>QNTS01001777.1:31478-47856 GCA_003317085.1 Hucho hucho
GGACATATCAAATATGAATGTGTTCCAGTGAGTCTAGGTCTCAGTCTTATTACTAATGAGCTAGAGTTTGGACACAACTGAAGATGAAAACACACACACACCACCAGATTCCTCCCTCTCCATCTCTCTTTCTGTCTGCCTTTTCACACCTGATTTTCTCACCATTTCATTTTCTTTTCATCACTCTTGTCTCTTTCTGCCCTTTTATTTCTCTCCTTCCTGTCTAGCACCCCTTCATCTCTCTCTCCTTCCTATCACTCCTTCATCTCTCTCTTCTTCCTATCACTCCTTCATCTCTCTCCTTTCTATCTATCACCCCATCATCTCTTTCTCCTTCCTGTCTCACCCCTTCATCTCTTTCTCCTTCCTGTCTATCATCCGCTTCATCTCTCTCTCCTTCCTGGCTATCACCCCTTCATCCCTCCAAAAGAATAAAGACATTTCAAATGTAATATTATATTTTTCTGTCTCCTTCCTGTCTATGTATTTCCACACTTGTTCTATGTCTCATCTGTTCACACAGTTTCTCCCCTTCTGCTCTTTCATGCCTTCTCTCTCTTTCTTCTCTTTTTCATAGAACTTTTCGCACCACTCTCGCTCTCCTTCTCTGCTCAGTCTGTTGGCGCAGTTCTCCTCCTCCCCTCTTTCTCTCACTCTCCTCTCTCTCGTTCAGTCTCTCTTTCCTTTCACACCACTCCCTCTCGCCCAAGTGTCAAATTGAGTCAGAGGAGAGAAACCTTCGAGGACGATAAAGTGCAATAGTAGAAATGTGTCTCCCGCGATGGTAAGGTACTGTGTGTGTGTGTGTGTGTGTCTGCCGCTGTGTCAGTGTGTGTTAACATCAAATACCTTAGAGGATCTGAGAGTTTGGTAGACCTCTACCTTCCAGGACTCTGTTTTCTCTCTCTCCTTTCTCAGTCCATCTCTCTCACTGATCTTCCTTTTATTTTCTCTCCTTTTTTTCTGTCTGTTTGTCTAATCTACTGGGTAAATGGGCACTCTATCCATCTCTGTCTATGTCACTGTTTATCTCTGTTTTTTAACTTCATATATATTGTCTACAAGGTGAAGAGGGTTTTCTCTCTCTCAGTCCATATCGCTCTCACACACACTCCATCTCTCTCCTATCGGAGGTGAAGTGGGTTCTCTCCATCTCTCATTCTCTCTCCCTCTCTCCTAGAGGGGATGAAGTGGGTTCTGTTCCTCCAATATCAGTCTCAGTGAATCTCGCCTCTTTGGGATGAAATATTTATCTGTATTAGCAGCTCTGCCACCCATCCACCTAACCCCCCTCACCATCCCTTCATCCTTCTTCTCCTCCTCCCCCAGGTGGTCTCCTGCTGTGATCGTGTTAGAGTTAGCCCCTCTCTGAACCAGACATATTCCTCCATCTCTGTCCCTTTCTCATTCTATCTCTGTCCCTTTCTCATTCTATCTCTCTGTCCCTTTCTCTTTCATTCTCCCTGCATCTCTTTGTTCCTTTTCTCTCTCATTCTATCTCTCGGTCCCTTTCTCTCTCATTCTCCCTCTATTCTATTCAATTCAATTCAATTCAAGGGGCTTTATTGGCATGGGAAACATCTGTTTACATTTCCAAAGCAAGTGAAATGGATAAACAAAAGTGAAATAAACAATAAAAAACAGTAAACAGTAAATATTACTCACACAAGTTCCAAAAGAATAGACATTTCAAATGTAATATTATGTCTATACAGTGTTGTCGCGATATGCAAATCTTTCTCATTCTCCCTCTATCTTTCCATCCCTTTCTCTCTCATTCTCCCTCTATCTCTCGGTCCCTTTCTCTCTCATTCTCCCTCTATCTTTCGGTCCCTTTCTCTCTCATTCTCCCTCTTTCTCTCGGTCCCTTTCTCTCTCATTCTCCCTCTTTCTCTCGGTCCCTTTCTCTCTCATTCTCCCTCTTTCTCTCGGTCCCTTTCTCTCTCATTCTCCCTCTATCTCTCGGTCCTTTTCTCTCTCATTCTCCCTCTATCTCTCCGTCCCTTTCTCATTCTCCCTCCATCTTTGTCCCTTTCTCTCTCATTCTCCCTCCATCTCTGTCCCTTTCTCTCTCATTCTCCCTCTATATCACTCTGTCCCTGTACCTGTCTTAATCTTCTTCCTTTCCTGTCTCTCTGTGATCGTTTCCTTTGGTCTTCCTTTCCTGTATATGTCCTACAGAGTGACAACTACGGTACCTCTGAGTATTAGTTTGTGCATAATGACTTGAATGTGTGTGTTGGTGTCCTTCAAATCCTTCACAAACAGTATCAAAACAAAACAGACATTCTTTATTTCTGGGTTTATCACGGGAGCTCTAGTCCTCATGAGGATGGTTCGGTTCAGTGTGTGTATATATGTGTGCGTGTGTGTATTTGTTATGTGTGTGTGTGTGGATGAGGATAGCTCTTTCAGCTCCTCTTCTCTCTTCCGCCGGGCTTTCTGCTATCCCTCCCCTCTTTATTCCTGCTTCCTCTCCTCTCTGAAAGTATCCCCTCTTCAGGGGGTTCTCCTCTCTTTTAGCTTCCCTCTCTCATTTTATCAATTCCCGCTCCTCTACATGACAGTCTAAGCCTCCTGTGGCTTTGGGACAACCCATACAGAGTTACTGTCAATGATATGTGACATTTTAGAAATAGAATAGTTCAGAGTGAGTGAAAATAAGTGCATTAAACTAAAGTTGGAAGACAACTGTGAATTTGTTTGTTTATCTATTTGTTATTTGTTTATTTACGACCATAACAGCTAAAGGGGATCCCAATAAAGGACTACAAAATCTGCAACTTGACAACTTTGATGATAGAATATAATGAGTTCAACCGGATAAACTACACACACACACACACACACACACACACACACACACACACACACACACACACACACACAGGCATGTACAGGCACAAACACACCTGATATACACTATAAACTCTGCTGTGGAAGGCAGGAGTGTCATTCATTATTTGGAACAGATGAAATCCAGCAGGAGTGGTCTCAGATCCTTCCTGTCTAAGCAGACAAATTCTGTACTTTGGAGAGGAGCGGAAAACCAAAATAAACACGAGAGAGAACGGAGAGCCGTCCCTCCCTGCTGTGGTCCATATGGGATTGAAGTCTTGTTAGGAAAGGTTTTTGACAATGAGGTGTGTGTGTGTGTGTGTGCGCGCATGTCATTTTTGTGACATCTGAATAACTGACAGCTCATTATTGTCGTTCCTGGAGGAATCTCTTGACTGACACTAGGACTGGTTTTACTGAAATCTTTCACTCCCTTTTTTCTCTCTATCATGTAGCCAACGTCACTCTTCGGTTCCTGTGCCTGTCCCTCACTCTATCAATCACTTTTCCTGTCTTTTCCTTGTTTCTCTCTCGCTCCCTGTCAGAAAAACATCTGGTGAGACTCATTTACATGTGACCTATTTGTGGAGTGTGTGTGTGTGTGTGTGTATCTATGCACAGACAAACAGTGTGATGTCTTTATATGTGTGTGTATATATATGTGTGTGTATATACAGTTGAAGTCGGAAGTTTACATACACTTAGGTTGGAGTCATTAAATCTCGTTTTTCAAACACACCACAAATTTCGGTTAGGAAATCTACTTTGTGCATGACACAAGTAATTTTTCCAACAATTGTTTACAGACAGATTATTTCACTTATAATTCACTGTATCACAATTCCAGTGGGTCAGAAGTTCACATACACTAAGTTGACTGTGCCTTTAAACAGCTTGGAAAATAACAGAAAATTATGTCATGGCTTTAGAAGCTTCGGATAGGCTAATTGACATCATTTGAGTCAATTGGAGGTGTACCTGTGGATGTTTTTCAAGGCCTTACCTTCAAACTCATTGTCTCTTTGCTTGACATCATGGTAAAATCAAAATAAATCAGCCAAGACCTCAGAAGAAATTTGGGAAACCACCTCCACAAGTCTGGTTCATCCTTGGGAGCAATTTCCAAACGCCTGAAGGTGCCACGTTCATCTTTACAAACAATAGTACGCAAGTATAAACACCATGGGACCACACAGCTGGCATACCGCTCAGCAAAGAGACGCATTCTGTCTCCTAGAGATGAACGCACTTTGGTGCGAAAAGACCTTGTGAAGATGCTGGAGGAAACAGGTACAAAAGTATCTATATCCACAGTAAAACGGGTCCTATATCAACATAACCTGAAAGGCCGCTCAGCAAGGAAGAAGCCACTGCTCCAAAACCGCCATAAAAAAGCCAGACTATGGTTTGCAACTGCACATGGGGACAAAGATCGTACTTTTTGGAGAAATGTCCTCTGGTCTGATGAAACAAAAATAGAAATGTTTGGCCATAATGACCATCGTTATGTTTGGAGGAAAAAAAAGGGGGAGGCTTGCAAGCCAAAGAACACCATCCCAACCGCGAAGCACAGGAGTGGCAGCATCATGTTGTGGGGGTGCATTGCTGCAGGAGGGACTGGTTAACTTCACAAAATAGACGGCATCATGAGGGAAGAAAATTATGTGGATATATTGAAGCAACATCTCAAGACATCAGTCAGGAAGTTAAAGCTTGGATGCAAATGGGTCTTCCAAATTGACAATGACCCCAAGCATACTTCCAAAGTTGTGGCAAAATTGCTTAAGGACAACAAAGTTAAGGTATTGGAGTGGCCATCACAAAGCCCTGACCTCAATCCTATAGAAAATGTGTGGGCAGAACTGAAAAATCGTGTGTGAGCAAGGAGGCCTACAAACCTGACTCAGTTACACCAGCTCTGTCAGGAGGAGATGGCCAAAATTCACCCAACTTATTGTGGGAAGCTTGTGGAAGGCTACCCAAAACATTTGACCCAAACAATTTAAACATTTCACATTCTTAAAATAAAGTGGTGATCCTAACTGACCTAAAACAGGGATTTTTTACTAGGATTAAATGTCAGGAATTGTGAAAAACTGAGTTTAAATGTATTTGGATAAGGTGTATGTAAACCTCTGACTTCAACTGTATATATGTGTGTGTGTGTGTGTGCGTGCGTGCGTGCGTGTGTGTAGCCTCGCCCTATCCCCAACAATAGACTTCCAATTAAACATGTTTATTTCTCTTCCCTTCTCTCACATCCCTCTCGCCTATGGTTTCTCCTCTCCCACATGAAGAAATACTACAGTAGGAATACTGTAGTGTTGCTGTTTTATTATCTTTGACATAGAAGTGCAGGCTTTCTCCTTGAGAAAACCTATTGGACAAATAATAAAAGAGCAAATGTTCCATAGCCTGTCGGTAGGAAGGACTGGGGTCTGAACGGATATTTCAGAGCTTCTGCTCGTTTCTATAACCATAGTGACGGCGATGAACCTTGGGACTGGTAGGGACATCTCAGGGCTTCATGGCCTCTTCTATCCCTCTTCTCCATGTACCGGTCTGGTGAAGGTCAGGTAAGGTACCACGGGGAGGGGTAGTGGAGTTGTCCTTTTTTCTTCCTCAACTTTATTTGGTTTAGGTTTAAAGGGAAGGGTTGGGTAGAGGATATGAACCTGGTTCAGGGTAAGGGTTTAGGTTTAAAGGGAGGGGTTGGGTAGAGGATACAAACCTGGTTCAAGGTAAGGTTTAAAGGGAAGGGTTGGGTAGAGGATATGAACCTGGTTCAGGGTAAGGGTTTAGCTTTAAAGGGAAGGGTTGGGTAGAGGATATGAACCTGGTTCAGAGTAAGGGTTTAGGTTTAAAGGGAAGGGTTAGGTAGATGATATGAACCTGGTTCAGGGTAAGGGTTTAGATTTAAAGGGAAGGGTTGGGTAGATACAAATCTGGTTCAGGGTAAGGGTTTAGGTTTAAAGGGAAGGGTTGGGTAAAGGATACGAACCTGGTTCAAGGTAAGGGTTTAGGTTTAAAGGGAAGGGTTGGGTAAAGGATACAAACCTGGTTCAGGGTAAGGGGAATTGGGTTGGGGGAAGGGGTAAATAATTTATTAAAAATAGAAAGTAGGGGATGTACACTTATTCTTTAGGATACTGGGAGGGGAGTGGTGGTTTTTGATTTTTGAAAAGAGGATTAATGGTTGTAGTTATTGTTGATGTTGTTTGTGTTCCATTGAGTTCTGTGGTTTGTTAAAATGTCAGCTTCTATTGTAGTGCCTAGTGTGTGTCTGTGTGGTGGGAGTCTGGATGACATCTTCATGGTTTTCAATGTTTTCTGACATGAGACCTCCCCACGGTACACCAGGCTGACGTAGCATATTCAAATATCTGTACACTGGTACACTCTGATGGCTGTTCCTGGGGAGGCACCCTCAGGTGGTTCAGGTGCTTCCTTCCCTCGCACTGGGTCTTCAGGGGGTTGACCTTGACCCACTATAGATTGGCCCAGTTCTCGATCTCTGTTATGCTCTTCTGTAGCTTTTTTCCAGCACGGGCAATTTTTTTTGAGGAGGCCCAATAACAGAGATTGTCTCTAAACTGGGCCACCGGTCCATCTCTTGGGTAATAAATATCACAGACGTACATTAAAAATGGTAAGAGGACTGAGGGTGGAGCCTTGGGCTAAGCTGAGGGTGGAGCCTTGGGGTAAGCTGAATGATGTGGCTTCTCCCACCCTCACCGCTATCTCCAGTTGATTAGCTGTTATAACCATAGGGAACACAATATATGGTCTGTACTGTACGTTTCTCACTTGCGGGAGGCAAATATTGGGATATGGGGGAGGAGAATGGGCAGGGTATATGTAAATGAATCCTGTAGTGTATACTATAGTAAAGAAATGTTGGGTTTTTGCAGACATTTCTGTAGTACTTACTACAGTGTGATTTGTGGCTAATACTGTAATATATACTATAATATTCTACAGTATACTACAAAATACTACACTAAGTACTACACATGATCGAGGGATACTACAGTGTATTTTGTGGCTAATACTGTAATATATACTATAATATTTGACAGTATACTACAAAACACTATACTAAGTACTACACATGATCGAGGGATACTACAGTGTGTTTTGTGGCTAATACTGTAATATATACTATAATATTCTACAGTATACTACAAAACACTATACTAAGTACTACACATGATCGAGGGATACTACAGTGTGCTTTGTGGCTAATACTGTAATATATACTATAATATTCTACAATATACTATACTAAGTACTACACATGGTCGAGGGATACTACAGTGTGTACTATAGTATTCTACAGTATAGTACAGTTTACTACAGAATTGTATAATAAGTACTGTAGTAATCTATAGTAAACTGCAATATTTTCTTATGTGGGCTGTTCAGATGGATGTGAAAATGTTTCTAAATATGCACACAGAGAAACAGAGAGAAACAGACAAAGATACAAAATTGATTGTCGATTTAAAAGAGAGAAAGAACAAATATAGATGTAAGGCAGAAGAATACACTTCAGGGTTCTCTTCCTTTCTGTTCCTCTCACACGCACTCACGCTGGAGACAGAGAGAGGGAGTGAAAGAGGGAGGGGGAGGAGGAGGGAAAGACAGGGTGAGGAAAATGGATTAACTGTTTTCTTCCATCGGAGAGTACCTTTCCGACCTACTTTTTCTCGATTTTACACACACACACACACACACACACACACACACACACACACACACACACACACACACACACACACACACACACACACACACACAGAGAGAAAGTAGAAAAGAAAAAGAGAAAGAGAAAGAGAGAAAGAAAAACGAGACAGAAAAAAGAGAAAGAAATAGAGAAAGAAGGAAAGAAACCGACATATTGTGCCATTCGAGAGGTGTATAGACTGCAAAGAGGATGAAGTCACCTAATGTGCATCATTTATTTTTCATTCAAGTTTCCAGTGACGCTTCTGGTAACATCATTACTGACGTAAAGCATGTGAAGTGTGTGTGCGCCCTGAGTGTGTGACATCATTACTGATGAAGTGTAAGCCAGCACTTGCGGTTTGTGTGTGTATGTGTGTGAGCCACGACTCCTGTGAATCACTAGCCACTGGGCGCAGCGTTCACAGAGGCCGTGTCCGAATATATGTACTTGCGTGCTAAACAGTAGTAATTTAGGGTACATTTTATACTATGTGAAATTTCAGTATGCTTTAAATGCCAGCATGTCATACTAATTTTGGCTTTTCATCTAGTAGAATTCGCTGCACACTATTGAAGAAGAGAATCGTATTTCGAGACCCATGTGTGTCTGACAACAGCTGATAATCAGTTGAGGGGAACCACTTTACCAAAATGAAGGAATGGTGGGAATCAATACTACTGCTGATTAGATGAGGCATTCTCAGTAGGATGAGCCCAGCATGCTGTTATTTGTTGCTTACTGCATTCATTTTTACTAAACAGCACGTTCTAAATAGTATATGGTGTGATTAGTACAGAGTATGCAGTTTAATTTTAAAGATTTTGGACACGGCCACCGTGTCAGTGACGTCACTCCTGTGTAGCATTAGCCAGGAGTATGAGTCACACTGAAGCTCTAGGAGTACTACTTCTGTTACTCTATTCACTTCACATATGGAGGTGTGTTTGTGTGTGTGAGATAAACGGACGGATGGATTGAAGGGGAAGCCTGAGGATTCTCGCTCTCTCTCTCTAACACATATATGCACTCACACATGCCTGGAGTACCTCCGTGTTGTCCTCTCCTCTGGCACAGTTAGTTTGATCAGCTCTATGTTTCCACCAGCTGTGTCCTCAAGGTGTGTGGGTCTGTGTCATTGAGGACAGTCTAGTAAATGGAGCAGTCCCACACACACACACACACACACACACACACACACACACACACACACACACACACACAGACACACACAGATACACACACACACACAGACAGACAGACACACACACACACACAGACAGACACACACAGATACACACACTGACACACACAGACAGACAAACACCCCCCCAACCATTCCCTAATGAGCTACTTGTGAGCAGGAGAGAAGAGAGGACAGATGAAGAATAAATGAAATGAAATGAAATGAGAGGGAAACTAAGAGCGGAAGAGAGCAGGGTAAAGAAATTAAATATTAAACTGTTTACATGTTTACAATAAGTGTCCCTATTGTTTTGTGAGAAAGTTGAATCCTCTCGGGGGGCTAATGTCGTTGTTGCCTATTATCTGTCTAGAGATCTGCTGGTGGTAGACACTGGTAATGCCACTCAGACTGTGTGCGTGTGTGTGTGTGCGTGTGTGTGTATGTGTCAACAAGATCTCATAGTTTCACTTAGAAATTCGCCATCTATTTTTTAGGCATTAATTCCATGTGGTTACAAGGTTAAAACAGAAACACCTCAAAGGCTTAAGTTTAGGTATTCATTCTGAGTGGTTAAGGTTAGGGCTATGGTTTGGGGAAGACATGAAACAAAATCATTAAAAACAACATGCTGTTTCCATCAAGCATCATCAAGTATTCTCCCGGCTTGCTAGAGCATTGTGAACTGGAGCAGTGGTCTGAGCAGCGTACTTCCCCACCAAGCATCATGAGATTACGCCAGTCCTGAGCATTAGTTTTTACATTTTTTGGGGTGAGCGCTGTGGTGGTTAATTTCTTTACTATCAAATGAGGAGAGACAAACTTATCACACAAGTCAGAGTTATACTTAAAATACATATTTAATAGTAACAGCTTTGCAATAGCAACGGCTACTCAACGAATTCACCACTTTCTCTGATGGTCCGTTGAGAGCGCCAACATAAAAGTACAAAGGTCTTTTATAGCCAAGATCCACCCCCTAGTCTACATAACAAACCAGATGTTTGGAACCGGTCACAAGGTGAGAGTTCTTAAATGAGAAAGGAGCATCCCCCAGCCAGATAGCTTTTGCTATAAATTATGTTCAGTTTGGCCCCTAAGACGAGGTTCAAATCTCATTCCTGGTACTTCATAGCACAGAAACACCAACTCATCCAATGGCATAAATCAATTGTCAACTCCAGATACTCCCATCTCAAGTAAAACCCCTTCTTGACCACACACCTGGACAAGCTCAGTGAGGGGAGCGAGCCTCTGGGTCATACACTATCCCAAGATAAGTGCAACATCAGAGATGACATACAATAGTTCCAGACACTACCACACACATCCCCCAAAGTAAAAGGAGGGAGTGACTGGCGCACAGACATTGTGGAGACAAGCAATTTGTTCCCCATTAATCACGCCATCCCTTCACATGGTTTAAGAATAGGTAAAGATACATTCACATATGAAGACAATGGTCCCTCCTGTCCTCTTCCCTTTCTGATATTCTGCATAGCACCAGGGACATGTGAAAGACAAGCCTGACCTCTCCCCTCTCTGGGCCCCAGGTGACTGAGCCCCAGCTGAGGAAAGAAGTGCAACTGCCAACATCAGAGTCCGAAGGGATACATTCTAATAACAAGTATATCACATAAGCATATTATGCAGATAAGACATCTTAATTATCTATGTTACTCAACTAATTCTAATTATTCCGCCACAGCGCCGAGGAAGGCATACAGTAACCAGTCAAAAGTTTAGACACACCTACTCATTCCAGGGTTTTTCTTTATTTTTACTATTTTCTATATTAGAATAATAGTGAAGACATCAAAACTATGAAATACCACATATGGAATCATGTAGCAACCAAAAAAGTGTAAATATATTTTATATTTGAGAATCTTCATGAAGCCACCCTTTGCCTTGATGACAGCTTTGCACACTCTTGGCATTCTCTCAACCAGCTCATTGAGGTAGTCACCTGGGTTCATTTCAATTAACAGGTTTGAGGCAATCAGTTGTGTTGTGACAAGGTAGGGGTGGTATACAGAAGATAGCCTATTTTGTAAAAGACCATGTCCATATTATGCCAACAACAGCTCAAATAAGCAAAGAGAAACAACAGTCCATCATTACTTTAAGACATGAAGGTCAGTCAATCTGGAAAATGTCAAGAACTTTGAAAGTTTCTTCAAATGCAGTCACAAAAACCATTAAACGCAACCTATCCCTCAACGTAACCAAGACTAAGGAGATGATTGTGGACTACAGGAAAAGGAGGACCGAGCACGACCCCCATTCTCTTCGATGGGGCTGTAGTGGAGCAGGTTGAGAGCTTCAAGTTCCTTGGTTTTCACATCACCAACAAAGTAGAATGGTCCAAACACAGTTGTGACAGTTGTGAAGAGGGCACGAGAAAGCCTATTCCCCCTCAGGAAACTAAAAAGATTTGGCATGGGTCCTGAGATCCTCAAAAGGTTCTACAGCTGCAACATCGAGAGCATCCTGACTGGTTGCATCACTGCCTGGTACGGCAATTGCTCGGCCTCTGATCACAAGGCACTACAGAGGGTAGTGCGTACGGCCCAGTACATCACTGGGGCTAAGCTGCCTGCCATCCAGTACCTCTACACCAGGCAGTGTCAGAGAAAGGCCCTACAAATTGTCAAAGACCCCAGCCACCCCAGTCATAGACTGTTCTCTCTACTACCGCATGGCAAGCGGTACCGGAGTGCCAAGTCTAGGACAAAAAGGCTTCTCAACAGTTTTTACCCCCAAGCCATAAGACTCCTGAACAGGTAATCAAATGGCTTCCCGGACAAATGGCTTCCCGCACATTGGCTAACCGGGCTATCTACATTGTGTCCCGCCACCCGCCACACGCCACCCACCACCCGCCAACCCCTCTTTTACGCTACTGCTACTCTCTGTTCATCATATATGCATAGTCACTTTAACCATATCTACATGTACATACTACCTCAATCAGCCTGACTAACCGGTATCTGTATGTAGCCTCGCTACTTTTATATCCTCGCTACTGTATATAGCCTCGCTACTGTTATTTTTCACTGTCTTTTTACTGGTGTTTTTATTTCTTTACTTACCTATTGTTCACCTAATACCTTTTTTGGACAGAAACTGGCTCTCATGAGGACCGCCACAGGAAAGGAAGATCCAGAGTTACCTCTGCTGCAGAGGATAAGTTCATTAGAGTTACCAGCCTCAGAAATCGGCAATTAACTGCACCTCAGATTGCAGCCCAAATAAATGCTTCACAGAGTTCAAGTAACAGACAAATCTCAATATCAACTGTTCAGAGGAGACTGGTAAATTGCTGCAAAGAAACCACTACTAAAGGACACCAATAACAAGAAGAGACTTGCTTGGGCCAAGAAACACGCAATCTGTCCTTTATTCTGATGAGTCCAAATTTTAGATTTTTGGTTCCAACCGCAATGTCTTTGTGAGACGCAGAGTAGGTGAACGGATGATCTCCACATGTGTGGTTCCCACCGTGAAGCATGGAGGAAGAGGTGTGATGGTGTGTGGGTGCTTTGCTGGTGACACTGTCTGTGATTTATTTAGAATTCAAGGCACACTTAACCAGCATGGCTACCACCGCATTCAGCAGCGATACACCATCCAATATGGTTTGCACTTGGTGGGACTATCATTTGTTTTTCAACAGGACAATGACCGAACACACCTCCAGGCTGTGTAAAGGCTATTTGTCCAAGAAGGAGAGTGATGGAGTGCTGCATCAGATGACCTGGCCTCCACGATCAACCGACCTCAACTAAATTGAGATGGTTTGGGATGAGTTGGACCCCAGAGTGAAGGAAAAGCAGCCAACAAGTGCTCAGCATATGTGGGAACTCCTTCAAGACTGTTGGAAAAGCATTCCAGGTGAAGCTGGTTGAGAGAATGCCAAGAGTGTGCAAAGATGCTATCAAGGAAAAGGGTGGCTACTTTGAAGAATCTCAAATATAAAAATATATTTTGATTCGTCTAACACTTTTTTGGTTACTACATAAGTGTTATTTCAAAGTTTTGATGTCTTCACTATTATTCTACAATGTAGAAAATAGTAAAAATAAAGAAAAACCCTTGAATGAAATGGTGTGTACAAACTTTTGACTGGTACTGTATATTAACTTTTCAAACGTACAAAAACAAAGTATATGTCTAGTGATCAGCCTGATATGTGTTTGTGTGTGTGTGTTTGGGTGGGTGTCTTTCTGTCTGCCTGTCTTTGTTTGTGTTGCCCAGTGCCTTCAGACTGGAGCACAGCTGCCAAACTCTCTATCTGCCTACCGCAGGCCATGGCAGGGGAGGCCATGGCACTGCACAACCTGTGTGTATGTGTGTGATTCGGTGTGTGTGTATGATTCAGTGTGTATGTGCATGTGATTTGGTGTGTGTGTGTGTGTAATTTGGTGTGTACACATACCGGGTTGTCTGGTCTCAGTCTCTTGGAAGGTGGGCCTCCGTCTTCTGGGTGTAACATGTAGAATAGACGGACCTTATTGGCATGTTTCTTACTCTGACAGAGAGAGAGCGAGAGAGCGAGAGAGAGAGAGTTTATAAGAGGTATTATTTATTTTTGTTCACTGCAGTGGTCAGTATTTCAACAGATATCTCTTCTCACCTGGATATACACTCTGGCTTACCTGACACTGCTCACAGGAACCAATTATAAACACCGGTTTGAACTCAGGGCTAACCATTCAGAAATACTGTTACCTCACAGCGGGCCAATGTAAAACATTGGTTTACCTCACAGTGGCCAATCAAAAACACTGTGTGACCCTGTCATAAGCTGACTGAATCCCCAGTGACTTACATCAGACCCTGCATCAGACAGTTACACAGGGGGTGTACGTGTGTGTGTGTGTGTGTGTGTGTGTATGTGTGTACGTGCGTCAAATAACCGTCAGTATAGCTGTATGTGAAATGACAGTGGAACGTCCTTGAAGCTGATAACCTTCACATTAATGCAGAGCAGTGAAAATTACTGGGTACCCACTGGGTACAAACTGCGAAATAGATTATGTGTGTCTGTGTGTGTGTGTGTGTGTGTGTGTGTGTGTGTGTGTGTGTGGTGTGAATGCATGTATGTGTGAGTGAGTGTGTGTCATAGCTATCCATAAACCCACACTGATATCTCGTTACATTGCCAAGCAGTCACATTCAGTCCCTGCTAATACCCATCATTTGTGTGCCTATTTCTAAGGAGGCATGACTTCCATAGCAAGCATAAATGTATTCTTCAATCTCCACTGTCACACAAAGACTACATTCATACTGCATGGCAGACTGGTTTGATATGGGCTGGAGAAAGAAGAGGGGAGATGAGAGAGAGGAGCAGAGTGGTACAGTGTGGGATGGAGAGAGAAGAGAAAAGGAGAGAGGGAGATAAGAGGAGAGTGGTAGAGAGAGAGAGAGAGAGAGAGAGAGAGAGAGAGAGAGAGAGAGAGAGAGAGAGAGAGAGAGAGAGAGATGTAGGAGAGAGATATGTAGGAGAGAGGAAGAGAGAGCTAAATAATGATTGAAGTGGGAGATTGAAATAGGGAGCAAGTGGTAGGAAAGTGAGGGAGAAAGCAGGAAGGAGGGGGGAAGGAGGTAGAGGAAAAGAGGAGAGAGCTAAGGAAGAAAAAGATAGAGAAAGAGGTAGGTACAAATGTAGGATGTGAAAGGTTGAATAAGGGAGGACTATAGTGAATGAGAGAGGGAGAGACTGATAGAGCAGGAGAGTGATAGAGAAGAGATGAAGAGACTGATAGTGGTAGAGAAGAGAGGAAGAGACTGATAGTGATAGAGAAGAGAGGAAGAGACTGATAGTGGTAGAGGAGAGAGGAAGAGACTGGTAGTGGTAGAGGAGAGAGGAAGAGACAGTGATAGAGAAGAGAGGAAGAGACTGATAGTGGTAGAGGAGAGAGGAAGAGACTGATAGTGGTAGAGAAGAGAGGAAGAGACTGATAGTGGTAGAGGAGAGAGGAAGAGACTGATAGTGATAGAGAAGAGAGGAAGAGACTGATAGTGATAGAGAAGAGAGGAAGAGACTGATAGTGGTAAAGGAGAGAGGAAGAGAGGAATGAGTGGTGGATTGTGAAACAAACAATAGGTAGAAAGTGATCATGGATAAAAGACAGAAAGAAAGAAAGAAAGAAAGAAAGAAAGAAAGAAAGAAAGAAAGAAAGAAAGAAAGAAAGAAAGAAAGAAAGAAAGAAAGAAAGAAAGAAAGAAAGAAAGAAAGAAAGAAAGAAAGAAAGAGGAGAGGGTGGGAGGGAAACAATTGACAGGTAATGCTGGGCCTGGGTCTGAGTCTGAGATGCACTAGGGACACACACACACACACACACACACCTGCATTGTGATGGACAGAGGAGCAGGCAGAGGGGCAGGCAGGGAGTATTTGACTCCCAGGGGAAAGATCTAACAGGGGCAGTGGAGCAGCATGACTGGACTGGACTCAGGCATGTTAACACCCACTAGCAGCCCTCCATTATCTATCCATCCATCCCTCCACCTGGCACTGTCTCTCTCCCTCTCATGGTGACTCCCTGCACCACACTCTCCCCCTCATGGTGACTCCCTGCACCACACTCTCCCCTCATGGTGACTCCCTGCACCACACTCTCCCCTCATGGTGACTCCCTGCACCACACTCTCCCCTCATGGTGACTCCCTGCACCACACTCTCCCCTCTTGATTACCCCACACTCATATCCCTGCCCTCCACCTCTCTCTCAGGCCTCTTCCTCTGTGTGTGTGTGTGTGTGTGTGTGTGTGTGTGTGTGCCCCTGCATGTCTGCGTGTGTGTGATGTAGACTCACCTCATAGTGTGCTGTGCGTTGCGACTCTGAGATGAGTTGGGCATTACAGATGTTGCAGTAACTCTCTGTGAACAGTCCTCCTTCCACCACCCCAGCCGACTTCATCTTTAGACATGCACACACACAGAAAAAACATACTTAGAATAAACCAATACGCCCTCTTGCCAGGATACAGTGCATACACACAGCAAGTACACACCAAATCAGAATGTGTCAAAATCGGAATACTCTAGAACAAATCCAACCAAATTAGTGGGAAAACCAATTTTATTAGTCAGAAAACACCAGGGGCCGTGTGTATCAAGGATGCTGATTTAGGATCAGGGACCCCCTATCCATCTGCAAAACTGTGTACGTGACAAATACACTTTGATTGGAATATTATTTGAATCACAAGCATGGGGTCAATGTGTTGTAGATCAGTTGTACAACTTGATTGTGTACGGGGCCAGAGAGACCAACACATCCCTATGGGTCTATTTTTTATTTGACCTTTATTTAACCAGGCAAGTCAGTCTCAAATTACACCCTTATCTCCTTATAGTGACTCTAATGAAATTACACCCTTATCCCCTTATAGTGACTCTAATGAAATTACACCCTTATCCCCTTATAGTGACTCTAATGAAATTACACCCTTATCCCCTTATAGTGACTCTAATGAAATTACACCCTTATCCCCTTATAGTGACTCTAATGAAATTACACCCTTATCCCCTTATAGTGACTCTAATGAAATTACACCCTTATCCCCTTATAGTGACTAATGAAATTACACCCTTATCCCCTTATAGTGACTCTAAT
>QNTS01001777.1:51502-139543 GCA_003317085.1 Hucho hucho
CACAGTAGAGTGGACCATCTTCTCATCACAGTAGAGTGGACCATCTTCTCATCACAGTAGAGTGGACCATCTTCTCATCACAGTAGAGTGGACCATCTTCTCATCACAGTAGAGTGGACCATCTTCTCATCACAGTAGAGTGGACCATCTTCTAATCACAGTAGAGTGGACCATCTTCTCATCACAGTAGAGTGGACCATCTTCTCATCACAGTAGAGTGGACCATCTTCTCATCACAGTAGAGTGGACCATCTTCTCATCACAGTAGAGTGGACCATCTTCTCATCACAGTAGAGTGGACCATCTCATAATCTAAAGCAGCTCAAAGGAATAGAATCGAAGAGAATAAAATCCTCATTATCTAATTGAACCTTTGGTCGACTCATTAACACTTAGCTACAGCACTCCAAGGTATTAACCCTAATACCTAGGGGGGAAAAATCTATATTCAGATAGATGCTGTTTAGAACATACATTCTCTGTCATGTACTTTAGAATTGGAAATGAGTTAGACATGTCAGTTCTATACATAACATTTCTACCTGCAATGTTCTGAACATTGCTTCCACCAGAATGCGACAGAGGGAAAGTCAGCATCTTTTTGATCCAATGATCATTGTTTGCTCCATTGACGAGATACAGTAATGTTGTGATGGAAACACTTATGAGAGAGGTGAAGGGGAGAAAGGTAAAGTTGAAAACAACGACGAGCATCATTCTACTCCTGAGAGAATACATGCCTATCAAAGCATCTCTCATATTTTGTAGTTAAATAACTTACATTGACTCTTGATTGACAGGCAAGATCCAACCGACCTGCAAATTAAACATTATAATTTAATCTCTTCGTTAATTAAGATGACGTCACAAACTTCATAATCTGCCAAAATATCTCAACTCCCCCTGTGGGTATAACATGTTGCATGGAGGTCTGTCTGGGAAGACTGACTCATTTATGAAGGCAATCTGTGACGAGATTAATGACTAGATAGTGGGAGAGAGAGGGAGGAGAGGAGGAGAGATACAGAGAGAGAGAGAGAGAGAGAGAGAGAGAGAGAGAGAGAGAGGAGGACGGGCAGGGGAGAGAGATAGTGAAGGAGAGAAGAGAGAGAGGGCGGGTGAGAGAGAAAAATGGAGAGAAAGAAGAGTTAGATAGCTAGTGAGAGAAACAGAACACTAGCAGGAAGGTCGGATGAGGCCATACAATCACAAATTCTTTAAATAAGTTAAACAACAAAAATTAGCTAAATACAGTGCCTTCAGAAAGTATTCCGACCCCTTGACTTTTTCCACATTTTGTTACGTTACAGCCTTATTCTCATCAATCCACACACAATTCCCCGTAATGACAAAGCAAAAAACGTTTTTTTTGTTATGTTTTTTTGTGCACATTTACATAAGTATTCAGACCCTTTACTCAGTACCTTGTTGAAGCACCTTTGACAGTGATTACAGCCTTGAGTCTTCTTGGGTATGATGCTACAAGCTTGGCACATCTGTATTTGGAGAGTTTCTCCCATTCTTCTCTGCAGATCCTCTCAAGCTCTGTCAGGTTGGATGGGGAGCGTCACTGCACAGCTATTTTCAGGTCTCTCCAGAGATATTCGATCGGTTCAAGTCCAGGCTCTGGCTGGGCCCCTCAAGGACATTCATATTGTCCCAAAGCCACTCTTGTGTTGTCTTGGCTGTGTGCTTGGGGTCATTGTCCTGTTGGAAGGTGAACCTTCGCCCCAGTCTGAGGTCCTTGAGCGCTCTGGAGCAGGTTTTCATCAAGGATCTCTCTGTACTTTGATCCGTTAACCTTTCCCTCAATCCTGACTAGTCTCCCGGTCCCTGCCACTGAAAAACATCCCCACAGCATAATGCTGCCACCACCATGCTTCACCGTAGGGATGGTGCCAGGTTTCCTCCAGACGTGACGCTTGGCATTCAGGCAAAATAGTTCAATCTTGGTTTCATCAGACCAAAGCAAGCAGGCTGTCATGTGCCTTTTACTGAGGAGTGGCTTCTGTCTGGCCACTCTACCATAAAGGACTGATTAGTGGAGTGCTGCAGAGATGGTTATCCTTCTGGAAGGTTCTCCCTTCTCCACAGAGGAACTCTGGAGCTCTATCAGAGTGACCATCGGGATTTTGGTCACCTCGCTGACCAAGGCCCTTCTCCCCCAATTGCTCAGTTTGGCCGGGAGGCCAGCTCTAGGAAGTCTTGGTGATTCCATACTCCCACTGTGTTCCTGGGGACTTTCAATGCTGCAGAAACTCCCCAGATCTGTGCCTCGACACAATCCTCAGAGACTTAGGTCTCTCTTTATGTAGTGTTGTGTTGTCTCTCTTGTCGTGATGTGTGTTTTTGTCACGACTTCCGCTGAAGTCGGTCCCTCTCCTTGTTCGGGCGGCGTTCGGCAGTCGACGTCACCGGTCTTCTAGCCATCGCCGATCCACTTTTCATGTTCCATTTGTTTTGTCTTTGTTTTACACACCTGGTTTCAATTCCCCAATTACATGTTCATTATTTAATCCTCTGTTTTCCCCATGTTTGTTGTGTGTGATTGTTTGTGTTGTATTACGGTCCGTATTGTGGGCTTGGGTATTTTTTCTTTTGTAACGAGTACGTTTTTGAGTAAAGTTACTTGTGGTACTCATCTCTGCTGTCCTGCACCTGACTCCTCTGCACCAGCTACACCCAGACCCATTACAGTTTTGTCCTATATTTTTATTTAATTTATTTCTACTTTTAATCCCAGCCCCCGTCCCCGCAGGAGGCCTTTTGCCTATTGATAGGCCGTCATTGTAAATAAGAATTTGTTCTTAACTGACTTGCCTAGTTAAATAAAAAAATATCAAATTTTTTTAATTAGTAAAAAAATCTAAAAACCTGTTTTCGCTTTGTCATTTTGGGGTACTGTGTGTACATTGATGATGACAATTTTTTTTTATCAATTTTAGAATAAGGCTGTAACGTAACAAAATGTGGAAAAAGTCAAGGGGTCTGAATACTTTCCGAAGGCACTGTACATGCTAATTGTCGCACCATCAGCAAAGATTGCTCAATGAATTGGTTAAATAACAACTAAAAGAGCAGGGGAAGAGGAGAAGCCCGCCTGGTGCCTTGGGCATCTGGAAACTGAATGGACTATAATAGTATTCTGTTTCAAGACCACATCAACAGATTAACTCCTGACTGAACCGTCACACACTTGCACACTCGCACGCACACATGTCCTTAGCACGCAAGCACACAAAGGCAGGCAGATGCATGCACACACGCACACCGGATGTCCCTTTTGTTCTGTCTGATAAATGGTAAAAGTTTGGGTCTTTTTTTCACCACATTTAAATATGATTAGATATTAAATATTTAATATTAAAAACAGTAAGTGGCTACCCAAGGTAGAAGAAGCAGTGTTACTTTAGAGAGTGTTGAGATACGCTGCGTCATTCCTCTGGGGAGGTTCACACACTCAGTATCTGTACTGTAGTACTAAACAACTGTTCATCTTAAATGGTGTGAAATACTGTACTGGCCATATGATTGCAAACAGTGGTTCCCAAACCTGTTCACTTTGTGACACTGAAAAATGGAAAATACAAGTTTACCACCAAAAGATCATGTAGGACATAAGGTGCTTATCTAGGTGAGGTAATACCCGGAATTAAAAAAGTATTGCAAAATTATGTAAAAAAAGGACTGCACACATTTTTTTGAGGGGGGGTCTTGATGTCCATTTAATTTGTTGAAATAGGAAGAACTCAGTATAGCCTCCAATACAAAACAATGTCACTAGCAACATTCAGAAGCTTAGCTGTAAGAGAAAGAGAGAAAGAGAAAAAAAGAGAGAGAGAGAGGGAGGAAGAGAGAGAAAGAGAGAGAATGAGAGAGAGGGAGGAAGAGAGAGAAAAAGAGAGCGAGAGAGAGAAAACAGCAGGTGGTAGTGAAGCCTGGAGGTTTTCTATCAAAGTCCTCTCTCCTCCTACTTTTCTCTCTTTAAACATCCCTCCATCCTCTCCTCTGCCTCCCCTCTTCACTCCATCACTGTTGAAGAGTGTGTGTATGTATGTGTGTGTCCTCGCATTTGTGCATGCTTTTATATGTGTGCAATGGGACTAAGAGGCCCTTTCTAATGGTAGGAGTAATGAGAGAAATAAACAACATTTATAATGCCTTAAAGGGGCAATCTGCAGTTGCTACATCCATTTTTGTATGATACAGTCCCTACAGAAATTATTCATACCCCTTGACTTATTTCACATTTTGCTGTGGAATACACACAATACCCCATAATGCACCATTTCCCAAACTCGGTCCTAGGGACACCAAGGGGTGCACATTTAGTTTTCTGCCCTAGCACTACGCATCTTATTCAAATTATCAAAGCTTGATCATTAGTTGATTATTTGAATCGGCTGTGTAGTGCTAAAAAACTTTTGGTTACTGGCCCAATGCTCTAACCGCTAGGCTACCTGCTGCCGAGCAAGGACTTTCACATTCTTGTTCTGAAGCCATTCCAGCATTGCTTAGGCTGTATGCTTGGGGTCCTTGTTCTGTTGGAACGTACAGTACAAGTCAAAAGTTTGTACGCACCTACTCATTCAGTGGTTTTTCATTATTTTGACTATTTTCTACATTGTAGAATAATAGTGAAGACATCAAAACTATGAAATGACACATATGGAATCATGTAGTATCAAAAAAAGTGTTAAACACTGTGTAAGGGCTATTTGACCTAGAAGGAGAGTGAAGGAAAAGCAACCAACAAGTGCTCAGCATATGTGGGAACTCCTTCAAGACTGTTGGAAAAGCATTTCTCATGAAGCTAGTTGAGAGAATGCCAAGAGTGTGCAAAGCTGTCATCAAGGCAAAGGGTGGCTACTTTGAAGAATCTCAAATATTAAATATATTTTGATTTGTTTAACACTTTTTTGGTTACTACATGATTCCATATCAAATGTCAAATGTATTTATTTTATAAAGCCCTTCTTACATCAGCTGATGTCACAGAGTGCTGTACAGAAACCCAGCCTAAAACCCCAAACAGCAAGCAATGCAGGTGTAAAAGCACGGTGGTTAGGAAAAACTCCATAGAAAAGCCAAAACCTGGGAAGAAACCTAGAGAGGGACCTGGCTGTCCCAGGTGCAGATAACAGAACATGGACAACATTTTTAAATATTCATAAAACAGGCAGAACAGTTGAAACTGGAGAAGCAGCACAGCCAGGTGGACTGGGGACATCAAGGAGTCATATATGTGATTTCATAGTTTTGATGTCTTCACTATTATTCTACAATGTAGAAAACAGTAAAAATAAAGAAAAACCATTGAATGAGTAGGTGTGTCCAAACGTTTGACTGGAACTGTAAATCTTTGCACCAGTCTAAGGTCGTTTGCACTCTGAAGCAGGTTCTCATCAACGATTTGCCTGTATTTCAAATCAAATCGTATGTCACATGCACAGAATACAACAGGTGTAGACCTTACAGTGAAATGCTTACTTACAAGCCCTAACCAACAATGCAGTTAAAAAATTAAATACATTTAAAAAAATTGCGAGGCTATATACAGGGTGTAATAATGGAGCTGTGAGTCTGGAAGCAGGTGCAGGTGAAACATTTAATAAAACAACAAAACCAGGAACGAGACAATTCCATGTGGCTACAAGCCGGTACACAAGAACAATATCAACTGGTGAATGAACATAAGGGAGTGACACATAAAGGGGAGGAAATGATGAAGGTAATGAAGTCCAGGTGTGAATCATAATGATTAACAGGTAGGTGTAATGATGAGTGCCAGGTGTGAGGAATGAGGAATGAGGAATCCCAGGACCGGTGGTTAGTACCCCGGCGACGTCGTACACAGGAGGGGAGGAGCAGGAGAAGATGTGACACAGGGGGTATCGGTACAGAGTCAATGTGCGGGGGCACCAGTTAGTCGAGGTAATTAAAGGTACAATGTACATGTAGGTAGAGTTATTAAAGTGACTATGCATAGATAATTACAGAGAGTAGCAGCACTGTCTCCTGAGGGGCCGTCTTGGTGTGCTTGGACCATGTTAGTTTGTTGGTGATGTGGACACATGGGGAACTTGAAGCTCTCAACCTGCTCCACTACAGCCCCGTCGATGTGAATGGGGGCGTCCTTGGTCCTCCTTTTCCTGTAGTCCACAATCATCTCCTTTGCCTTAATCACATTGAGGGAGAAGTTGTTGTCCTGGCACCACACGGCCAGGTCTCTGACCTCCTCCCAACAGGCTGTCTCGTCGTTGTCGGTGATCAGGCCTACCACTGTTGTTTCATCAGCAAATTTAATGATGGTGTTGGAGTCGTGCCTGGCCGTGCAGTCATGAGTGAACAAGGAGTACAGGAGGGGACTGAGCACGCAACCCTGAGGGGCCCCCGTGTTGAGGATCAGCGTGGCGGATGTGTTGTTACCTACCCTTACCACCTGAGGGTGGCCCGTCAGGAAGTCCAGGATCCAGTTGCAGAGGGAGGTGTTTAGTCACAAGGTCCTTAGCTTAGTGATGAGCTTTGAGGGCACTATGGTGTTGAATGTGAGCTGTAGTCAATGAATAACATTCTCACATAGGTGTTCCTTTTGTCCAGGTGATAAAGGGCAGTGTGGAGTGCAATAGAGATTGCATCATCTGTAGATCTGTTAGGGCGGTATGCACATTGGAGTGGGTCTAGGTTGTCTGCGATGATGGTGTTGATGTGAGCCATGACCAGCCTTTCAAAGCACTTCATGGCTACAGATGTGAGTGCTCCGGGTCGGTAGTCATTTAGGCAGGTTACCTTAGTGTTCTTGGGCACAGGGACCATGGTGTTCTGCTTGAAACATGTTGGTATTACAGACTCAGACAGGGAGCGGTTGAACACTTCAGTGAAGACACTTGCCAGTTGGTCAGCGCATGCTCGGAGTACACGTTCTGGTAATCCATCTGGCCCTGCGGCCTTGTGAATGTTGACCTGTTTAAAGTTCTTACTCACATCGGCTGCGGAGAGCGTGATCACACAGTCGTCAGTTTGGCTCAGTCATTGTTAACTCTATCCTTACCAGTCTCCCAGTCCCCATTGCATGATGCTGCCACCACCATGCTTCACGGTAGGTATGGTGTAAGATGGGTGATGAGGTGTGCCTGGTTTTCTCCAGACATAGCGCTTTGCATTCAGGCCAAATAGTTACATTTTTGTCTCATGTCAGAGTGGTCATTGGGTTCTTGGTCACCTCCCTGACCAAGGTCCTTCTTGTCCGGTTGCTCAGTTTGGTCAGACAGCCAGATCCAGGCAGAGTCTGGGTCGATACATATTTTTGGAGACCATTGTGCTCTTGGAAACTTTCAACACTCTAGAAAATGTTTTATACCCTTCTAAAGATATATGCCTCATCACAATTCTATCTCTGAGATCTATGGACAGTTTCTTAGACTTCATGGTATAGGTTCTGCTCTGACATGCACTCTCAACTGAGGGACCTTATGGGCGGCAGGTAGCTTAGCGTTTAGAGTGTTGAGCCAGTAACCGAATGGTCGCTGGTTCGAATACCTGAGCCGACGAGGTAAAACATCTATAGTGATGTGTCCTTGAGCAAGGCACCTAACCCTACTTTGCACCAGAGGCACTGTTCTACCCTGGCTGACCCTGTAAAACAACACATTTCACTGCACCTGTCTGGTGTATGTGACAATAAAGACTTAAATATAGACAGCTGTGTTTCTTTATAAATCATGTCCAAACAATTGAATTGGCCACAGGTGGACTCCAATCAAGTTGTAGTGACATCTCAAGGATGATCAAAGGAAACTGGATGCACATGAGCTCAATTTAGAGTGTCATAGCAAAGGGGTGTAGAAACTTATGTAAATTAGATATTTATTTATTTCATTAACAATAAATTTGCAAAAATTTCTAAAAACATGTTTTCACTCTGCCATTATGGTCTATTGTGCACAGATGGGTGAGAAAACAACTATATTTAATCAATTTTGAATTCAGGCAAAATGTGGAATAAGTCAAGGGGTATGAATACTTTCTGAAGGCACAGAATTTACCCATTGAGGATTCTTGAAGAATATATCTTATATTTACAATGCCTCATGAGCTTAGTTCAATTGTCGTACCCCATCAGAACTGAAAATATTAGCTTGTTTTACTCCAATGTTTGTAAACATTGTAAATGTAAACAATCACTGTATATAAAACTATAATTTTGCTTAAAACTATCATTTTGATATCTTGGACGGTCAGTCCTTGCATCCATAGCTCTGTCTATGAATTTCTCCAGGCCCATCCCTCAGTATTTTACCAAAACAGAGGTGGGGTGACACTTTGTTAATGTTTCAACTGCGGATTAACCTATTTAAAGAAATCCATGACTAATCTTGTGTTATGAATATGGTTACTTTTAAAAAATCACCATTTAATGACTGTTTTTTGTAATTGTTATCTTGGAGCTATTTGAAAAACATGACTGAAAGAAATCATTGGACACACTTCTATAAAGCCGTCCCACAAGTCATCAGAAAGAGAGGTGCCAAAAAAACAACAGTGATGTCACTTCCTCGGAGACCTAGTTACTGTTACACTTACACCCTGGTTACAATACATACAGCCAATTATTATACGCACATTATTCACACACATGCAGACTACACTCATACATATGGACACACACGTCAACATCACACTGTGTATCACACTGTGCAAGATATGAGAAGAAAACTCCTTGTTAGCCTTGTGGTTCAGTGTGAGAGCTGCTGGGTAAAAATAGTTACATCACTGAGAGATAGAGTAATGATGGTCTCACACACACACACACCACACACACAGCGTTAGCGCTCTGCTTCTGCTCTAGAGTTCTGTCTGCTCTATAATAGGATATAAAAGACACAACTTACCGTTAATGTGTGTGTGTGTCTGTGTGTGTGTACCCTATTATTAATATAACAGCGATATTATCACAATAACACATCTATATTGACATACAGTGCATTCGGGAAAGGATTCAGACCCCTTCCCCATTTCCACATTTTGTTACGTTACAGCCTTTTTCCACATTAAATTTATGTTTTTCCTCATCAATGTACACACAATACCCCATAATGACAAAGTGAAAACAAGTTTTTTATAAATCTTTGCCATTGATCATCCTTGAGATGTTTCTACAACTTGATTGGAGTCCACCTGTGTTAAATTCAATTGTTAGACATGATTTAGAAAGGCACACACCTGTCTATATAAGGCCCCACAGTTGACAGTGCATGTCAGAGCAAAAACCAAGCCATGAGGTCGAAGGAATTGTCCGTAGAGCTCCGAGACAGGATTGTGTCGAGGCACGGATCAGGGAAAGGTACCAAAAAAATTCTGCAGCATTAAAGGTCCCCAAGAACACATTGGCCTCCATCATTCTTAAATGGAAGTAGTTTGAAACCACCAAGACTCTTCCTAGAACTGGCAGCCCGGCCAAACTGAGCAATCGGGCGAGAAGGGCCTTGGTCAGGGAGGTGACCAAGAACCCGCTGGTCACTCTGACGGAGCTCCAGAGTTCCTCTGTGGAGATGGGAGAAGTTTCCAGAAGGAAAACAATCTCTGCAGCACTCCACCAATCAGGCCTTTACGGTAGAGTGGCCAGACGGAAGCCACTCCTCAGTAAAAGGCACATGACAGCCCACTTGGTGTTTGCCAAAAGGCACCTAAAGGACTAAGATCATGAGAAACAAGATTCTCTGGTCTGATGAAACCAAGATTGAACTCTTTGGCCTGAATGCCAAGCGTCACATCTGGAGGAAATCTGGCACCATCCCTACGGTAAAGCATGGTGGTGGCAGCATCATGCTGTGGGGATGTTTTTCAGCGGCAGGGACTGGGAGACTAGTCAGGATTGAGGAAAAGATGAACGGAGCAAAGTACAGAGAGATCCTTGATGAAAACCTGCTCCAGAGCGCTCAGGACCTCAGACTGGGGCGAATGTTCACCTTCCAACAGGACCACAATCCTAAGCACACAGCCAAGACAACGCAGGAGTGGCTTTGGGACAAGTCTCTGAATGTCCTTGAGTGGAAAAGCCAGAGCCCGGACTTGAACCTGATCTAACATCTCTGGAGAGACCTGAAAATAAATGTACAGTGACACTCCCCATCCAACCTGCCAGAGCTTGAGAGGATCTGCAGAGGAAAATGGGAGAAACTCCCTAAACATAGGGGCGCAAGGTTATAACGTCATGCCCAAGAAGACTCGAGGCTGTAATCGCTGCCAAAGGTGCTTCAATAAAGTACTGAGTAAAGGGTCTGAATACTTATGTGAAGGTGATATTTCATTTTTTTTTTATACATTTGCAAAAAATTCTAAAAGCCTGTTTTTGCTTTGTGATTATGGGATATTGTGTGTAGATTAATGAGGGGTAAAAAACAATTGAATACATTTTAGAATAAGGCTGTAATGCAACAAAATTTGGAAAAAGTCAAGGGGTCTGAATACTTTTAGAATGCACGGTTTCAGATAGGAAGTACAGTACTACTTCAAATGTACCACTATGCCATTTACTTCTTTTTTTTATTTCAAATAGCAATTTTCATAAATCGGTGAAACTCAAGCTTGCAGGTATGGTACCGTGTGTTTGTGTGTGTGCGTGCGTGAGTCCATGTGTGCGTGCATGCGTGGATGAGTGTTGTTATAGTGACAGAGAGATGTAGCACCTTGCTCCCCATTAGCCAGAAAGAAGCAATTAATGTAGATACACAGAGAAAAAAAGGTCACACACACACACACACAAATACGCACACACACACAAACACAAACACACCGCATAAAAGGTCACCCACGCTGTGTGTGATAGGTAGTCAGACAGAAGATGCAGCTTGTTGCCATGGAGCAGTCTTAGACAAATGAGAGAGCTGCACACACATGAACAGTAGGTGGGACACCAGAGTAATGAGAGCAACAGTATGGTAATGACAGCAGACACTTTTCAAGAATAAGATTACTGGCCGGTCTGACTGTGCGTGTTAGTGTCTTAGTGTGTGTGTGGTGTATGTTTTACGGTTATGGCCTGTTATCTTATTTTCATGACGGTCTTCATCCATAATCGTCGATTACACGATTATACAGTAATTGTGCCAGCCCTGTGTGTGCGTGTGTCAGACACTTCCGAATACAAGATCCCTACCCTGATTATACATCTAGGCCACAGTAATTATGCCAGTCGGGTAATCAGATTCTCTCTACAGTCCCTCGCAATCTAGCACCTCGGGTGTGTATGTTTGCCTGTGTGTGTGTGTGGGGGGGGGGATACATAACATGTCCGTGGAGAACATGTGACCATGCAGAAACCAAGGCCTTTCCTAGACTTTTGTCTGAACGTTTGAAAGGATAAATGCATTGATATGATTGGCTTTGGATGAAGAAAGTGGAAGAACAGAGTAAAATTGAGTATGTCTACCCTTTATTGCACTCGCTGTCATGACTGACCAGGTAGAAAAAATGCAACTAAAGAAAATGAAGGACTCCCCTAGAAGTTTGAAAGGGTAAAAAGGCATATTGACAGAGGTAGAAAAGTAATGGCACTGGATGATAGACGTGAGGGCATTCTTTACAGTTACCCCCCTATCATATTTAATCCATAACAAGACCCCTATTATACTGTATTCTAGTATTTTCTGTTCTGTTCTTGTTATGTGGGGCGGAGCAGGTGAACCCAAATGCAGCTTCAGACGAGGAGACAAGGATAGGTAACCAATGTTTTTACTGAAAAGTGGGAGATGAGATGGGGTGCACTCCAGGGGAATATCGGGTGGGTAGTAGGGAATCCGGATTGAGGCTGAGTGCAAGGAGATTAGGAACCGGGTAAGCAAGTCTGGAGCGGAATCCAATGAAGCAGTAGAGCAAAGATCCAGGGCAGGAAAGCAGGACTGAGAAGACGAGGGACTGGAGACAGGTACCAGAGTCAAAGCAGACGGGACTGTAGCGGAGAGAAAAAGCAGCGTGAGGGAAAACAGACACAACAGGATAACAAAATCTATGCAGGAACAAACAGCTAGAAATGCAGACTGACTGAATAGAGGCTACGATCTGGCAGCGTGGAAGTGGCAGGGCTGAGTATTTGTATGGTTCTTGATTATGGAACAGGTTGCAGCTGAGAGAGAGAGGGAGATAGAGAGAGCACTGGGGGAGTGGTGGCAGGTTAGGGAGGTCCAGGATGAGAAGTAGAGGGCGTGGCAGGAGCAGATGTAACAGTTCTGTTCTATTCTGTTCTGTCCTATTCTATTCTGTTATATTCGGTTCTGTTCGGTTCTGTTCCATTCTGTTCTGTTATATTCTATTCTGTTATATTCTATTCTGTTATATTCTATTCTGTTATATTCTGTTGCTGTCCTCTCCCCCCTAAATGACTGAGGTGAATTGATCAGGGCTGTGAAATACATTCTAACCCTTTTGTTGACAAATAAATAGACTACAAACAATATACAGTCAGTTTCCCCTGCTGGTCAATACCAGTCAATCATGTACATAAGTACGCTCCAGGATAAGATTCCCCTAGGTGCTGATCTAGGATCAGTACCCCTCCCACAAGCCTAACCTTAACCCTTAAACTGTAAAATTCTAACTTCACAAAACACACCCACAGGGCTGGCTCTATACCTCCACAGGCTGCTTGACCTAACACATGTTTGGGTTAAACACCTACATTTGACATTTTTGTCATTTAGCAGACACTTTTATCCAGAGCAATTTACAGTTACTGCATTCATTTTAAGATAGCTAGATGGGACAACCACTTATCACAGTAATAGTAAGTATATTGTTCCTCAATAAAGTAGCTATCAGCAAAGTCAGAGCTAGTAGGGGGGAAAAAAGTCAAGTGGGAGTGTTTTTTACCCCTAAAACCTAGACTAAACCTATGCTGCTCCATTGAAAGAGTTTTGTTCTGGGTCTAGGCTTAATCTGTGTCTGGGAAACCGGCCTCTAAACTAGAAAAGTGCTCAGATTGTTTTGCCACAAGAGTAAAACGTCCAAAGTACTGCATAAGAGCAGCTAGTCAGTACCACTGATGTGGACAGCAAAGGAATCGGCGTCCCCAAGTTCAGCACCACAATAATAGCGACAGCCAAACTGCAGC
Source organism: Hucho hucho (assembly GCA_003317085.1). NCBI lineage: Eukaryota > Metazoa > Chordata > Actinopteri > Salmoniformes > Salmonidae > Hucho > Hucho hucho. The sequence goes on from QNTS01001777.1 coordinate 64,611, forward strand.
TAGGAGAATCCTAACCAGGAGGGCATAAGTCAATAAACACAGAAGTGACTGTTGGATCAATTATGTAGGTACCAGTTGGGCGAAAGCAGATTCAAATAGTTGTATTGAAAAAATAAATCACAAAAACAAAACAAATTCTTTCTCTACTGCTGTAAAAGTGGCTGTCCTTGTGTGAAGCAGCATATCTGTGTGAGTGGGAGTATGTGTGTGTGTGTGTGTGTGTGTGTGTTCCTGCGTGTTTCCAAGCAATTGTGCGTGTGGGACTAGCACTTCAGGTCATGAGAGCTGTGTACACAAATTTCTATGAATTTTTGGGCCTGTGGATTTAGCCGGCAGGTGTATCTCTGTATCTCTCCAGCTAAAAAGTTGACTCTACAGCTGTTTCAGTAGCTGGCTTAGTGACAGACGCATCTCTCTCCCTCTGTGTGTATAGTTGCATGCCTGCGTGGCTGTTTACGTATGTGTGTGAGAGCACTGCAGATGCTTAAGCTGGTATCAGACCAACTCTTGGGATCAAATGCAACACGACAGAGAAAATCTAAAGCAAAAAGGCACATCACCACAAATCATGAAAACGGGTATGATCACAGAGCATTTATGGACTCATTCAGCAGTTTTTACTATTGGAAAAAGCTGAAGTTCCCCAAGAACACAGTGGCCTGGCCAAACTTAGCAATAGGGGGAGAAGGGCCTTGGTCAGGGAAGTGACCAAGAACCCAATGGTCACTCTGACAGAGCTCTAGAGTTCCTCTGTGGAGATGGGAGAACCTTCCAGAAGGACAACCATCTCTGCAGCACCAATCATGCCTTTATGGTAGAGTGGCCAGACGGAAGCCACTCCTCAGTAAAAGGCATTTGACAGCCCGCTTGGAGTTTGCCAAAAGGCACTTAAAGACTCTCAGACAATGAGAAACAGGATTCTCTGGTCTGATGAAACCAAGATTGATCTCTTTGGCCTGAATGCCAAGCGTCACGTCTGAAGGAAACCTGGCACCATCCCTACGGTGTAGCATGGTGGTGGCAGCATCATGCTGTTGGGATGTTGTTCAGCGGCAGGGACTGGGAGACTAGTCAGGATCGAGGGAAAGATGAACGGAGCAAAGTACAGAGAGATCCTTTATGAAAACCTGCTCCAGAGAGCTCAGGACCTCAGACTGGGGTGAAGGTTCACCTTCAAACTGGACAATGACCCTAAGCACACAGCCAAGACAACACAGGAGTGGCTTCGGGACAAGTCTCTGAATGTCCTGGACTTTAACCCGATCGAACATCTCTGGAGAGACCTGAAAATATCTGTGAAGCGACACTCCCCATCCAACCTGACAGAGCTTGAGAGGATCTTCAGAGAAGCATGGGAGAAACTCCCAAAATACAGGTGTGCCAAGCTTGTAGCGTCCTACCCAAGAAGACTTGAGGCTGTAATCACTGCCAAAGGTGCTTCAAGTACTGAGTAAAGGGTCTAAATACTTATGTAAATGTGATATTTCAGTTTTTATTTTGAATAAATTAGCAAAAATGTCAGAACCTGTTTTTGCTTTGTCATTATGGGGTATTGTGTGTAGATTGCTGAGGGTTTTTATTTTTTTTTAATCTATTTTAGAATAAGGTTGTAACCTAACAAAATGTGGAAAAAGTCAAGAGGTCTGAATACTTTCCGAAGGCACTGTAAACTGCATAAGCATATGCAATTAATCACTCATCTGGAAACAGGCGTGTTTAAGACACCGGTGCCTTCCGAATCGACGACGGAAAAAGTATAGCCTACCTAACCAAGTAAAGGTTGTTCGAACGGCTATCACATGCTAGTTTGCCATGCCGATGGACGTTTAGATCAGCTAATAGTGACTTTGCAGCTGCCCTTTAAATTTGCCCTCCCTACTAATAGGTGGGTGAACCCTATCACACAGTAAAAAGATTTGTAAGCTTGGCTACATGAGTTTAGAAGTGCATACCCTCTACATCACGGATTTAAACCATACAAAATCTGACACAAGATCACTGGGCAACTTCATTCCACCCCGAGAGCAACAGCTCAGAGTCAAGTCAAATTGGAGAGTCCATCATCACACTCTCGGTTGTAGATTTGGTGCCAGGCTCACTGTCATGCCAAACTAACTCACCATGTGAGATAGACCTATATAAAACCGCATCACTCACCTCTCCAAACATAGGCCCGTGTTGTGATACATGTAATGAATCAAATCCTACTGGTGTCAGTGACATTTATTTCAACTGCTGCTCGTCAAACAGACACCTGCTGTATGACTAACGGACTGAGCCAAGACTGTCAACACTGTCATAGCCTATGGCGATTTACGGTATTATCATGGCCAACAAACTCACCGACCCAACGTTGAAAAAAATCAACAATTCCTAAACGGTATCCAACCAACCACTTACAACTGTTAACATGATGCTAAAAATGGCATAGCCTATTGGCTACTACCTCCTCAGACCCATGGCTGTATATTCTAGTAGATATTATAGGCTAATTAATCAGTTGGACTACCATCTGAAACTTTCACTCTCACTCACCTTCTTCCTCCGGTAACGTTAACTTGCCTCCTCGCAAAATGGACAGCACCGGTCCCGGACGCTTATCATCCGCCGGGCAGTCTACTCAATTATGTTCGCTAAATCATCCGTCCAACTTGAATAAACAGTCCTCCAGTTGTCCTGTCAATGTACTCCCGCCGCCGGTGAAACCTCAAACGTGAGTGTTGCTGTGGGTAGCCTATATTTTCCCTGGTTCCATGCGCTCTGGCTGTCGTTCAGTTGTGCGGTTTGATGTTATTCTCCTTTCAAGCGTGCTCTTTCGCTCAGTACGGAACAGGCAAAACGCTCTGTTGATATCATTCACCGGGTAACGGGAACAGGAGTGGGAGCTCGAGCTAATAGGCTAGAGTACAGTGCACCCACACGCGCAGGTATCGTCTTACATAAAGTGCTCTTCTGAAAGAGAGACCGAGAGAGAGAGAGACGGAGAGAGAGAGAGAGAATGAGAGAGAGAGAGAGTACTTTGAAGTGTCACGCCATAGGATGCGCAATGGCAAGCTCTGACACCCCAAGAGTGAAAATGTTTATATTTATCTAACTATCTGTCAACCTGCATAAAGCTTCAATAAATGCTGGTCATAAATAACGAATTACATTGAAATAAAGCTGCCTATGTGTTGAAAAGTGTTATTAATTTTTATGCTGTTAATGTGAGCTTGTTTCCATTTGTACATGCTCAGGGCACCTTGAGACAGAGACAGAGACAGAGAGAGGGGGGGGGGCAGAGAGAAAGAACAGGAGTGAAAGACAGCGTAAGAGAGAGAAAGAGAGAGAGAAAGAGAGAGGGTGGGGGGTTGGATGTGGTGAATTCTAAATATAATTCCTACACAATTTACATGTGCAATGCCTAATGTGTATCTTCATTGTGTCATCAGCCAAATGTAGGCTTATAGGTAGTGATGCAGTGATGATTTTATAAGTTAGGGGAAAAAAAGGATTCTTGATCAAAAAAAAAATAATAATGCTGATCCCGGTGACTCTGAATCACAATCAAATATAAGAAACATTAAACACAAATAAATCATTATACCAGAGGTGTTGGGTTGACTGAAAAATGTTTTTTTTCACTGCCAGCAAATGTTCAATATGACTTTTCAAAAGATGGAGTGAAATTCATACAATTATTCCTCCATACTTATGGAGGTTGTATCCAGGCTGTATCACAACTGGCCGTGATTGGGAGTCCCATAGGGCGGCGCACAATGGGCCCAGCGATGTCTGGGTTTGGCTGGTGTAGGCCGTCATTGTAAATAAGAATTTGTTCTTAATTGACTTGCCTAGTTATTAAACTTATACAGTTGAAGTCGGAAGTTTACATACACCTTAGCCAAATACATTTAAACTAAGTTTTTCACAATTCCTGACATTTAATCCTAGTAATAATTCCCTGTCTTAGGTCAGTTAGGATCACCACTTTATGTCAAGAATGTGAAATGTCAGAATAATAAGATAATTATTTATTTCAGCTTTTATTTCTTTCATCACATTTCCAGTGGGTCAGAAGTTTACATACACTCAATTAGTATTTGGTAGCATTGCCTTTAAATTGTTTAACTTGGGTCAAACATTTCAGGTAGCCTTCCACAAGCTTCCCACAATAAGTTGGGTGAATTTTGGCCCATTCCTCCTGACAGAGCTGGTGTAACTGAGTCAGGTTTGTAGGCCTCCTTGATCGCACATGCTTTTTCAGTTCTGCCCACAAATGTTCTATATGATTGAGGTCAGGGCTTTGTGATGGCCACTCCAATACCTTGACTTTGTTGTCCTTAAGCCATTTTGACACAACTTTGGAAGTATGCTTGGGGTCATTGTTCATTTAGAAGACCCATTTGCAACCAAGCTTTAACTTCCTGACTGCTGTCTTGAGATGTTGCTTCAATATATCCACATAATTTTCCTTCCTCATGACGCCATCTATTTTGTGAAGTGCACCAGTCCCTCCTGCAGCAAAGCACCCCCACAACAGGATGCTGCCACCCCCGTGCTTCACGGTTGGGATGGTGTTCTTTGGATTGCAAGCCTCCCCCTTTTTCCTCCAAGCATAACAATGGTCATTATGGCCAAACAGTTCTATTTTTGTTTCATCAGACCAGAGGACATTTCTCCAAAAAGTACAATCTTTGTCCCCATGTGCAGTTGCACATTTTCTTTTGATTTTCCCATGATGTCAAGCAAAGAGGCACTGAGTCTGAAGGTAGGCCTTGTAATACATCCACAGGTACACCTCCAATTGACTCAAATGATGTCAATTAGCCTATCAGAAGCTTCTAAAGCCATGACGTCATTTTCTGGAATTTTCCAAGCTGTTTAAAGGCACAGTCAACTTAGTGTATGTAAACTTCTGACCCACTGGAATTGTGATACAATGAATTATAAGTGAAATAATCTGTCTGTAAACAATTGTTGGAAAAATTACTTGTGTCATGCACAAAGTAGATGTCCTAACCGACTTGCCAAAACTATAGTTTGTTAACAAGAAATTTGTGGAGTGGTTGAAAAACGAGTTTTAATGACTCCAACCTAAGTGTATGTAAACTTCCGACTTCAACTGTATAGTGTATCTCTAGTTTGTACAGGATCNATGTCAATTAGCCTATCAGAAGCTTCTAAAGCCATGACATCATTTTCTGGAATTTTCCAAGCTGTTTAAAGGCACAGTCAACTTAGTGTATGTAAATTTCTGACCCACTGGAATTGTGATACAGTGAATTATAAGTGAAATAATCTGTCTGTAAACAATTGTTGGAAAAATTACTTGTGTCATGCACAAAGTAGATGTCCTAACCGACTTGCCAAAACTATAGTTTGTTAACAAGAAATTTGTGGAGTGGTTGAAAAACGAGTTTTAATGACTCCAACCTAAGTGTATGTAAACTTCCGACTTCAACTGTATACCTCCCTTGTCATTTCTACTAAATGTAGCTTGTAGTGATAGATTGCCATGCTTTTTTTATAATTTCTCCATGTTATTATTACATGTCTTTTCAAACAGTATAGATGTGTATTCAGCTCTGACAATGGGGGACTGTTACACGCTTATAGATTCTTAGAGACGCAGTGACAGCAAACCCTTACCCTTCTGAGAGGAACGCAGTGACAGCAACCTTCTAACCCAAACCCTTACCCTTCTGAGAGGAACGCAGTGACACCAACCTTCTAACCCAAACCCTTACCCTTCTGAGGAACGCAGTGACAGCAACCTTCTAACCCAAACCCTTACCCTTCTGAGAGGAACGCAGTGACAGCAACCTTCTAACCCAAACCCTTACCCTTCTGAGAGGAACGCAGTGACAGCAACCTTCTGAGAGGAACCCAAACACTTCAAAGCATAGACAATGTAGAATAACACACACGAACAAGAACACACTAGCAAGGACGGACACACAATCACACAGACGCAGAGAAGCACACACGCACACTTGACAATGACAATGACAATGCACAGAGATGAGATAGAGGACAATTTATCAAACCACCAGCCAAGGCAGACTGGACGTCTGGAGCAAATACTGGTCTGCAGAAAGGGAGGAAGAGGGAGCAAAAGAGGGGGAGAGAGAGAGAGTGAGGGAAAAGGTATAGAGAGAGGGGGGGAGAGGGAGGAAAGGAGGGAGAGAGAGAGAGGTAACGGGATAGAGGAGAGAGAGCTTGAGAGATGGAGAAAGTCGCGGTGCTACAGTAAGTGTCATCCGTGCAGAAAACAGACAAGCTTAAGGTGCTTGGCTGCTGTGTGTGAGTGGTGAGTGTGTGCGTGCGTTTGGTTTAACTATCCTTGTGGGGACCAGAATTCCTCACAAGAATAGGAAAAGTGGGGACACCAATCCCCACAAGGAAAAATACTATTTTAGGCTTAGATGTTAGGTTTAGGGAAAGGGTTAGGATTAGGTTCAGGAGTTAGGAGTTAAGGTTAAGTGGGGGTTGATACATTTTTTCGTTAGTGCAAATCAACTCTGACATTTTATAGTAAACATTTTAGAAGCCTTTTTAAAACTCAAATTCACTACAAGTTTGCATTTCCTTCTGTGACGGAAAATTATTAGCAACAAATTAGTTATCAAATTAAGATCTTACATCTCTATACATTCCTTGAGTATGGACATAACAAGTGGCAGCAAATTTCCTTCCAGCTGAGGCTGTGAATGACGCACAAATGCTGGGTGCATTTGCATTCTGACGTGATTCTGTGAATTCAGAAGCTAAAATCTTTCTCTGACACTGTTATCAGACTGTGTGTGTGTGTCCCTACAGGTGTCCCACACTGTTATGCTCCTGATTAATGGTTTACAATGAACCTTTCTAACTTTTGTCCTAGAGAGAGAAAGAGAGAAACAGATAGAAACCAAGAGTGAGTGTCACGATGTATAATGATAGGAGACAGGCGCAGGAATACTAAATAGTTTTTTTTATTTCTCTACCCAAAATAGAGTACGTCATGAACATGACAGGGGGCGAAGCCCCAAACAAACACGTATATATATATAACACAGGGCTGTAACCCAAGCGAAGAGCGAGGTGTAAACCTCTAATAAATATACGGGACGAGACCCGTAATAAGAAGTGCACACTAACATGGTAATGCGAAGCTGATACAACAGAGCACAGGTACTCACAAGACCAACAGACATGGAACAATAATCAACAAGGACAATGGGGAACAGAGGGCACAATTATACACATACTAATCAGGGGGAATGGGAACCAGGTGAGCGTAATGAGACAAGACAGTCCGGGGTTGGTGGTGATGATCCAGTTCAGTGACGTCTAGAAGGCTGGTGACGTAGACCTCTGGAGCTGGTGAACAGAATGAGCAGCAGTACCAGGGGAATCCGTGATAGTGAGAGATGGGGAAAGAGAGAGAGAGAGAGGGAGAGAGAATGAGATTGAGAGAGAGAGAGAGAGAGTGATTTAATGAGATAGGAAACAGCAAATGTAACTGTGAAACACAGATCGATGTTCATTTCCAGAGCTTTACAATGTTTACAAGTCACAATCAATGTACTTTTGGCTGGAAGGAGGAGAGAGCATGTTTCAGTGTGTATGTGGGTCAGTGAGTGAACAGAGACCTTTCGATGACTAAAATATCACTTGACCTTGTCTCTTTATAGCTGACCTGAACAACATTGATCTGTTTTAGCGTGTTATATAAATGTATCGTGGTTCTGAGATGAGAGAGGGGCTGTGTCTGAAATCTGTCTTGCATACTACTTAAGACTACATACAGTGGCTTGCGAAAGTATTCAACCCCGTTGGCATTTTTCCTATTTCATTGCCTTACAACCTGGAATTAAAATTGATTTTTTGGGGGGGTTGTATCATTTGATTTACACAACATGCCTACCACTTTGAAGATGCAAAATATTTTTTATTGTGAAACAAACAAGAAACAAGACAAAAAAACTCAACTTGAGCGTGCATAACTATTCACCCCCACAAAGTCAATACTTTGTAGAGCCACCTTTTGCAGCAATTACAGCTGCAAGTCTCTTGGGGCATGTCTCTATAATACTCCAATCTCCGCTGTGGAGCTTTGCAGCTCCTTCAGGGTTATCTTTGGCCTCTTTGTTACCCCTCTGATTAATGCCCTCCTTGCCTGGTCTGTGAGTTTTGGTGGGCGGCCCTCTCTTGGCAGGTTTGTTGTGGTGACATATTCTTTCCATTTTTTAATAATGGATTTAATGGTGCTCTGTGGGATGTTCAAAGTTTCAGATATTTTTTTATAACCCAACCCTGATCTGTACTTCTCCACAACTTTTTCCCTGACCTGTTTGGAGAGGTCCTTGGTCTTCATGGTGTCACTTGCTTGGTGGTGCCCCTTGCTTAGCGGTGTTGCAGAGTCTGGGGCCTTTCATAACAGGTGTATATATACATGATACATGATCATGTGACAGATCATGTGACACTTAGATTGCACACAGGTGGACTTTATTTAACTAATTATGTGACTTCTGATGGTAATTGGTTGTACAACTTTTCAGTTTGACATATATATATATATATATATTTTTTTCACTTCACCAATTTGGACTATTTTGTGTATCTCCATTACACGAAATCCAAATAAAAATGTATTTAAATTACAGGTTGTAATGCAACAAAATAGGAAAAACGCCAAGGGGGATGAATACTTTTGCAAGGCACTGCACTGTGTACTAATCGTACTGCATACTATTTAGAACGTACTGTTAAGTAGAAATGTTATGCACCTGCATAAGGTAAGTCTGAATACCAACTACTGAAAAGTGCATAGCAAAGGCATAGATTTACTATGTCTGAATTGGGCCCTTAAAGCAAAATTTAAAACATATTTTTATATACCGAAAAACCTTACTATTTACAACACAAGGTCAGGTTTTCTGACACTACCAGAGAGAGTGGGGAAAAAGAGAGAGAGAAAGAAAAGAGGGTGAGAGAGGGTGAGAGAGAGAGAGAGACAGAGAAAGAGGGCGAGAGAGGGGGGTGTGATGGGGTAGGGGGAGAGCGAGGGGGGAGATGGGGTACTAAGAGAGACAGAGTGAGAGAGAGACAGACAGAGAGTAGCCAAGCATCATAGAGTGAGAGGGAGAGATCCTCCAATGGATTTATATCCAGTATCAAGTGCACCTTCTCACCAAAGGAGAGGTCTAATGTTAGGTCTGTGTTTGTGCGTGTGTGTGTGTGTCCGTCCATGTCCTGTTTTTATGAGTGGTGTTTATTGAGAACAGGTGAAGCTAATCCAGAGATACATATTTGATTTCTGTAGCATCAGCATGTGTGTGTGTGTATGTGTGTGTGAGAGAGAGGTGGCACCCCAGTTTCAAAAGTGGTGTGGCAAACTCCGTACGTGCCTTTTCTCTGACCTGGAGTTCGTCGGTAAAACTGTGGGTACTATTCGTAGGCTATGACATGGTCCAACGTTATCTTTATTTCTCACAAACAGAATTTCTACTTGCCAGGACATGGTGTAGTTAAAAAAAATCATTGGGGTCATGCATGGCCTATAGGTTGGCATGCTTTCTCTGTATGCAGCTATTAATATCTGGTTATTGTGATATGTATTAAAAAGCTGTTTAATATAATTTAGCAATGTAAGTAATTACTCTGTTCTTTAGCATTGCATTTTATTAATTGCATTCATTTTGAGAAGATTTGTTTTACATCTCAAAATAGGAAGCTGCCCCTTTAAGACAATTATGTTCCAAAATAGATATCAACCTGGCTACAGTAGGCCAAAGATTATGTACTGTCAAGATATATGTCTCTCTGCCCTAACAATGGGAGTCGTTGTCCACAAAGCGGCACGGCAGGCGGGCTAGCTCCCCCCTTTCCTTTCTTTGGATTGGTGTATACATCTAATTATTGTAATCCTTTTATGACTATTCCATAAGGGTTGTTGACATCAACCGCCTGTATTCCTTGGAGAGAGATGCTATACTACTAGCCTCATGTCATGAATATGCATAGCCATCTCGAGACAAATCCGATATAAAGTGTTTTAAATTGGAGGGATGGAGACAGATTTTCTGTTCGAGTTGGGCCTCGCTCTTCCTCTTGCTCTCGGAGTATGCAAGCCAAGATCAACCCTAAACTGCATTTTTGTAGCTTTCATTTTGCAGCCTATCAACAGTAGCCAGCATATTGATAGTATGTTCACTATTGAAGGTTTACTTTTGTAAATCACATTCCCTAAAGTAAATAAGCTCAGTGAGTAGATTGATGAGAGCTTCTCCTTGCTCAGGACAGCTCACATATGCTGTGTGAACGTAGCTATCAACTTCTGTACTGCTCGAGTGCTCAAGAAGTTGTGACTCGCAGGAGTGTAGTGGTACTTGAATGAAAGGCCAATCATATTGCTCAACTACAAATAGAAAAGTCATGCTATGTGTAGTCTTCAATGGTTTTCAATGGCAGACTGCAACAGAGCAGGTAAATGTTGAACTGAAGCGCAAAAATGCGCTGAAAAGTTACTGATCCGGTCAGTGCTGCTGCTACCAAATTGAAAAGTACTGGAGCAAATGCTGTCACATTTTCCGGCAGCTCTGGTGTGTATGTGTATGTGTCAGTGGAAGCTGCTGAGGGGAGGACGGCTCATAATAATGGCTGGAATGGAGTGTAATGGAATGGTATCAAACCCATGAAAACCATGTTTGTTTGATACCATTCCATTTACTCCATTCCAGACATTATTATGAGCCGCCCTCCCCTCAGCAGCCACCACTGGTGAGTGTGTGGTGTTGGTGTTGGTGTGCGTGTGCGTTTATGCGTTTGAGCATGCTTGCGTTTGAGTGTGTAAGTATTGCAAAAGTATTCACCCCCTATTTTGTTGCCTTACAACCTGGAATTAAAATGGATTTTTCAGGGGTTTGTCTCATTTGATTTACACAACATGCCTATCACTTTGAAGATGCAAAATATGTTTTATTGTGAAACAAACAAGAAATAAGCGTGCATAACTACTTACCCACCCAAAGTCAATACTTCTGGAGCCACCTTTTGCAGCAATTACAGCTTCAAGTCTCTTGGGCTATGTCTCTAGAAGCTTGGCACATCTAGCCACTGGGAGTTTTGCTCCAGGTCCTTCAAGTTGGATGGGTTCTGCTGTTGTACAGCAATCTTTAAGTCATACCACAGATTCTCAATTGGATTGAGGTCCGGGCTTTGACTAGGCCATTCCAAGACATTTAAATGTTTCCCCTTAAACCACTCAAATGTTGCTTTAGCAGGATGCTTAGGGTCATTGTCCTGCTCGAATGTGAACCTCCGTCCCAGTCTCAAATCTCTGGAAGACTGAAACAGGTTTCCCTCAAGAATTTCCCTGTGTTTAGCGCCATCCATCATTCCTTCATTTCTGACCAGTTTCCCAGTCCCTGCCGATAGAAAAACATCCCCACAGCATGTTGCCACCACCATGCTTCACTGTTGGGATGGTGTTCTCGGGGTGTTGGGTTTGCGCCAGACATAGCGTTTTCCTTGATAGCCAAAAAGCTAGTCTCATCTGACCAGAGTACCTGCTTCCATATGTTTGGGGAGTCTCCCACATGCCTTTTGGTGAACACCAAACATATTTGCTTATTTTTTTCTTTAAGCAATGGCTTTTTTTCTGGCCACTCTTCCATAAAGCCCAGCTCTGTGGAGTGTACGTCTTAAAGTGGTTCTATGGACAGATACTCCAATCTCCGCTGTGGAGCTTTGCAGCTCCTTCAGGGTGATCTTTGGTCTCTTTGTTACCCCTCTGATTAATGCCCTCCTTGCCTGGTCCGTGAATTTTGGTGGGTGGCCCTCTCTTGGAAGGTTTGTTGTGGTGCCATATTCTTTCCATTTTTTAATAATGGATTTAATGGTGTTCCGTGGGATGTTCACAGTTTTGGATAATTTTTATAACCCAACCCTGATATGTACTTCTACACAACTTTGTCCCTGACCTGTTTGGAGAGCTCCTTGGTCTTCATGGTGCCCCTTGCTTAGTGGTGTTGCAGACTCTGGAGCCTTTCAGAACAGGTGTACAGTTGAAGTCGGAAGTTTACATACACCTTAGCCAAATACATTTAAACTCAGTTTTTCACAATTCCTGACATTTAATCCTAGTAAAAATTCCCTGTTTTAGGTCACTTTGAATACATTCGTCATTTAATTAAATGCTTTTTGATATGTTTTGTAACTGAAATGGTGTACTGCCAATGTCCAACCAAGTCTCTCTTTAAAATGAAAGGCAGCAATTACAGCCTTGAGTCTTTTTGGGTATGACGCTACAAGCTTGGCACACATGTATTTGGGGAGTTTCTCTCATTATTCTCTGCAGATCCTCTCAAGCTCTGTCAGGTTGGATGGGGAGCGTCACTGCACAGCTATTTTCAGGCCTCTCCTGAGATGTTCGATTGGGTTCAAGTACGGGCTCTGGCTGGGCCACTCAAAGACATTCAGAGACTTGTCCCGAAGTCACTCCTGCATTGTCTTGGCTGTGTGCTAAGGATCATTGTCCTGTTGGAAGGTGAACCTTCGCCCCAGTCTGAGGTCCTGAGCGCTCTGGAGCTGGTTTTCATCAAGGATCCCTCTTTACTTTGCTCCATTCATCTTTTCCTCTATCCTGACTAGTCTCCCAGTCCCTGCTGCTGAACAACATCCCCACAGCATGATGCTGCCACCACCATGCTTCACCGAAGTGATGCTGCCAGGTTTCCTCCGGACGTGACGCTTGGCATTCAGGCCAAAGAGTTCAATCTTTGTTTCATCAGACCAGAGCATCTTGTTTCTCATGGTCTGAGAGTATTTTAGGTGCCTTTTGGCAAACTCAAAGCGGGCTGTCATGTGCCTTTCAACCTATTAAGGAGCAGTGGGGTGCTAGCGCCCCACTCCCAACACTACCCGGTGAAATGCAAGGCGCCAAATTCAAAATCCCAAAGTTGAATTATTAAACATTCATCAATATACAACTGTTGCATAGTCATCAAAAGCTCTGCTTCTTGGCAACAGCGTTGTCAGATTTCAAAAAGGCTTTACGGCGAAAGCACTACATTTGATTGTTTGAGGGTAGCACCTCCAATATTTTTACCATTACCATAAATTCATAAACCATCGCGGTTCACACAAAACACATTTCACAGCAAAAACAAATCAATTACCTTTTGAAGAACTTCTGCTGAGGGCTTCCCAAGTGTCCAACGAAGACAATTCATGGTTCTTTTGTTAGAAAAAGTCATGTATTATATCCATAAATCTCTGTTTGGTTGGTGCGTTATGATGAGAAAATACAGCGTCCACTCGCCCATTGAACCGTGAAGAGAACTCGTTCAAACTGTACCTATACACTTGTCCAAGAACAATCAAACATCATTGATAATGTATCCTTAGGAACACTTTTATGTATATTTAGTATAATATTTCAACCGGAATATAAACTGGGCGATAGGAAAGGAAAAAACCACAGCGCGTGCAAGCCTGGGAACGCGCATCCTCTTCTGTTTAATTCTTGTGACCACTTCCTAATTCTTCTTCTATTACCATCCAGATCAACTAAATAGAATCAAAACACTGTCTAGAGACTGTTGACATCCAGTGGAAGCAATAGGTACTTAAATCTTACTCCCTTATATGGGCATTTTCATAAGGGAGGGGTTCAAAATGAGGCAATGTGTCAAAATCACTTTTTCCAGGACAGAAATTCCTCGGGTTTTTGCCTGCCATATCCGTTCTGTTATACTCACAGACAATATTTTAACACTCTTAGAAACTTCAGAGTGTTTCCTACCCAATAGTACTAATTATGTGCATATACTATTTTCTGGGCCTGAGTGGGAGGCATTTTACTTTGGGCATGCCAGGCTCTCCAAAACCATCACCTCGGGAGCTGCTCCCTAAGAAGTTAATGAGGAGTAGCTTCTGTCTGGCCACTCTACTATAAAGGCCTGATTGGTAGAGTGCTACAGAGATGGTTGTCCTTCTGGAAGGTTTTCCCATCTTAAACTGGTCTAATAAAACTATACATTTTTAATGGTGAGTGAGCGTGGGCTATTGTGTGTAGATTGATGCAGAACATTTTTTTTTTTATCCATTTTAGCCACACAGGACCACAAACTGTCATAATAATATAATAACACATCCCACTGAGCAAAAACTGGTTGAATAAACAATGTTTCCATGTCATTTCAACCAAAGAACAACAATGTGATGTGAATCAATGTGAAACAATGTGAATCAATGTGGAAAACTGTTTGGATTTTCGTATTTTCTTCACCCAACTTGCAACCTAAATCCAATTACATAGTGGCTTTTTTTGTTGAATTCATGTTAGCTAACAACTCAACCAAATGTAAATCAAAACTAGACATTGAACTGACGTCTGTGCCCAGTGAGATGCCTCTTACCAGACACTCTTAATCAAAGTGCCTTACATTACAGTGAGTGCATATCCTACATTTCTAGCATGTGTATGTATTCCTTGTAGGATCTGACCCCATAATGTTGCTGAACCCATGTTCTTACAAACTGATCCACACAATGTGGTGCAGCACCACATGATGCTGTTTTGGTAATAATAAATTCCTCCTAGCAGACCCTCTTTCTACTCCAAAATGAATGAAAATAAAAAATAAAATTCAAAACACATGAAGAAATGTGACTTATAGATCTGTCATTCTTAATTGAAAGCAAGTCTAAGAAGAGGTAGATCTGTTCGGTCTGTTATTTCTATGCTTACCATTTTTTAAGTCGATTCTTTGTGTAATTTACTTTCGGTTTTGTACACCAGCTTCAAACATATGAATATACAATCTTTTTGGTTATGGAAAAAATATTTCACAGCAGTTTAGATTGTACAATGATTCTCTACACTATACTTGCTGGTTTTGTCACAAACAAATTAGGCAAACTATTCAAATTTTTGCAACCAGCAAATGGTGGAGCAGTTTCTGCATAGTGCATATGTAATATCCCCATCCAGAAATGAGCCCAATAACATATTGGTCCATATTATCAGTGTGCTATTTAACAATATTCATTATCACCTTATGTAGCCCAACTTATGCAGCATAGTGGATATAAATAAATAGGCTGAGGGTTGCCCATCTGTATTTACCCCATTAGGCTAATCATTAGCTAGATCAAGTGTAAACATTAGGCCATCTTGTTGCTGGTTAGAAACATATTGATGACTTGAATGGCCCCCCCCCCCCAAAAAAAAAGCTTTCCACTGGCACTCAGCCAACCATGGATCATGTACTGTAAATATAATGTAGCCCTACCTGTTAAACCTGTTAAATAAACCCCCGGTCTTCCCTATGCATTCAACACCATTGGCGAGCTCTAACTTGCATAAACCATGCCTCTGCTAAAAACTGGTTCTAAAAAGTGTTTTGACTAATTTTGTGGAATTGAGAAATAAGTGTAGTAACCCAGAAGGATCTGTGATACTCCTCTTTTAACAGTGGCCATCAAAACTGCTTTCAAAGGTATGCTTTCCCGCAACTGCATTAAGAATGTTGTACAATGACTCAGCATGCATATTTCTCTCCCTGTGCCATGCTCGCATTTTGAATGCTCCTCGTATCCCTTTCCAGTGTAGAATACGACAGGCTGAACAATTGAATAGGTAAACTATTCTGCTATGGTGTTGTCTGATTTTGCTGTTACTTACTCATGTTTTTGGCCCTTGAAAATTAAAAGTGGACAAGTTTTCATTAGATAATTCCCATAAGCAAAGGTACCTGGTCTCAGCTCTGCCTGGCTCTCGTTTGGATCATAGGTGCCCCAAATGCCATCCCATTCTCTATATAGTCCATTACTTTTGACGAGAGCCTTATGAGTCCTGGTCAAAATGTGTGCATTATATATTGAATAGGGTGCCGAGGATTTAGGATGCAAAACTGTACTGCCATGATATCATACGGTACTTTAATAATAGAATACACAAAGTTTCTCCTAATCACAAATCTGTGATTCCCCCTAAACCTAACGTCCTGTCCTGTGGCGGGCTACAGAAACAGGAGATGCTAGATGCCCTATGGGTCGTTTTGGCTCACACAATGCGTACTTAACCCTAACCATTAGAGAGATGAAAACTCTGAGCCTGTATCTAACCCTGAATCAGGTGGAACTTTGACCTACGATTTACAGGAGAGAACATAATACCACCATGATGTATGCCTTTTTAGTACATAGAACAGCAGTTTTTAATCCACAATGTGCAGTACTGAATTGTGTTGAAGTATTTGCAGTGTTACCATTTGGTGATTTATATTAAAGCTGTGCAATAGGCTAATGAATAGGCTACTGAATTGAATTGCAGTATCTTTGGGAGATATTGAATACACCTATATATAATTTGTTAATCCCTTCATTCGTTCCAGGCCCCCCCCCCCCAAAAAAAACTTTGCTGCAACCTCATCTTCTTTTCTATCAGCGCTCATCTTTGGTCTGGAGTTGGTATCTGCTACCATCTGCTGGACAGTCAGTCAGACTTCCCTGTTGAAGTAGGATGAGGTTGTCGTCACTAGGTGGAACCAGAGTCCTTCTCAGAGTTCCATCCATCATCTATGTTATTAAATGAGTTTCTCCTAATATGGCCTCTGGTAAGGCCAAAGCAACTTCTACCCAAAGCTGTGTGTTAAAACAATCATTTAAGGCTAAAAACAATACCTGACTTTGGTCTGTGTAGTTGGAACAACGTCAGTAGGGTTCTGCATAAAGATAGACATGTCTCTCGGACAGCAGGCAGGAGGCAGAGGATAAGGTGCAAAAGTAGCCCTCATGGTTTTCATAAAACAATGATAACATGGTATTAATGATAACATGGTTAGAATACATAATGACGGCAAAGTAAAATAAATGAACGATGCAGGTATCATGGACAATAGATATACAGCATTAATAGTACACAGTATATACAGTTGAAGTTGGAAGTTTACATACACTTAGGTCGGAGTCATTAAAACTTGTTTTTCAAACACTCCACAAATTTCTTGTTAACAAACTATAGCTTTGTCAAGTAGGTTAGGACATCTACTTTGTGCATGACACAAGTAATTTTTCCAACAATTGTTTACAGACAGATTATTTCACTTAATCACAATTCCAGTGGGTCAGAAGTTTGCATACACTAAGTTGAATGTGCCTTTAAACAGCTTGGAAAATAACAGAAAATGTCGTCATGGCTTTAGAAGCTTCTGATAAGCTAATTTACATCATTTGAGTCAATTGGAGGTGTACTTGTGGATGTATTTCAAGGCCTACCTTCAGACTCAGTGCCTCTCTGCTTGACATCATGGGAAAATCAAAAGTTAATTTGCAACTGCACATGGGGACAAAGATCATACTTTTTTGAGAAATGTCCTCTGGTGTGATGAAACAAATAGAACTGTTTGGCCATAATGACCATCGTTATGTTTGGAGGAAAAAGGGGGAGCCTTGCAATCCGAAGAACACCATGCCAACCGTGAAGCACTGGGGTGGCAGCATCATGTTGTGGGGGTGCATTGCTGCAGGTGGGACTGGTGCACTTCACAAAATAGATGGCATCATGAGGAATGGAAAATTACGTGGATACATTGAAGCAACATCTCAAGACATCAGTCAGGAAGTTCAAGCTTGGACGCAAATGGGTCTTCCAAATGGACAATGACCCCAAGCATACTTCCAAAGTTGTGGCAAAATGGCTTAAGGACAACAAAGTCAAGGTATTGGAGTGGCCATCACAAAGGCCTGACCTCAATCCCATAGAAAATTTGTGGGCAGAACTGAAAAAGCATGTGCGAGCAAGGAGGCCTACAGACCTGACTCCGTTACACCAGCTCTGTCAGGAGGAATGGGCCAACATTTACCCAATTTATTGTGGGAAGCTTGTGGAAGGCTACCCGAAACGTTTGACCCAAGTTAAACAATTTAAAGGCAATGCTACCAAATACTAATTGAGTGTATGTAAACTTCGGACCCACTGGGCATGTGATGAAAGAAATAAAAGCTGAAATAAATAATTCTGTTATTTTAATAATGTGAAATGTCAGAATAAAGTGGTAATCCTAACTGACCTAATACAGGGAATTTTTACTATAATTAAATGTCAGGAATTGTGAAAAACTGAGTTTAAATGTATTTGGCTAAGGTGTATGTAAACTTCAGACTTCAGCTGTATACGTTTAATAACTAGGCAAGTCAATTAAGAACTAACTCTTATTTACAATGACGGCCTACACCAGCCAAACATCGCTGGGCCCATTGTGCGCCGCCCTATGGGACTCCCAATCACGGCCAGTTGTGATACAGCCTGGATACAACCTCCATAAGTATGGAGGAATAATTGTATGAATTTCACGCCATCTTTTGAAAAGTCGTATTGAACATTTGCTGGCAGTGAAAAAACCCATTTGTCAGTCAACCCAACCCCTCTGGTATAATGATTTATTTGTGTTTAATGTTTCTTATATTAGATTTTTTTTAAAGTTATTTAAGCATAAATTACCAAAGTTACCATAGATGATCTGTTGATTATCAAAGTTACTGAAGATTCCGGTAGTGGGTAAACCATTTGCACTACCTGTAATTCAGGGTAATAACAGGCACCTGTCCCATGTACAAATAGACTGAGTTCCCTTTCAGTAGGTCACTTGGTATAACATACTATGGGGAGTCAACGAACAATCATGTTCACCTGAAGAGAACTGAAATCACGTCCAATGGGCAAATGAATGCCTCAGAAGTCCTGCCTTTCTGGCTATAATACCGGGTCTCGCATTAATTTCCTAAATTCTTTGCTCTTCAGCTAGCCTGAAGGAAGAACGTGTCATGCAATTTACAAACTTTTCAAGCACACGAAGACTACGAGATTCAGATCTGACTTAGGTGTCTGTTAGTGGGGAGAGAGAACTCGTCCCTCTAGATGTTTTGGATCTTGGTATCAGTTTTTGTGTTTGCTAAAAACCCACTACTTTCTGCTCTGCTTGTGTAGCCAGTACTTCCTTGCTTGAGTAAGATGGCCAGTGGTAAGAGTAAGTTCAAAAAGGTTAACCGGCCGAGTTTGAACCTCCGACCGTGCCCTAGGGTATGTGGTTTCACAATGAAAATTAAAGATACTCACGAGGGCGGTCCTGTTTGCCTGGGGTGGAAACATGCTCAGGAGGTTTTGGCTCGGACCAGTTCGTGTGACCATTGTCTCCGGCTGGCTTCAACTTCCATTGGGCGTCAGGCTGACTTTGTGAGAAAGATTGTGGCTGCTGGCGAAGGGTCTTCGGTGAAGCGACCTCGGGAATGGGGTTGTCTGAGGCCAAGTGAGTGCAGCAGTGGTGGTTAGAGTTGATAGGGGTGTCCTCCCAGCCGAGTGAGGCTCTTTCCTGTTTCTCTGGCAGTGTTCAGAGTCCGGGATGATATACTATCCCTGGTTGGCTCTGGAATGTTTTCAGAGTGTGAATCAGATTACATCAGTCCGGAGCAGCCTAAAGCCTCAGCTTTGGATTTGGGAGTGGAGAGTGAACCATTGATGATTAATGTGCCTTTGATGGAGCTGTGTCATAGGGTGGCATATCACCTGGGGGTGGATTGGCCGTCTTCTGGTGCTACCAAGTTATGGCGAGTTCATGAATGTAGAGGGTATGGAGGCAGCAGATAATCTTCCTGGGGTCACGCAAAATTAAGGCAGTTTATACAGTTTAAACATTACAATGCATTCACAGATTTCACAACACACTGTTAAGAATTCACAGAAGCTATTTAGAATCCTTTGGAACCTAGACTTGGCGCTCTGACACGCGGTAGCAGAGAGAACAGTTTATGACTAGGGTGGCTGGAGTCTTTGACAATTTTTAGGGCCTTCCTCTGACACCGCCTGGTATAGCGGTCCTGGATGGCAGGAAGCTTGGCCCCAGTGATGTACTGGGCCGTACGCATTACCCACTGTAGCGCCTTGCGGGTGAAGGCCGAGCGGTTGCCATACCAGACAGTGATAAAACCAGTCAGGATGCTCTCGATCGTTCAACTTTTTGAGGATCTGAGGACCCATGCCAAATATTTTCAGTCTCCTGGGAGAGAAGGCATTGTCGTGCCCTTTTCACAACTGTCTTGGTGTGTTTGGACCATGATAGTTTGTTGGTGATGTGGACACCAAGGAACTTGAAGCTTTCAACCTGCTCCCCGTTGATGAGAATGGGGGCGTGCTTGTTTTCCTGTAGTCCACAATCATCTCCTTTGTCTTGATCACGTTGAGGGAGAGATTCTTGTCCTGGCACCACACTTCCAGGTCTCTGACCTCCTCCCTATAGGCTGTCTCATCGTTGTCGGTGATCAGGCCTACCACCGTTGTGTTGTCGGCAAACTAAATGGTGTTGGAGTTGCGCTTGTCATGGGTGAACAGGGAGTACAGGAGGGGACTAAGCACGCACCGGAGGGGCCCCCAGTGTTGAGGATCAGCGTAGCAGATGTGTTGTTGCCTACCCTTACCACCTAGGGCGGCCTGTCAAGAAGTCCAGGATCCAGTTGCAGAGGGATCTGATTAGTCCCAGGGTCCTTAGCTTAGTGAAGAGCTTTGAGGGCGCTATGGTGTTGAACGTTGAGCTGTAGTCAATGAACAGCATTCTCACATAGGTGTTCCTTTTGTCCAGGTGAGAAAGGGCAGTGTTGAGTGCAATAGAGATTGCATCATCTGTGGATCTGTTGTGGCGGTATGCACATTGGAGTGGGTCTACGGTTTCTGGAATGGTGATGTCGATACTGGCCATGACCAGCCTTTCAAAGCACTTCATGGCTATAGACATGAGTGATATGAACCAATAGTCATTTAGGCAGGTTACCTTGGTGTTCTTGGGCACAGGGACTATGGTGGTCTGCTTGAAACATGTAGGTATTACAGACTCTGCCAGGGACAGGTTGAAAATGTCAATGAAGACACTTGCCAGTTGGTCAGCACATGCTCAGAGTACACGTCCTGGTAATCCGTCTGGCCCTGTGAATGTTGAGCGGTTTAAAGGTCTTGCTCACATCGGCTATGGCGAGAGTGATCCCACAGTCGTACGGTACAGCTGGTGCTCTCATGCAGTGTTGCTTGCCTCGAAGCACGCACGGAATAGCTCGTCTGGTCTGGTAATTTAGCTCCAGAGCTATGTGGCCATGCCAGGGGCGGTTTGGCAGTTCCCCCGGCATGAAGGAAAGTGTCCGGTCAGAGCCGGGTATCCCTGAGGTCGGTTTTTGACCGTCTTGGTGCTTCTGGGCAGCGGCGGACGTCTTCACACAGACTGTGTGCTCGGTTGAAGGAGAGCTGTGTGAAAGCTGATTTTTCCGCGGCATGGGGGAATAAGCAGTCCTCGCAACCCTAGCTGGAGGCATGTTCACGGGGGCCCTCCTCCCTTTGCATTTTCTGTGGCAACTGTGCTCCCAAGTGGCTCGTTCAATGGAGGCACATTACTGGTTGCTGAAGTCCCTGAAGCCGGTGTGGGCCGGGTATCAGAACGGCGGTACCACAAAAGTATAGTTTCTACCCAAGGTTCTTGTGTTCAGGGGTATTGAAAGTGCGGTATCGTCCAGGTGTGGGAATAACACATTTCCTTCCCTACATTTATACACACAGTTGTCAAGAGTGGTGGATATGAAAATAACCATCACAAAAAAAATATCCCACTGTTGCGTTCTGCTATAATTTATGGGAGACTGGCAGTTTCACCATAGGTGATGACGACGACGTACGGTCTGCAATCTATTTGGTTGGCCCCAGTGTCAGAAGTACAGAGCGGTTGGTACAGGCTGTACTTCTTAGTTTCCAAGAGCGATGGAACTTTGTGTCCCATCCTGGTGTTTTAAAGCACCTCAATGCTCACCCTTCGCCGGCTATTGCAATCGGTACGTCCCAGTGATTGGTTCACATACATAGATCTGAAGGATGCATATTTTCATGTGGCTATACATCTTCTCCACAGAAAGGAAGATGTGGCTCTCCCTTTCGCCCCACACCTTGTATATGGTGGTGGAGGCACTTTGGTTCCGGTGCAGTGCCACGGGGTCAGAGTATTGGCCTATCTGGACCATTGGCTGGTCATAGTGGAGTTGAGGGAAAGCTTGAGCTCCACACTGCTACGCTGGTTTCCCATATTCTGTCTTTGAAGTTCACAGTGAATCACAAGAAAAGTTGTTTGAATCCAGCTCAGCGCATTCAGTTTCTGGGTCTCGTTCTGGACTCTTATGAATCATGCATTTTTGTCCCAACGGAGGAGGGTCGCATTGTCTGGCACTGTTTCAGCTGGGGCACACAGTGACTTTTCAGTTGTGCCTGTGGTTATTGGGTCTGATGGCCTATAGGATAGCTGTGGTGCCTCTGGGACTTCTGTTTCAGCGCTGGGTGATTGCAACGCTTCTGGATGCATCTCGCCACTGCCATCGATTGCGCAAGGTTTCCCTGTCATGCCTAAGGGTGTTGACTCCTTGGAAGGACCCATGTCGCTGCATATCAATTACCTAGAGGTACTGACTGTTTTGCTAGAGCAGAGGCGTTACCTTCTGATGTTGGAGGGCCAGCATGAGCTACTGACTGTTTTGCTGGAGCTGAAGCATATCCTTCTGATGGAGGGCCAGCATGTGTTGTAATGTTCGACAACAGGACAGCAGTGGCGTACATCAACAGGCGGGGGGGGGTTCTCTCTCTATTATGACACAGGATGAGACCCAGATGCAGACAAAGGAGGCAGATGGTTCGAGTCTCTGATATTCATTAATAGACGAGGGGCAGGCGAGAGGCAAGTCGAGGACAGGCAGAAGTTCGTAAACCGGGACAGAGTCAGATTGGTACAGGACGGCAGGCAGGCTCGAGGTCAGGGCAGGCAGAATGGTATGGCAGGTGGGCTCAGGGTCAGGGCAGGCAGCAATGGTCAGAACCTGGAGGACTAGAAAACAGGGACAAGGAAAACAAGTATGAAAAAACACCCTGGTAGGCTTGACAAGACGAACTGGCAAGAGACAAACAGAAAACAGGTATAAATACACATGGGACAATGGGGATAAATGGGAGACACCTGGTGGGGGGTGGAGATAAGCCCAAGACAGGTGAAACAGATCAGGGTGTGACACTCTCTCCTAAACCTGGCCCTGCTTGTTGGAGCAGTGAGCATTTCCTGTCGCTCTATGCATTTCCTGATTCATGCCACCGTGGAGAGGGTCCATTAGGAGGGTCTGTTGATTCTGGTGGCTTCCCATTGGCCCAGACAACCCTGGTTTGCAGAGATCCTCCTCCTGTTGAGCGGGGACCCGTGGAGGGTTCCATGTCGTGTCAAGCTAAAATACACCGCTGCAAGATCAACAACTCCACCCTACCTAATCAATAGCAGTCAGTTATTGCAAGTCATTAATCCCCCAGATCTGATAGATGCCGCTCTGCTTTACCACTGAACTGAACAGCTAGGGACTTTCTCAAACTAAACAGTAAGGGCCTAACAGTAAAGTGGGCTCCCTCAGAGCCTAGTGTCTATGCTGCCTCACTCTTGTTCCACCTGGCGCCTTCTCAGGATCGTCCAGGCTAGAGCTTCCACCATAGCCCACTATTTCCCGGGTTGGCTTAGCCTAGAATCCCCCTTCTACGACTCTGACCAATGCACTCAGTACCTATAGTTCGATCTCAGGTTATTTTATTACAGCAACAGGTTCACAATAGACTAATTAACCAGATGCTAAAAATTTCAGAAACCTAGTGTAAAACGACATGCACTTGTGTGACTCATTTATGACACAGGGTTTATTCAAAATTCCATAAACCGGCATAAAAGGTCCCAGCTCAATCAATCACACAAGCAATTATAATAAGCAAAACTTAACCATGGGTTAGATACCTTCAGCGCCCCTATCTAAACCCCTATTAGGCTGCCAATGCAATATTTTTTGTATATTACAATTATGAGAAGCACAGCATTTAACAAACAAGAAAAACAGTCTCTTACCTTCTACAACATAAACAGTCTTTTGTCACCCCCCTAAGTATCTCAGTTGGTGATTCAAAACTCTAATAGCTACTGTTACGAATCCCTTTTACCCCGCAGTCTAGGGGGAATGGAATCGAAAACCGCAACATATCTTATGCAAATTATTATAGTGAAAAGGAACAGTGAGAACAGAAAACAGACAACGTAAATCTACCGTCAAACACAAATGGTTTATTTTAAACACACGGTAAAGTGGTGTGGGGAAAAGGGGCTGAGCTGGACCCAAGGAAAGAAATAGACATTCAAAAACCCCTAAACTAATCTACCTGCGTCACGAACAGCTAGCTAACTAACAAAATACAGTGGGTGGTCCGCCCAGTTCTAACTAATGTATTTAACACAGGGTTTCCTACGGGTAATGTATGCCCAAGGGCGGCTTGTCTGGTTATCCCCTTTTCCACCAACAAACAGCAATACAACACAGCAGTACATACTCACAGGCTCACAGTAAATGTGAGATGTTGGCACAAAACCAAAAGCAATAGCACACACAAACCAACCAACAGCAACTGGGCTTCAACAAATACTAAACAGAACTAGAGCTCTGTAGCTACAAAACAAGCCAGCTACTAAACAACAAGAGAGCAATGCATACACGAGAGTCAGTTACTAAACAACAGCGTAATGCATACGAGAGCTACAAACCCAGAGTGCTACATACCAAGAACAAGAGAGAGAGAGAGAGAGATAACTGACTGGGTTTTAAACCAAGGGAAAGGGGATGTGATTGGGTAAGGGAAAAAGAGCAGGTGTGTCTTCTGATTGGGACTGATTGGTAATTGATGACTGCTGATGAATGACACCTGTGACTAGGGCAGAAGGAGAGAAAACAAATACACACACAGGATACCTGTATCCATAACACTACTTAAAACTTACATCAATAAGGTAACCTTAAGGATTCCTTCTAGAACTTTGCTTTAACATTTAAAGTATAATAAAAATCCAAAAATATATATAAGCTAAAAAGCTACAGCTAAATTCTTATTAAGCAGACAATAGGTTCTTCTAGCAAGCCAAAAGAGACTCTTCCCAACAAAAAACTCCTGCCTCTTTTATATCCTAATGACGCATTTATGGTAAACACCAGCTGCCCTAATGGCCTATTGGTGGTCCTAGCACCGTCCCTGTGGTCATTACTCCTCACCTAAAAACCCTTGTGGTTTTGCTGACGCCTCTACAAAATCTTGCACCTGCAAACTCGCTCCTGACCCTAAAAGGGGCTTTGTCAGACAACCACTAACCACACCCTATGCTTACCCTATGCTCTCTAAAACCAGGCTCTAGCGAGCTGCAAGTAACCCCTAACCCCCCAAGAATGATGCAAGCTCCAATACCAAATGATACAAGCCTCATCTCATAATGATCCGAGCCCTGTATGACCAAGATTTCCTGACCCCTCCTTTTAGGTCTCTCCTAACTAGTCTGACATGGGGTTATTCTAGGTCAATCTAGCACCCTTAAAGCTGCAATATGTAACTTTTTGGGCGACCTGACAAAGTTCACATATAAATGTGAGTTATAGATATGTAATTCTCATTGATCTGTCATTCTCATAGAAAGCAAGCCTAAGAAGCAGTAGATCTGTTCTATGTGCACTATTTCTATGCTTCCCCGTCTTAAAGCTTCGTTTTTGCAACTTTTACTTTTGGTTTGTACACCAGCTTCAAACAGCTGAAAATGCAACATTTTTGGTTATGTAAAATATATTTCACAGCGGTTTAGATGGTACAATGATTATCTACACTATAATTGCTTGTTTAGTCACAACCTGAAATTAGGCAAACTATTAGAATTTTATCAACCAGGAAATGGTGGAGCGATTTCTGCATATTGCATCTTTAATGTACCTCTAACTAAACATCATCATCACTACTAGTTTTAAACATTAACACTTCTTATTCCCTTCAAATCAAGCTTTAATATTGTAATTTCACTCAATTCTAATCTAACTTATTACTCCAGTTACATCTTTAACATTCATCATCCCATCATCCTATTATTTCAACATTATAACATTTCACTTTCAATCTACAAGCCCGATAGACATAGTCCAAATTTACCCTAAAACAAACATCTCATCCTAAACCATTTTACAATATTACTTCAGTCACCCTTTAACATTCCCCAATGTTTCCAACATTTAACATATTTAACATTTCATTATAATTTTTATCGATTCTAGTTCCAGTTCATTTACTTTTCTTCTTTTCTAGGGTCAATGTCAGTTTTTCTCTCAATCTTCATTATCCTCTGTGCTCTGTGTGTGGGTGTGTGAGTGGGGCCTTCCTGTCAGCACTTCCTATCCATGCTTTTTGCCACTAAAAATGTCACAGAAAACTAGGCTTAAGCCTGCCATTCTGACAGCCGTCAGCATCTATTGTCCCAGGCACATAGGAGAGTTTGGCACCCACAACCGCAGACATGGGATCTGTGGGTTTGGCCCCTGAAGGTTGAATTTGACGGCAAGGGGTTTACCCTTGAAAGTGATTATGACTATACAGTTGGTATAAGGTTAAAGGAGCTTCTCCTTTTCAGAGCTATTTGGTGGACATTTTGATGTTCTTCCAAGAGATTTTTGAGCAGGGCCTTTCTTTTTCCACATTGAAGGTTTATATAGCAGACATCTCAGCGTGTAATGAAGGGATTGACGACTCTACCCCGGGTGTCATCCTCTGGTGGTACAGTTCCTGAAAGGCGTGCATCGGCTAAGACCAGTATCTAAGTTTATGATACGACCTGGCTTTGGTTCTGAACGCTCTGTGTGAGCCTCCGTCTGAACCATTGGAGTCTGTGGATCTGAAGGTCCTTTTCTACAAGACTGCCCTGCTCATGGCCTTGGTGTCAGCCAAGCATGTTGGGGATCTTTGCGTGCGATCAGTACACCCTTTCTGTTTGGAGTTCATGCCTGGTTACTCCAAAGTGATGGTACGTCCTTATGCAGCTTGTGCTCCCAAGGTTTTGCCTATGTCTTACAGGTGCCTGGTATTCAAGCTGTTCCCTTTCTCACCTCCTCCATTTGCTTCCAGTGAACAACGGAGGTTGTATGGCCTGTGTCCGGTGCATGCTTTACACAAGTACACTGAAAAAAATCTGTGTGTTGGTCAAATGTTTCATACG
This sequence comes from Hucho hucho, assembly GCA_003317085.1. Classification (NCBI taxonomy): domain Eukaryota; kingdom Metazoa; phylum Chordata; class Actinopteri; order Salmoniformes; family Salmonidae; genus Hucho; species Hucho hucho. The sequence goes on from QNTS01001777.1 coordinate 91,697, forward strand.
CACAAAAAGCTTATTACTCTCAAATGTTGTGCATACATTTGTTTACATCCCTGTTAGTGAGCATTTCTCCTTTGCCAAGATAATCCATCCACCTGACACGTATGGCATAGCAAGAAGCTGATTAAACAGCATGATCATTACACAGGTGCACCATGTGCTTGGGACAATAAAAGGTCACTCTAAAACGTCTCTGTCACACCCTGATCTGTTTCACCTGTCTTTGTGCTTGTCTCCACTCCCCTCCAGCTGTCACCCATCTTCCCCATTATCCCCTGTGTATTTATACCTGTGTTCTCTGTTTGTCTGTTGCCTGTTAGTTTTGTTCGTGAATCATATCAACGTTTGTTCCCCTGCTCCTGCTTGTTTCTTGCTACTGTTTTCTAATCCTTCCCAGATTTGACCATTCTGCCTGCTCTGACCCTAAGCCTGCCTGCCGTTCTGTACCTTACCCCACCTTACTAGATTATTGACCCCTGCCTGTCTTTGACCTGTCGTTTGTCTGCCCCTGTATTACAAATAAACGTTTGTTTCTTCGACACTGTCTGCATCTGGGTTATACCTGAAACATGATAGTCTCAAGTTTGGCATGCTGACTGCAGGAATGTCCACCAGAGCTGTTTCCAGAAAATGGAATGTTAATTTCTTTACTATAAGCCACCTTCAACATCGTTTTAGAGAATTTGGCAGTACGTCCAACCAGCCTCACAACAGCAGACCACATGTAACCACACCAGCCCAGGGCCTCCACATTCGGTTTCTTCACCTGCAGGATCATCTGAGACCAGCCACTTGGACAGCTGATGAAACTGTGGGTTAGCACAACCGAAGAATATCTGCAAAAACTGTCAGAAACCGTCTCAGGGACGTTCATCTGCGTGCTCGTCGTCTTCACCAGGGTCTTGACCTGACTGTAGTTTGGCATCAAATCTGACTTTAGTGGGCAAATGCTCACCTTACAAGGTAAGAATCTGTCGTTCTGCCCCTGAACAAGGCAGTTAACCCACTGTTTCTAGGCCGTCATTGAAAATAAGAATTTGTTCTTAACTGACTTGCCTAGTTAAATAAAGGTAAAATAAAAAAAATAAAAAATGTCAGACAGTGTATGGCGTCGTGTGGCCAAGCGGTTTGCTGATGTCAACGTTGTGAACAGAGTGCCCCATAGTGGTGGTGGGGTTATGGTATGGGCAGGCATAAACAACGATACAGTATGACACGCTGCATGAGGCAAACGGTGGTCACACCAGATACTGACTGGTATTCTAATCCACGCCCCTACCTTTTTTTTAAGGTATCTGTATTCACAGTGTTGTGAAATCCATCGATTAGGGCCTAATGAATGTATTTCAATTGACTGATTTCCTTAAATAAGTCAGTAAAATCTTTTAAATTGTTGCATGTTGCATTTATATTTTTGTTCAGTGTATATGTATAGGACCAAGGATATCCACATTTGTGACCAGCTTTTTGTCTGTTTCGCTAATTCAGCTAGGTGTAGGGCACTTTCGAAGCAGCGTCTTTCTTATTAGATTGTGGAGGCTATCTCCCTGGTGTATGACAGCAAAGGACAAGGGTTGCCTAGCAGTGTGCTTGCTCACTCCGCTAGAGGTGTTCCCCAGTGTGGCTCATAATGTTCTTGAGCCACACTGTGTTAGGCAGCAGGCAGGTTGCATATTTATCCGGGTTACCACAATTTCCTGTGGGTTTGAGCCTTGGGTTTCAGCAGCATGTAAAGTGCTCATTATCAGGGTTACCACAGTTTCCTGTGGGTTAGAGCCTTGTGCTGCTGTAGTTCATAGACTCTGGTCGATGCTATGCAGCGCGCATGTGCACTTTACCAAGTCACGACAGGTGTTCTTTTGTTATGAGCCTGCGGTTCCTTGTACAAGTTCTGACATTTCAGGCTCGCAAGGTAAGTATTGTTCTTGGAAGCGTGGGGTCTATGGAGTTGGATTGCAGTGGCAGCTTGTCAGTGCGCATAGCCAAGTTGTAGCAGGTTCTTGTTCCCTATATGGGGCTCTGACAGTTCAGGCCTCATGAGGCTCTGACAGTTCATGCTTCTCGGGTACGTTTTGGGGAAAAAGGTGGCTTCTGTAATCCCTTGAGAGAGAGAGAGAGAGAGAGAGAGAGAGAGAGAGAGAGAGAGAGAGAGAGAGAGAGAGAGAGAGAGAGAACCATTCTAAAAACACTATCATCATCTATTGTCGTCTTACATATGAGGAACCACAGATAACTCATGTGTACAGGTTCGGATAGATTTGAACCATGTTTTCAAATTAAATGTAAAAGTACAATAATCAGTGCAGCTTCTCAAGTCCATGGGCATTTTATTCCAGTATATTGTAGCTCTAACAGAGAAGGCTGATTGACCGATTTTACTGTGTCGAAAAGGGACAATGCAATCCCCTCTAGTTACTGCCCTTGGAGGTGCTTTCGCTGAGCATGATATGCCGGCATAGGGGTGGAGGGGCAAGACCATGTAGGATCTTAAAACAAGGCTTGCATCTACATACTGCGTAAAGCTATCTAGACTAAATAAATAATGTTTGTAAATTATATGACAATGGTGGTAAGGGTTTGGTTTGTTATCAAAAATCTTAGGTGTTAGTTTGTAGAGGGATTCAATTGGTTTCCGAATAGTATATCCTGCTTGTGACCAGCATGTGAGGCAATATCTCAGATGTGAGAAGATCATAGCATGCATATATCGTTTGGTGGCCTCTAGAGGAAGTAAAGGCCATATAAACCTAAAGTTGGATAATCCAAACTTGACCGTGTTAATCACCTTCTTCACATGTTTCTTAAATGTCAAGTTGGAGACCATAATGACACCAAGATACCTGAAGTTAGACACAACTTTCAGATTCTCCCCATTAACAAAAACAGCTCGTTGGGAAGAATCAATGTATTTCTTAGAGAAGTACAGTTGAAGTCGAATATTTACATACACCTTAGCCAAAGACATTTAAACTCAGTTTTTCACAATTCCTGACATTTAATCCTAGTAAAAATTCCCTGTATTAGGTCAGTTAGGATCACCACTTATTTTAAGAATGTGAAAAGTCAGAATAATAGTAGAGAGAATGATTTATTTCAGCTTTTATTTCTTTCATCACATTCCCAGTGGGTCAGAAGTTTACATACACTCAATTAGTATTTGGTAGCATTGCCTTTAAATTGTTTAACTTGGGTCAAACGTTTCAGGTAGCCTTCCACAAGCTTCCCACAAGAAGTTGGGTGAATTTTGGCCCATTCCTCCTGACAGAGCTGGTGTAACTGAGTCAGGTTTGTAGCCCCCCTCGCTCGCATACGCTTTTTCAGTTCTGCCCACAAATGTTCTATAAGATTGAGGTCAGGGCTTTGTGATGGCCACTCCAATACCTTGACTTTGTTGTCCTTAAGCCATTTTGCCACAACTTTGGAAGTATGCTTGGGGTCATTGTCCATTTGGAAGACCCATTTGCGACCAAGCTTTAACTTCCTGACTGATGTCTTGAGATGTTGCTTCAATATATCCACATCATTTCCCTCCCTCATGATGGCATCTATTTTGTGAAGTGCACCAGTCCCTCCTGCAGCAAAGCACCCCCACAACATGATGCTGCCACCCCCGTGCTTCACGGTTGGGATGGTGTTCTTCGGCTTGCACGCCTCCCCCTTTTTCCTACAAACATAACGATGGTCATTATGGCCAAACAGTTCTATTTTTGTTTAATCAGACCAGAGGACATTTCTCCAAAAAGTACGATCTTTGTCCCCATGTGCAGTTGCAAACTGTAGTTTGGCTTTTTTATGGTGGCTTTGGAGCAGTAGCTTCTTCCTTGCTGAGGTTATGTCGATATAGGACTCATTTTACTGTGGATATACAGTGAGGGAAAAAAGTATTTGATCCCCTGCTGATTTTGTACGTTTGCCCACTGACAAAGAAATGATCAGTCTATAATTTTAATGGTAGGTTTATTTGAACAGTGAGAGGCAGAAGAACAACAAAAAAATCAGGAAAAACGCATGTGAAAAATGTTATAAATTGATTTGCATTTTTATGAGGGAAATACGTATTTGACCCCCTCTCAATCAGAAAGATTTCTGGCTCCCAGGTGTCTTTTAAACAGGTAACGAGCTGGGATTAGGAGCACACTCTTAAAGGCAGTCAGTGGGCAAACGTACAAAATCAGCAGGGGATCAAATACTTTTTCCCTCACTGTAGATACTTTGTACCTGTTTCCTCCAGCATCTTCACAAGGTCCTTTGCTGTTGTTCTGGGATTGATTTGCACTTTTCAAACCAAAGTACGTTCATCTCTAGGAGACAGAACGCGTCTCCTTCCTGAGAGGTATGACGGCTGCGTGGTCCCATGGTGTTTATACTTGCATAGTATTGTTTGGACAGGCGTTTGGAAATTGCTCCCAAGGATGAACCAGACTTGTGGAGGTCTTGGCTGATTTATTTTGATTTTCCCATGATGTCAAGCAAAGAGGCACTGAGTTTGAAAGTAGGCCTTGAAATACATCCACAGGTACAACTCCAATTGACTCAAATTATGTCAATAAGCCTATCAGAAGCTTCTAAAGCCATGACTTCATTTTCTGGCATTTTCCAAGCTGTTTAAAGGCACAGTCAACTTAGTGTATGCAAACTTCTGACCCACTGGAATTGTGATTAAGTGAAATAATCTGTCTGTAAACAATTGTTGGAAAAATTACTTGTGTCATGCACAAAGTAGATTTCCTAACCGACTTGCCAAAACTATAGTTTGATAACAAGAAATTTGTGGAGTGTTTGAAAAACAAGTTTTAATGACTCCAACCTAAATGTATGTAAACTTCCAACTTCAACTGTACGTACAAACAGTCTGGTCGATATTTAAATGCAGGCAAGAATTAGTCATCCATTTAGAAACGTACCATAGCTTCAGTTAACAGCTAGTTGTCTATTTTTTGTGTACATACAGAACTGTATCATCTGCATGTTAACTTGTGGGAGATCATTTATATACATGGTAAACAGAAGGGGGCCTAATATTGACCCTTGTGGGACCCCAATGTTATAGTAAAGAGAGTCCGACTGAGTGTCCCCCAAAGAAACCCTTTGACTTCTGTTTGTCAGATAATAATACATACAACTAATGACTTCAGTGGACACATTAGGGAGCAGTGGGGTGCTAGTGGGGCGCTGTCTAGAGACTGTTGACATCCAGTGGAAGCAATAGGTACTGCAATCTTACTCCCATATATGGCTGTTTTCAATAGGGAGGGGTTCAAAATGAGGCAATGTGTCAAAAACACTTTTTCCAGGACAGAAATTCCTTGGGTTTTCGCCTGCCTATATCAGTTCTGTTATACTCACAGACAATATTGTAACACTCTTAGAAACTTCAGAGTGTTTTCTATCCAATAGTACTAATTATGTGCATATCCTAATTTCTGGGCCTGAGTGGCAGGCCTTTTACTTTGGGCACGCCAGACTCTCCAAAACCGACACCTCAGCTGCCGCTCCCTAAGAAGTTAAGGGAGGATAGTTTGGATAGGAGGACCTCATGATTCACAGTATCAAAAGCCTTTTTAAGATCCAAAAAGACTGCGCCGACTTCACCACCTATGTCCAGTTTAGATTTAATGCACTACAGAAAGTAGCAATTGGCTGTTTCGGTAGAATTGTTAGTTCTGATTCCAAATGGCATTTGATGTATTGAGTTTCCCTGAATTAGGTGATCAGTCAGATGATCAGCCACCCATCTTTCAGCTACTTTTGATAGCATTGGAAGAATGTTTATATGTTGGTAATTTTCCACCAGTGTTGGGTCACCAGATTTTATAACGGGTATCACTGCAGCAGACTTCCACGATTTGGGGAAGAATCCATATTTGATGGACAGATTAACTAGACGTACAATAGGGGCAATCAGAGAATATTTGTGTCTTTTCAAGAACACAGTGTCTAGACCAAATACATATTTTGTTCTAGAGCTCCTGAAGAAGCTAATAATACTGTCCACTGCTGATGATGAGATTTCAGGAATTCTGAATATTGGTTTATTATTATCTATGGGAGTGAGGTCTTGGTTGAAAATCTTAGAGACAGTTCCCTGACAGAGTCAACAAAAAAATGGTTAAAGGTGGTGGTGGATATGAAATCGGAGTCTTAAATAAGAATCCCATTAACCTTTAATTCATGATGAGCTCCTCTCCCTGTTAGTTTGTTGAGATTTTCCCAAATCACTTTGCCATTTCCTTTTGCTTCATTGATCACTCTAAGAAAGAACTCTGCTTTTGTTTTTTTATATTCCTTACCACCTTATATCTCAGAGCTGTAAATATACTTCTGTCATCATTCTGACCAGACTTCCATGCTTTTTTCAAGGAAAGATCCCGTTCTCTCATCTGCCTCCAGAGGTCCTCGTTGAGCCATGGTAGAGAGGTTTTCCATCTTGGCTTACATTGAAATTTCCTAGTAAAAGAGGTATCCACTTTGTCAATAGCTGACAGAAATGTTCTGTATCCAGACTCTGGGTCTTCATTGCTTAACAGATCAGACCCAGTTAATTTTACTTATAGCTGCATCGTAGTTACTCTGCTCGCTTTTCAGGATTTTTTTATCGTATTGTTACACATTAATATGGTTCTTAAATCTCTTTTTAGTGAGATTTCTTCGATCAGATCTGTTAGTAAAGACCAGATCAATTTGAGTCTGGGATGACTGTGTTATTCTGCTTGGACCTTGTATTATTTGAGTCAGGTTGAAATAGTCTGATCTCTTTTAGTTTTTTCCTGCAAGTTTTTGTTTTACCACTTTATATTGATATCGCCCATGAAGATGATCTCCTTCTTATGATCACATTCTTTAAGCATGGCATTTAGATGGTCATAAAATGAGATATCAGTGTAAGGGGTGCATAATCGTTGGCAGGGAAGTCAGACGCAGGACAGCAGAACTTGGTAATAGCCGGAGCAGTTTAATAATCAAAACCCACTGCATAAAATGTAACAAGAACAAAATTTGGGTACAAAACCCGACGCGCACCAAAACACACGTGCACATGCACTTACAATAAACAATTACGGACAAGGACATGGGGAAACCAGAGGGTTAAATACACAACATGTAATTGAGGGAATTGGAACCAGGTGTGATGGAAGACAAGACAAAACCAATGGAAAAAAGAAAAAAGGATTGGCGATGGCTAGAAGGTCGGTGACGTCGACCGCCGAACGCCGCCCGAACAAGAAGAGGGACCAACTTCGGCGGAAGTTGTGACAATCAGATGTTGGTGGTCGATATAATCCAATAATAGTGAGAGACATATGAGGGGAGGGGAAGACATTCAGCCCCATACATTCAAGGTCATTGGCATGTTTCCATATGATATGATTGCATTTAAAGTTATATTTCATGTGCATAAGCAATCCACCCCCTCTGCCCTCTCCCCTGTCCCTTCTGAATATGGAATATCCATGGACATTAAAGGCAGAAATAGGAGATTTCTTCAGCCATGTCTCAGAGAAAATTTTTAAATCAAGTTTAGAATCATTCAATAAATGTTCTACCTGTTCACTCTTAGAAATAATGCTACGAATATTCAGATGACCTCCCAATATTCCTATAGGCTTGGAACGAGGGTCCCAGAGCATTTTAGCATGATTAATGGTTTGAAAAAGTTTCATGGTACAATGTTTTCTAATACCTGGGTTAAGGGAACAGAGTTTCTGTTTCGAAGGCGGGTTTTGTTTGGGACATGTATCAATAGTTGGCATAAAAATGTTATTATCAGCAGATTGCTCATTCTCTTGAAAAGCCATGTTAGTGACAGAGCTCACATACACAGAATGTCCTTCTTTGAACCAGATAAAATAGGCTACTCAATTAAAGATTATTTCAATCATTCATGTTCCACCATTCATCAATGCTTTCGTTCTGGATGGCTAAGTAGGGGGACTTTTCTCCACTTCTCCCAGAATTACATCCTCCATATCAGCCTTTTTTCTGCAGGTGACCTAACTCCAGACTCTGATGGGGAGCTTGGTACCCTGGGCCGCTTGGGTGTTTGTTGATTCCAGATTGTTTGAATGAAGGCCAGCACTGGTGTTTGGCTGCGTTATTTTGTATTCCGCAGAGAGTTGCACCGCCTTCGGGGTCCCTTATTATCCTCTGAGTTTTCTATTGGGTTATGATTGTCACTGGTCTCAGTTGCCACTTTACCAGCTTCATTTTTAGAAATGTTCCTCTTATTCTTCTTCTTTTTCTTGGAATGAGAGGTCACTGTTGTAGACTCTGGCTCACCAGGTACCAACTCCAATGTTTCATTCATTCCGTCTTTGTCCTTGGGAGCTGAGGAGTTACCCTCTTCATCCTCAGTCTCACGTTGTGTCATTTCAGCTGAGATATGTGATACGTCTGCTCTACTCATGGGTACAGGATTGTTGTCCTGCACAGTGTGAAAAAGTGTCCTCTATGCACCTTATGCTGTCCAGTGTAGTAGGACTGTACTCTACCATATCCTGTCCCCCTCTAGCGTGGGATTGTGTCAGCCAGTCCTTTATACGCGCTGACCTTGTCCATCATAAAATACTTTGATCCAGTGAGTATGCATCTTTACAACCGTGTTATAGGAATGATGGGTGCTGCTTCAACATATACAAAAGGATCTCCATTGGAGCAGTTTCTAATTTGACCCTTCTATCTTATCATGCACCGCATCACTCTCCCCACCACCTTACACCCAGCTTTAGCCAGAAACTCAGTCACAACACTATCATCTGCTGATTCAGGTAGTTCTTTAATTGTAACTTGAATTGAGTTCTGGTCAGCCATGCGTGAGTAATATACCATACCAGCAACTATTTATTTTAGACAGACAGTAAGATTCTTTACCGATATCATTGGCCTCTTGCACATTGAAATTAACTTAACATGAACCCTGTTACTGAGTCTATAGATCCAGTACCTATCCGGTTTTACTGTACTCGTACCTGTTGACTATTGTGCTTGCTAACAACAGAGAGAATACTATTAAGGGTTCACAGTGAAGCTTCTTCTCAAGAACCATCCAAATAACACCAAATTCAGTTTGTAGGCCCATGGTACACTTCTTAACTTAGCTTGAGAAAAGCTAAGGGAATGGTTAACCTCTACAGGATCGGTGGGTCAGTTGAGCTAACGTAGGCTAATGTGATTAGCATGAGGGTGTAAGTAAGAAGAACATTTTCCAGGACATAGACATATCTGATAATGGCAGAAAGCTTAAATTATTGTTTATCTAACTGCACTGTCCAATTTACAGTAGCTATTACATTGAAATAATACCTTGCTATTGTTTGAGGAGAGTGCACAGTTATGAACTTGAAAAGTTATTAATAAACCAATTAGGCACATTTGGGCAGTCTTGATACAACATTTTGAACAGAAATGTAATGGTTCATTGGATCAGTCTAAAACTTTGTACATACACTGCTGCCATCTAGTGGCCAATATCTAAATTGCGCCTGGACTGGAATAATATATTATGGCCTTTCTCTTGCATTTCAAAGATGACGGTACAACACGTTTTTTTTAACAAATGTTTTTTTTTTGTATTATCTTTTACCAGATCTAATGGGTTATATTCTCCTACATTCATTTCACATTTCCACAAACTTAAAAGTGTTTCTTTTCAAATTGTCAGGATGTGCGCTACTGGGGTTGAAGTCAAGTGCAGGAGAGCGGAGAGTATTCTACAGGCGCACACTTTATTGGCAGAAGCAAAACAAAAGAATGAACGCAAACTGCTTAAAACACACCTCTAGCCAAAACAAAAGTGTAAGGCACGACAAAATCACAAAGTCCAAAAATGTAACAATATACAAAAATATTACGGGTGAAACACGTTACCCGTTAGAACCTAGCCTGGCTCATCACACAAACATGAAACACAATTAATGTGTTCCACACAACGACATGATGGGGAACAGAGGAATAAATACATGTTGTGATTACTGGAATGATAACCAGGTGTGAAGGTGAACAAGACAAAACAAATGGAACAATGAACAACTGAGCGGTGATGGCTAGAAAGCGGTGACGTCGACCGCCGAACGCAGCCCGAACAAGGAGAGGAGCCGACTTCGGTGGAAGTCGTGACACAAATGGTATCAAGAATATACATATCCTTGCTTCAGGTCTGAGCTACAGGCAGTTAGATTTGGGTATGCCATTTTAGGCTAAAATATATTTTTTAAAAGGGGTGGATCCTTAAGTTAAGACAGTGTTTCCCAACCTGGGGTACCTGTACAGTCCCCAGAGGGTAAGTAGGACATTTTTAAAAATGTGAAGAAAAAAAATATTGGGTAAAATATGACCCCAATAAATATATTCAAGTTATTTAAATTTTAACAGGCAATCAAAACATTTGAGGTCACTGGTGTGAAATCTCTAGTTATTTTATATTTATAGACCCACTTTTTTACTTAAGTTTGTGTGTGTGCACATTGCTCTGTCTACCTGGCCTCTGCCCGCCCGCTCGTTGGCACAAAGTTTGACCCTCTGCTCGTGCCAAGTGTACGTGATCCTTTACTCCTCGCACCAGAGTGCCTGCTGCTGTTATCCTCACAAAAACTGATTGATAAGACAGCAGCTGATGCACTGAAGACTGTACCATTGTCAAATAACATGGTGTATCGTAGGATCGACAACATGGGCGTTGATATTGTTGATCAATTGTTGAAAATGTTAAATTTCTGTCCATTTTCTCTGCAGTTGGACGAATCGACTGATGTCAGTGGGGAAGCCCAGTTGATTGCGTTTGTGCGATAGAGACATTTCGGCAATTAATTAGCACATTCTGTTCTGCTAGAAACTTACAGGGAGAACTACAGGTAAGGATGTGTTTGGATTGGTAATTCTGTCTTCATGTGTGCATCGATGGAGCTGCATCAATGCCAGGGAGAGTGCAATTACTAATTGTCCACATAAAGAAAGTTCATTCACAGAGAGGCATTAGCCAGCAAGAGAATGAGACCTGAGTTACATTATGTTTTGAATGATGCAGTGAAAGTTATTAACTTTATCATCATGTCCAGACCTCTGAATCACGACTGTTCGAAAGGCTCTTTGATGACAGTGGGAAAGAGCACCAGCAGCTACTGCTTCACACTGATTCCCGTTCTCTAACCAGAGGGAAAACGCTACAGAGGCTTTTTGAGCTGCGTGCCCAAGTGATTTTCTGTCTGAGCACTCACACCCCCTTGTGGCTGTGTTCAAGGACACAGACTGGGGAGCCCGCCTTGCCTATCTTGCTGATGTGTTCAGCAAACTGAACAACCAGAATCTAACTCTGCAAGGTAAAGACACACATTCTAAACATGTATGACAAAGTGTGTGGATTCATGAAGATCAAACTCTGGGAGAGGAAATGTGATGATGGGGATATAAGTTGTTTCCAGCAGCTTGACACCTACCTGTTTACAGGTGACGTTGACAGAGTTCCTATGGTGCAAATAGTAAGCTCACATTTATCCAAACTCAACAATGAGTTCAACTCCTACTTCCCTGACATTCAAAACAAGTCTGCCAAACTTGACTGGGAGTGTAAACCACATTTTTGTCAAATGTACACCTAATTTAGGAATCACGCCAGTTGCACGTGCATGAGGTTTTTTTTCAGGCAGGTCAAAGTGTTTTAGAGCTACAGTACCCAAAAAGGTTTGGGAACCACTGGGTTAAGAGTCGGCTGTTAATGAGAAATCAGTCAATCCAGTTTTACATGTCCATTTAAATCTACTTCACAATGACTTATCAACTTCAAACTCCTTCCTACATTATAGTGCTTGCTTTATCCAATTGATCATGTTCTTTCTTTCATCCTGTGAACCCTGTTCATTGCTGCTCGCAGCTATATTTCAGATTGTATAACCTGCTTTAAAACAGAGACTTAGCAAAGGGTAGCTCGTAAATAGAATGTGCTTGTCTGAGTCTGACTAACAGAGCTTACTTAATTATACTGATTGGTTAAAACCACATTCCAGCCAGTTATAAATGCCTATTTACTCTGTTCCATCTGACTGCGGAATCCACTGTCTCATTATCCCAGCCAAGCAATTTATAAACTTGATCTCCACTATAAAAAGCATATAGACATTACCTAACATTTAGTTTTCAACAGCAGAGATTTGTATAAACTTTGCCGTCTCCGACATTTGCAACATTGTTTCAATATTCAAATTCGATCTCCAGCTGTACCATAGTAATGAACGTGTCGGGACGAGACACAGGCACGCAGCGTTTCTCAGCCAGTCAATCATGAATCAGCTGGCATCATTTTTATGGATATATATATACACAAAGAAATGTAAATTGAAAAAAGGTAAAACGTGCAGCTAGTGCAGCTAGTTTGTAGTCTTTCCAGCTTCAGTTTGAAGTTTGTGTTAGCTGTGTTGGCTAGCTCCTCTGTACAACAGTTTCCTGATGAGTGAGCACATTTTCTTTGCCAGGTGAAATCGCGGCTCATTATATCATTATGTATGTATCCAAATAAATGTCACTAGAAAACAGCTTATGCAAAAGCACCTACTTTGCTGTTATTCTGGCTGCACTTTTTGACGTGACTGTAAGTTAGCCGTGGTTGGCTAGCTAGCAAGCAAAGGATAAGAACGTTGCCAGCCAGTATGGCAATGGAACATGTAGAACGAACGACTGGGTCGCGTCCATAGATACAGAACAAAAAGACTGAACGACTGGGTCGCGTCCATAGATACAGAACAAAAAGACTGAAAGACTGGGTCGCGTCCATAGATACAGAACAAAAAGACTGAACGACTGGGTCGCGTCCATAGATACAGAACAAAAAGACTGAACGACTGGGTCGCGTCCATAGATACAGAACAAAAAGACTGAACGACTGGGTCGCGTCCATAGATACAGAACAAAAAGACTGAACGACTGGGTCGCGTCTCTGGCAACCGAACCGATAGAACGAACGACCAGCCGGCTTAGGTAGCAACGCTAGATTTGGGTCGGGGCTATATCTTGTGGAAGGATGAAATAGTATGAATAAATTCATCAAAATAACATTTTTAATGAAAATGTCAATGTTGGTAATCTGTTGTATAAAAGCGATAACGCCCGAGAAGCCGGTGTTTGGAGGATATATTATTTCCCGAGAAGCCGGTGTTTGGAGGATATATTATTTCCCGAGAAGCCGGTGTTTGGAGGATATATTATTTCCCGAGAAGTCGGTGTTTGGAGGATATATTATTTCCCGAGAAGCCGGTGTTTGGAGGATATATTATTGTCCGAGAAGCCGGTGTTTGGAGGATATATTATTGCCTGAGAAGCCGGTGTTTGGAGAATATATTATATCGGCTTCTTGGGCATTATCACTTATGTAGATGTCAGTGTGGAGCGCAATGACAATCATCGTAGCCCGATGATAAAGTTACGACGAGAGCATGTTGGTGTTTCTCTACATTATATTCTCACATTTACAGTCTTTGTGTGCAATAATACCAATGCGGCATATGTAATGGTTTGAAAATAATGCAATAGCTTTCAAACAGTTTAACAGTATATTCCCACGCTGCATTATAAGAGTCTAAATCTGCATTTATTTCTGAGAAACTAGACAGAGCACAATAATATACAAGTGTTGTTGTTGCACAGATAAACAGCGACTGAAATAGCGCATGCACCATACAATAACACTGACAAGGATTGACAAGGACTTCGACAGTTTCGTGTGCTAGAAGACCAATGTGTCATATCTATAAATAATTTAAAGAATAGAAAAATGCATTTCAGACAATATATTTCTAACAGCAAAAATATCACTGCAACTGTCAAGTCTCCTTAGCCAGGGGGAGATTGCCATTCTCCCTTTTGGCCAATTAACAAAAGTACCAACACGTTTACATACAATTCCTCTGTTTGCTGAACTGGTATTCAAAACAATACATTCTTGACAATGTTAAAGGCTTCTACTCATTCTGTCATTGTGCGATGTAGAAGTTTTGTGGAAAGAACTACAGTTAAACAAAAAGCCTGAAACATTCTTCGATGATTTATAAAACATAATTCTGCACAATACAACGCTAACATATGTTGAAAATGAAACGTCTACATTCTCAAGAATGGACAGCAGTTTCCTGTCTGGTACAATACAATCCGATAAGGTCTGGTGCTATAAAAGAAGTCTGTCCCATCTGAAAAATGTACTCATGTAGTATGATTGAATAGTGTATGATATAGGCTAGTCGGTCCTACAGATGTAAGATCTTAATTTGATCTATATTGTCACAGCAAAATAATCCTGCAGCAACAGGATTTGAACGTTTAGTCCATAATGTTGCTTGATCGGTGGTTAGGCTATTAGCTGGCCAAAAGTAGGCTACATAAAATGTGCAATACTGTTCATATAACCGTGTGTTAGTGTGGGTTTTCAGTGAATGTATGTAAATCACAAAGCTCATCCCGAAATTCTCTGCAACAAAAGGGTAATCAAATTAAGATCCTAAATCTGTATAAATAATATTACCAGTATGTACACAAGCAAATCAGCTTGTACTGTAGGCTACAAGCAAATTACTTCCAAATACAGGATGACATCAAGTCAGGAGAAATATGTACAAGCAAATCAATGAATGTTCCCTGATGTACATTTTAACTTACATTTTAATATAGGACATTTTTGAAGATATTTGGATAATATATGTCAGATAACTCAGTATGTAGCTATTGAAAATCAGTTTGAGTTGTCCAGGGAAATGTTTAGACTGCATTGCACTGTAAAGCAGTCCTGTCTGTCAATCAGTGTTTCCTATCTTCAAGTTTCTCTCACAATGATTCTCTCATGGAGTACCTTTACTTGAAATCCTCATCTGCATAAATCACAAATACACATTTGTAAACACTCCACTTTACATCCTCCAAAAATACTAGGCTCTTTTAATTCGGTTCAAAAACAGTTTATATTCTCATCTTTAAATAGAGATTTCCAGTATCAAATAATCTGTCTTGTGTCACAGAGCAGTCCTGAACCTTTATACAAACTGTTGACCCTCTTTGTCCTCTCACTTAAGATACACTATGCAGAAATCGATCCCACATTTCCTGGTTGGTAAAATTCAAATAGTACACCTAATTTCAGTTTATATGGTGACAAAACAAGCAAGTATAGTGTAGAGAATCATTGTACCATCTAAACTGCTGTGAAATGATGAATCCTTTCCATAACCAAAATGTTTATTTTCAGCTATAAGCAGCTGGTGTACAAATCCAAAAGTAAAAGACCCAAAAACTAAACTTAACGGGAAGCATAGAAATAGCACACATCTACCACTTCTTAGACTTGCTTTCAATGAGAGATCTAGAACTTATTTATATGTGAACTTGGTCAGGTCGCCCAAAAAGTTACATATTGCAGCTTTAAATCTGAGGTACAGGAAATTACTTTGTACTTTCCAGCATCAATCATTTTTGGTGCAAAATGTTCACCCAGTAATTTCCCATTTCCGAGTGGTGTCACATAAGGTGTACAGTAACCTGCTGTGGTCAAATAATTGATGAAAATACACTGCAAAAAAAAATGAAGGGTGCTTTGTGGTTCTATATATATAATCTTTTTGAGGGCCATGTTATGATGAGCAGCTTAACCTTTTTTTGTTTTAAACAGCAGCATTTCTTCTAGCAGTGTACACTGCTTGGGGTCTTTAACATACAATAAACCACATATTAGGCATAGTAAATCCCTTTCTTTTAGACAAATCAACATGATAAATACACAGTACAGCACGAGACATGAAACATTTAAGTACCTTAAAATAACATTGCAAGTTGTACTTTAAACTAGCATCAAACAAATGTCTTACTGTAATTAATACACAGGGCATTTACAACGATGAAATGTGCTACTGTTGTATACCTGATACAGTTAACTTCAATACATGCGTTCCATTTAACTCCTGTAAAATATACCTTAAGTACTATGTATACAGACACATTACAGCACAATGTGATATTCAGTTACATTTTACAAGGTGGATGTCCTATTAAATGTTCCCTAATGTGCTATTGTCAACTCAGTTCTATGAAGCCCATATATCTGTGCTTATGTATTACGACTGCCTTATAACTTGCTATGAGCGAGTTCATAATGCATTATAGATACAGTATGTCCTTAATGTTATTCCATCCATGAGAACAGCTGATAGATAGCATGGCTGTTCTGAGCGAGGATTCTGACAATGAACGAAGCTATGGCAGGCATTTCCCTTATCATTAAGTTAACCAGCGTACATATCAGCTATACATATGAAGGCTATATGAAGTTTTTCCCTATGTCAGTGAATACAGATCTTGTTGATGCAGTATAGCACAATATGCTCATTTTGCATCATTAAGAGAGTGATAGTTAAGTTTCTCATGGATGATAAAGGGCTAAAATACAATCGTTCAATCTCAACATTACTAACAATGGTTGAGCTTTTGTTTTTAAAATGCTTCCTGATGCTGAAGCTTAAGTTATAATGTACTCATAAATTCCCTTCTACGAGAGTCCTCTGTATCACCCCCCTCCCTCCCTCCCTTCATAGGTTGCATCCCAATTCTCTACCTTTTCATTGAAAAGCATTGAATTGGTGTAAGCATTGAGAGCTTCAGCTAACGTTAAAGAGTTTCACCTAGTGAATTCATGATAGGCAGTGCACACTTCAAAAGAAGGATAGCGAAATGGGATGCAAACTTGGTTTCACCATCCCCCCCTCAGTACTCTCCTTGTCCTTCCCTAGTTTCCTGCCTAATTCACCACAACCGTTTAACTATTTCCCCCCCCATCTAATTGATCATGGGGTCATCCCCACCAGGCGAGGCCAGCACGGGGACACTAACAAAGGGTACGTCCTTAGTCTTGTCCTCCTTGAGCGATGTGGAGTTGGTCTGGTGGGACACAGAGGTGAAGGACAGATGGTCGTGCTCCAGTATTGCCAGGCGATCCTGTGGTTTCTCCTTCTTCAGATAAAACATCTTCCTCAGGGTCTTCAGCTGCTGCAGCTCACAGAAGGTCTCCAAGACAACCAGCATCACAACCAGGCCCAGGAGGAGGTAGACTGGAGAGAGAGAGAAGGAATAATACAGACAAGGGGTTACTAGAGGAACCATTATCAATCACAGAAGGTCTCCAGGACCACCGGCATCACAATCAGTCCGAGCAACAGGTAGACTGAGGGGGGCAGCAGAGGGGGAGAGAGAGATTTGCATTAAATTATAATCTTTAGCAATATTTACTCATGGATTTCATATCAATAATGCTCATTGAATTGAATTGAATTGAGAGGGAGAGATGAGTTGAACCAACACTAGCTGAGACGGAGAAAGGATGTGACCTTAGTAGTGGAAGCAACACTAACTGAGACAGAGAGATGAGGTAACCTTAGAAGTGTAAGCAACACTAGGTGAGAGGAGGTGACCTTACCAGATGCGCTTATCCAAAGCGACTTACAGTTAAGTACATTCATCTTAAGACAGCTAGGTGGGACAACCACATATCACAGTAAGTACATTTTTTCTCAAAGTAGCTCTCAGCAAAGTCAGAGCTAGTAAGAGAAAAGAAAATTGCGTGTTAGTTCACAAAAGGGGGGATGCAGTGGGATTTTTTAAAAATATTCTCTTTAATGAGGTAGCGTTTCAGATGTTTTCAGAAGATGGGCAGGGACTCATTGGGGTGCCAGGACAGAGAAGAGCTTGGACTGTGCTGAGCGGGAGCTGCCCTCCAGGTAGGGTTGGGAGGGCCAAGAGACCAGAGGTGGTAGAATGGAGTGCTTAGGTTGGGCTGTAGGTTTTGAGCATAGCCTGAAGGTAGGGAGGGGCAGTTCCTCTTGCTGCTCGGTAAGCAAGTGCCATGGTCTTGTAGTGGATGTGAGCTTCCTTGGGAATGTTGAAAACCAGGCAGGCTACAGCGTTCTGGATAAGTTGCAGGGGTTTGATGGCACAAGCGGGGAGCACAGCCAACAGCGAGTCGCAGTAGTCCAGACGGGAGATGACAAGTGCCTGGATTAGGACCTGCGCACGCTTCCTATGTGAGGTAGGGTCATACTCTACAGATGTTGTAGAGCATGTACTACTTTGATATCTGCAGAGAACGACATGGTGTTGTGCAGGGCCATGGCAAGGTTCTTATCAATCTGGGATGGGGCCACCATGGAGTTGTCAAGCATGATGGAGAGGTCTTTGAGCGGGCAGGCCTTCCCAGGAGGAAGAGTAGCTCAGTCTTGTCGAGGTTGAGGTGGTGGGACGACATTCAAGCGGAGATATGTGCCAGGCATGCGTGTTGCCATGTGGGTGTCAGAAAGTAGTTAAGTGTCATCCCCATAGCAATGATAGGAGAAACCATGTGAGGATATGACGGAGCCAAGTGACTTGGTGTATAGAGAGAAGAGGGCCTAGAACCGAGCCCTGGGGGACACCAGTCATGAGAGTACGTGGTGCAGACAATCTGAGAGTGTGCGGTGCCTGAGATGACCAGACCTGAGAGGGTGGAGAGGATTACACAAAAACAGATGAGTATGCTTTCTAAATGTTTCAAAAACAACTAAATGTATTACTAGTAAGTAATGGGGTATCTAGCTTAATTTCATTTAGTTTCTGTGACCTGCATATTTTAATCCTTCAAATGAGTGGATTCAGCTATTTCAGCTACACACTGACAGGTGTATAAACATCTGAGCACACAGCCATGCAATCTCCATAGACAAACATTGTCAGTAGAATTGCCCGTACTGAAGAGCTCAGTGACTTTCAACGTGACACCGTCATAGGATGCCACCTTTCTAACAAGTCAGTTCGTTAAATGTATGCCCTACTAGAGCTGCCCGGGTCAACTGTAACTGCTGTTATTGTGAAGCGGAAATGTCTAGGAGCAACAAAGGCTCAGACGCGTAGTGGTAGGCCACACAAGCTCACAGAACGGGACCACTGAGTGCTGAAGCAACACTCACTACCGAGTTCCAAACTGCCTCTGCAAACAACGTCAGCACAAGAACTGTTCATCTGGAGCTTCGTGAAATGGGTTTCCATGGCCGAGCAGCCGCACACAAGCCTAAGATCCCCATGCGCAGTGCCAAGCGTTGGCTGGAGTGGTGTAAAGCTCGCCGCCATTGGAAACGCGTTCTATGGAGTGATTAATCACGCTTCGCCATCTGGCAGTTTGACGGCTGAATCTGCCCCAATGCAGTGCCAACTTAAGTTTGGTGGAGAAGGAATAAATGGTTTATGGCTGTTTTTCATGGTTCAGACTAGGCCCCTTAATTCCAGTGAAAGGAAATCTTAACGCTACAGCATACAAATGACATTCTAGACAATTCTGTGCTTCCAACTTTGTGGCAAAAGTTTGGGAAAGGTCTTTTCCTGTTTCAGCATGACAATGCCCCCAAGCACTAAGCGAGGTCCATACAGAAATGGTTTGTCAACATCGGTGTGGAAGAATTTGACTGGCCTGCACAGAGCCCTAACCTCAACCGCATCAAACACCTTTGGTATTAATTGGAATGCCGACTGTGAGCCAAGCCTAATCGTCCAACATCAGTGCCCAACCTCACTAAATGGAAGCAAGACCCGCAGCAATGTTAAAATAGATCATTTAGAACCAATAATAAAAACAGTTCTACAACTGAACATCAAGAATCAACACTAAAGTGCCTGCCCTGCCACAAAATGCTGAACTTATTTATTTTTATAGGTCAGGGATCTACGCTGAAACCTTTTAAAAAGGAGTATAAATGTAGAAGCACCAACAAATAATAAGAGAACAATTACTAAAAGTTCATGAATAAAGGTTTTGGGCTCTATTTGCGCTGTGATTTTGTCCCCGGTCAATTTGGAGATGTCACTTTATTGTAACAATACTATTATACATAACACAGTCCGTATCTGGAAGCAAATTAAGGTCCATTTTGACCAATATCATTCCTGCTCCCTGTTGCAAGGAATCCCTCCTTTGCTCCCTCGAACCTTGATAACACATTTTAGCGATGGGGAGAGCTAGGGATCAATACCATAGGGGATCTATATATAGAAGGGACCTTTGCCTCCTTTGATTTGTTGAGGGAAACCTACAATCTTCCCAGAAGTAACTTTCAGATACCTACAGATTAGAGACTGTTAGAAAACATGTACCTACATTTGGAAATGCTAAACCTTCCATGTTTGACAGAAGCATAGAAATGTGTCCCACCTCAGGCAAACTGAGATCTCATCTATGACGCTTTTCAATCTGTTAGCACACCTTCTACAGATGCCATTAAGGCAAAATTGGAGGAAGAGCTAGGCACTGACATTTCTGTAGCAGACTGGGAAGAGAGCTTGGCGCATATCTACACCTACTCAATTAACTACAGACAGTCTCATACAAGTCAAGATTACACTTTTCCAAAACTAAGATGCATAGCATATTTCCTGATACCTCCCGTATGTGCGATAACACTACTCCACTGCTTTGCCCTACGCTCTAACTTGCATGGTTATTGGTGTGGAATTTTTGGGATCCTCTGAAGTTCTGGAGACTAATTGACCCAGACCCGCTTCTGATCATCCTGGGAGTGTCAGAAACCCTGAACAGATTAACCAACCACTAAACATGTATTTGTTTTTGTTTTTCACATGAGCCCAAATGCTTACTTAGAAGCCCTTAACTCAATTTCTTGAATTGCATTGTTGGTAAGAAAATATTTACAAAAAAACTAAAGTAAAAAATAAAAAGTAAATAGTCCAGGTGGCCATTTGATTAATTATTCAGCAGTCTTATAGCTTGGGGGTAGAAGCTATTAAGGAGCCTAGAACCGACGGTAATGGCGATTTACTCACATCCTAACACAGCACCCCGACCTTCTCCCTCTCTAGCTCTGCCTTTTCTTCACGCAAATGACAGGGATTTGGGCCTGGTCTCCGGAGAGCAGTATATCCTTCGAGTCGGAGTCATTAAAGAAAGAATTATCAAAATGTGATCAAATCTGGCAACTTCTCTCTTATTTGGACCAGTCAGCGCTGTGAATTTGTAAATTTCAATGAACTCACTTGTGATCTTTCAATCCACCTTTGGGCAGCATGTGCTAGTCCCGTCACCCGAGCTGTGTGTGTGTGTGTGGGGGGGGGGGGGGTGACATCTGCCCTCTTCTTTCGGTTTACCTGTCCTCCTTCTGTATATCCTATTTTGTATTATTTATTTTGTACCTACAACTCTGGGTCTTTTTGTATTTGTCTGCTCTTTTACGTTTATATAAGAATTGCATACTTATATTTTCTACAAAGTACCTATACACCATTGTGTTCAATAAAAAAGTGAGCAAAATAAATTAATTGTTGGGAGTGATCCATGCTCAATCAAGCACAATCATTAGGTGAGACAAATGTTCAGCTGGCTCTTAAAAGGGATGGGCCGTTACTGTGGAAACTGCTTGCCTGTGATGGAAAAAATCTGAGTCATTTCTTCCTAGCAGCAGACAGTTGCAGCAAACTCAAACTTATATTGAAAAACAACCTAGCATGTGAACAACACAATGTAACTGGCCAAAAAACAAGAAGACAAAGTCACACTTCAGTAGCCTTTCTTGTAACTTCTACGTGTGGGCTATGGATTAAAACATTTAAATAAACTGTTCCCCAAATGCTCTGTGTGACCACCCGCAAATGTGGCCGTGGAGGTGACCTTAGAAGAGGAAGCCTCGTCACTTCCTTTCTGGCGCACGTCACGTCTTGTTGAAGGTGGTACGAGGGAGAGCTTGGTTTGGTGTTTTGGAAAGTCAATTGAAAAAGTTTAGTTACTAGCTAAGCTACCTTTTGAGTTTGGATCCTGCGACGCGGTTGGCATCTGTTGCTGGACTGCTACCAACTGTCCAGTAATCCAGCCGACCAAGGCCGGGTCTGAGGAGCTGTTTGGTGCCTAGCTAGCTGCCTATCAAGCTAGCAGGGTTTTCTTGAGGGCTTGAACGCAGCCCACGACGCGGTTAGTCATTGTAGCTGGGACCGCAGATTGTGGCTGTCTATATCCCTGATGTTTTTTGTTGTCAATCTTCCCTGGGCCCTGCCCTGTCTGGAACTGCGAGGAGTAACAGCATAACCTGTTGCTACCATGACAAAGATGAAACTGGCGGGAGTATGGCCACCCGGACAATTTGCATTGACACCCCCACCCTTTGTTTTTACAATGTTGCTACTTATTGTTTATTATATGTGCAGTCACTTTACCCCTATCTACATGTACAAATTAGCAAGATGGCGCCGACAGACATGGCAGCTCTGCTCTAGCTTCTAAGCAACTTTGCAGTGTTTTGTTTTTTGTGTGCCATTTCTTACATTATTAGCCCAGAACGTTTGTGTGATTACATGCAGCCGGAAATAACTTTTGGATATCAGAGCAGCGGTAACTCACTAGCATTACAACCAGGAATACGACTTTCCCGAATTGGATCCTTTGTTCGCACCCCCCAGGGCAATTGAACTTATCCCAGAGGCTGCTCCAAGAAGCCACCGTGGAGAAGAGATATTCGGAGTGGACTTCTAGTCTGACTCAGGAGGTGGGGACACCATCCACCGTTTCCGAGTATATTACTCGCTAATGTTCAGTCGCTGGACAATAAAGTAGATGAGCTCAGGGCGAGGATCTCCTTCCTGAGAGACATCAGGGATTGTAACATACTCTGTTTCACGGAAACATGGCTCTCTCGGGATATACTGTCCTCGTCCATACAGCCATCTGGGTTCTCAGTACATCGCGCGGACCGGAATAAAGAACCCTCCTTGGCGGGGGTGTATGTTTCATGATTAACCATTCATGGTGTGATTGTGATTACATACAGAAACTCAAGTCCTTCTGTTCACCTGACCTAGAATACCTCAATATCAAATGCCAACCATATTACCTCCCAAGAGAATTCTCTGCGGTTATAGTCACAGCCATGTATATTCCCCCTCAAGCCGAAACCACGACGGCCCTCAAAGAACTTCACTGGACTTTACTAAAACTGGAAACTACATATCCTGAGGCTGCGTTTATTGTAGTTGAGGAAAAACACTAGCGAAGTTCTATCAACACATGGACTGTAGTCCTTGTGCTGAGAAAACACTCAACCACTGCTATTCTCTCTTCCGGGATGCCTACAAGGCCCCTCGCCTGCCCTCCCTTTGGCAAATCAGATTACGACTCCATTTTGCTCCTCTCTTCCTATCAGGCAGAAACTCAAACACGAAGTACCTGTGCTAAGGTCTATTCAACACTGGTCTGACCAATCAGAATCCATGCTTCAAGATTGTTTTGATCATGCGGACTGGGATATGTTCCGGGTAGCCTCAGAGAATAACATTTATGTATACATGGACACAGTGACTGAGTTCATCAGGAAGTAAACCTACCTAAACCAGAAACTGTGGATAGATGGCAGCATTTGCACAAACCACCGCATTTAACTATGGCAAGGTGACAGGGAATATGGGCGAATACAAACAGTGCAGTTATTCCCTCCGTAAGGCAATCAAACAGTCAAAAAATGTCAGTACGGAGACAAAGTGGAGTCGCAATTCAATGGCTCAGACAAGACGTATGTGGCAGGGTCTACAGACAATCACAAATTACAAAAGGGAAAACCAGCCACGTCACAGACACCGACATCTTGCTCCTGGAGAAACTAAACACCTTGTCCCGCTTTGAGGATAACAGTGCCATCGACGCGGCCCGCTCCCAATGACTGTGGGCTCTCGTTCTCCGTAGCTGACGTGAGTAAGACATTATTTAAGCGTGTTAACCCTCGCAAGGCTACTGGCACAGACGGCAATCCTAGCCGCGTCCTCAGAGCATGCGCAGACCAGCTGGATGGTGTGTTTACGGACATATTCAATCTCTCCCTATCCCGGTCTGCTGTCCCCACTTACTTCAAGATGGTCACCATTGTTCCTGTACCCAAGAAAGCAAAGGTGACTGAACTAAATGACTATTGCCCCGTAGCACTCAGTTGTCATCATGAAGTGCTTTGAGAGGCTAATTAAGCATCATATCACCTCTACCTTACACCCAAGACCCACTTCAATTTGCTTCCTGCCCCAATAGATCCACAGACGATGAAATCGCCATTGCACTACACACTGTCCTATCCCATCTGGACAAGAGTAATACCTATGTAAGAATGCTGCTCATTTACTATAGCTCAGCATTCAACACCATAGTACCCTCCAAGCTCATCATCAAGCTCAGGGCCCTGGGTCTGAACCCTGCCCTGTGCAACTGGGTCCTGGACTTCCTGACGGGCCACCACAAGGGGGTGAAGGTAGGAAACAACACCTCCACTTCACTGATCCTCAACACAGGGGCCCCACAGCAGTGCGTGCTCAGCCCCCTCCTGTACTCCCTGTTCACCCATGACTGCGTGGCCACACACACACACACACACACACACCTCCAACTCAATCATCAAGTTTGCAGACGACAACCATAGTAGGCCTGATTACCAACAATAACGGAGGTGAGGGCCCTGCCGGAGTGGTGCCAGGAAAATAACCTCTCCCTCAACGTTAAAACGAAGGAGCTGATTATGGATTTCAGGAAACCAGCAGAGGGAGCACGCCCTTATCCACATTGACGGGACCGCAGCGGAGAAGGTGGAAAGATTCAATTTCCTCATCACTGACGATATTAAAATGGTCCACCCACACAGACAGTGTGGTGAAGAAAGCGCAACAGCACCTCTTCAACCTCAGGAGGCCGAAGAAATTTGGCTTGGAACCTAAGAACCACAAACTTGTACAGATGCACAATTGAGAGCATCCTTTCAGGCTGTATCACCGCCTGGTACGGCAACTGCACCGCCCACAACCACAGGGCTCTCCAGAGGGTGGTGCGGTCTGCCCAATGCATCACAGGGGGCGCACTACCTAGCCTTCAGGACACCAACAGCACCCGATGTCACAGAAAGGCCAAAATGATAATCAAGGACATCAACCACCCGAGCCACAGATTGTTCACCTCGCTATCATCCAGAAGTCAGTCAGTACTGGTGCATCAAAGCTGTGACCTAAAGACTGAAAAACAGCTTCCATCTCCAGGCCATCAGACTCCTACTCTGCGTCTCACAATGACACGATGGTTGGAAACAAAAATCTAAAATTTGGATCAAAAGGACAGATTTCCACCAGTCTAATGTCCATTGCTCATTGCTTGGGTCTTCCTTTCCTGTTGCGGTCCTCATGAGAACCAGTTTCATCATAGCGCTTGATGGTTTTTGTGACTGCACTTGAAGAAACTTTCAAAGTTCTTGAAATGTTCCATATTGACTGACCTTCATGTCTTAAAAGTAATGATGGACTGCCATTTCTCTTTGCTTATTTGAGCTGTTCTTGCCATAATATGGACTTGGTCTATTACTAAATAGGGCTATCTTCTGTATACCACCCCTACCTTGTCACAACACAACTGATTGGCAGAAATGCATTAA
This sequence comes from Hucho hucho, assembly GCA_003317085.1. NCBI lineage: Eukaryota > Metazoa > Chordata > Actinopteri > Salmoniformes > Salmonidae > Hucho > Hucho hucho. The sequence goes on from QNTS01001777.1 coordinate 117,130, forward strand.
GAAGAAAAGAAATTCCACGAATTAACTTTTAGCAAGGCACACCTGTTAATTGAAATGCATTCAAGGTGACTACCTCGTGATGCTGGTTGAGAGAATGCCAAGTGTGCAAAGATGTCATCAAAGCAAAGGGTGGCTACTTTGAAGGATCTCAAATATATTTTGATATGTTTTACACTTTGGTTACTAAAATCAGCAAAAAAAGAAACGTGTGTCCCTGAACAAAGGGGGGGTCAAAATCAAAAGTAACTGTCAGTATCTGGTGTGGCAACCAGCTGCATTAAGTACTGCAGTGCATCTCCTCCTCATGGACTGCACCAGATTTGCCAAATCTTTCTGTGAGATGTTACCCCACTCTTCCACCAAGGCACCTGCAAGTTCCCGGACATTTCTGGGGGAATGGCCCTAGCCCTCACCCTCCGATCCAACAGGTCCCAGACGTGCTCAATGGGATTGAGATGCGGGCTCTTCGCTGGCCATGGCAGAACACTGACATTCCTGTCTTGCAGGAAATCACACACAGAATGAGCAGTATGGCTGGTGGCAATGTCATGCTGGAGGGTCATGTCAGGATGAGCCTGCAGGAAGGACACCACATGAGGGAGGAGGATGTCTTCCCTGTAACGCACAGCGTTGAGATTGCCTGCAATGACAACAAGCTCAGTCCGATGATGATGTGCCCCAGACCATGACGGACCCTCCACCTCCAAATCGATCCCGCTCCAGAGTACAGGCCTTGGTGTAACGCTCATTCCTTCGACGATAAACGCGAATCCGACCATCACCCCTGGTGGGACAAAACCGCAACTCGTCAGTAAAGAGCACTTTTTGCCAGTCCCGTCTGGTGCAGCGACGGTGGGTTTGTGCCCATAGGCGACGTTGTTGCCGGTGATGTCTGGTGAGGACCTGCCTTACAACAGGGCTACAAGCCCTCAGTCCAGCCTCTCTCAGGCTATTGCGGACAGTCTCAGTCCAGCCTCTCTCAGGCTATTGCGGACAGTCTGAGCACTGATGGAGGGATTGTGCGTTCCTGGTGTAACTCGGGCAGTTGTTGTTGCCATCCTGTACCTGTCCCGCAGGTGTGATGTTCAGATGTACCGATCCTGTGCAGGTGTTGTTACACGTGGTCTGCCACTGCGAGGATGATCAGCTGTCCGTCCTGTCTCCCTGTAGCGCTGTCTTAGGCGTCTCACAGTACGGACATTGCAGTTTATTGCCCTGGCCACATCTGCAGTCCTCATGCCTCCTCTAAGGCACATTCACACAGATGAGCAGGGACCCTGGGCATCTTTCTTTTGGTGTTTTTCCAGAGTCAGTAGAAAGGCCTCTTTAGTGTCCTAAGTTTTCATAACTGTGACCTTAATTGCCTACCGTCTGTAAGCTGTTAGTGTCTTAATGACCGTTCCACAGGTGCATGTTCATTAATTGTTTATGGTTCATTGAACAAGCATGGGAAACAGTGTTTAAACCCTTTACAATGAAGATCTGTGAAGTTATTTGGATTTTTACAAATTATCTTTTAAAGACTTTCTTTTTTTGCTGAGTTTACATGATTCCATGTGTTATTTCATAGTTTTGATGTCTTCACTATTATTCTACAATGTAGAAAATAGTAAAAGTAAAAGAAAAACCCTGGAATGAGTAGGTGTGTCACAACTTTTGACTGGTACTGTATGTGTTATTGCTTTTCAACCTCAGCTCTGAATCCACAGTATGGCAATCTAATAGAACTCAGAAGGGTTTTTGTTAAATGGAAGCTTATCTAATGTCAAACATGTAAAGTGTGGTCTACTGCAGGGCAGCTCTCTAGGCCCTCTACTCTTTTCTATTTTTACCAATGACCTGCCACGGGAATTAAACAAAGCATGTGTCTATGTATGCTAATGATTCAACTATATATTCATTAGCAACCACAGCTAAGGAAGTCACTGAAACCCTACAAAGAGTTGCAGTCTGTTTTGGAATGGGTGGCCAGTAATAAACAAGTCCTCGACATCTCAAACTAAGAGTATTGTATTTGTACAAGTCATTCCCTAAGTTCTAGACCTCAGCTAAATCTGGTAATGAATGGTGTGGCTGTTGAACAAGTTGAGACTAAATTACTTGGTGTTACCTTGGACTTTAAACTGTCATGGTTAAAACATATTGATTTAGTGGTTGTAAAGATGGGGAGAGGTCTGTCTGTAATAAAGAGATGCTCTGCTTTTTTGACACCACACTCCACAAAGCAAGTCCTGCAGGCTCTAGTTTTAACTTATATAGATTATTGTCCAGTCATATGCTTAAGTGCTGCAAAGAAAAACCTAGTTAAGCTGCGGCTGTCCCAGAACAGAGAGGCACGTCTTGCTCGTCATTGTAATTAGAGGGCTAATATTAATACTATGTATGCCAGTCTCTCTTGGCTAAGAGTTGAGGAAAGAAACAATGTGTTGGAAATTCCAAATTGTTTGCAGTCAACTTACACATAGCACTGACACAAACACACTTACCCCATCAGAAATGCCACGAGGGGTATTTTCACAGTCCCCAGGTCCAGAACAAATTCAAGGAAATGTACAGTATAATACAGAGCCATGAGTGTATGGAACTCCCTTCCATCTTAAATAGCACAAGTGAACAGCAAACCTGGTTTCAAATAACAAATAAAGCGACACCACACGGCACCTCACCCCTATGTGACCTAGTTGTTGTGTGTATGTACTGACATGTACAGTATGTGTAACTAATGGATGCGCGTGCACACACACAATAATGTCAATTGTAGTCTTTTGTAATGTCTTTCTCAAAATGCGTCATACCCCAGGAAGACTAGCTGTCGCCATTGGCGCCGGCTAATAGGGATCCTAATAAATAAATAAAATGTTAAGGGGAGTAGGAGAGATAAGTGAGTGGGTGGGGCCCAGGGGCATAGTATTATTAACAGTATGTCATTCAGCATGATATAGAGAGAAACAGTTAATCAGTGAGAGGTGTCGGTCTTGTCTGTCTAGTGACAGGAGGGAGTAGTAGTCCCTGCAAAACAGTCTGCTACAAACACATTCTGGAATGCAATGCCCCCTGCTCCCACGATCCCCCACACAACCACTACTGAATAGACCATGTGCAGTTCTCCTTTCCTCCTCTTCTCTAACTCTTAATGAGCCAGTGATGACTCTTAGCTCCTAGCATGGAAAACATAACCTCACCGTATTAGTTTTTCTATTGCTGTGACCTAATCTTACCACTAGGGGGAGAGAGCGCTGATGATCACAGTTAGCAGCATGAAGTGGAAAGGTTTTGGTTTTCCCCTCACTGGTCATAATCATTATTGAACTAAAATGTAGACACGCTACATAAAGTTAGACATCAACACAATAGGCTTCGCCAAGCCTTTCCTGTGTATCCAATGTGACCAACTATACTGATCGAGAAAGATCATTTTAAGGAAAGATATGTGAAGATTCTCAGTCAAACTTAAAAAACATGCCAGAAGTACTGAAGGCAATTCACATCAAATATACAGGACACCCTTTTAAGTTAAAATCAGCCTTTTTCTCTATTCTTAGCCTCAAGACGTCTTTCAAGCATGAAGCTTCTAAACAGAATGAAAAACTGTCCAAGAGAATTCAGAGCCTCAAGATGTTGTTGCTCTCTCTATTTGTCTGCATATATTTGTTTGCTTTAATCAGAGGCAACCGAATGTGGTATCAATCATCAAACTTTAAAGCCACAATCTGAGATGTGTTCAACAGCAGCCCCACCACTTTTTTCACTATAGAGCTGAGGGCCACGGCTGGAGAAATGTAACCTTTCTCAAATTCATAGATTAAGCTATGGATGTAAATATGAAATACTAAATATTGTAAAATATGTTTTTATTTTTTAGAAATATAATCTTGAAATGGACATGGTCTAATTTAGTCAAACCACATTTCTAAGCTTAGCTTTCTTAAAGCTGCAATATGTAACCTTTTGGGCGACCCGACCAAATTCACATTGACATATCTATAGCTCACATCTCATTGAAAGCAAGTTTAAGAAGCGGTAGATCTGTTCTATGTGAGCTATTTCTATACTTCCCATTAAGTTTCGTTTTTGCGTCTTTTACTCTCGGTTTTGTACATCAGCTTAACATACAATATTCTTTGCAAATATGAGAATTTTGGCAACCAGGAACGGCAGACCGATTTCTGCATGTTGCACCTTCAATGAACCAGAAAGTCTAGTTATTTCTGGTTCATTATCAAAGTTAGCTAACTCCTTGATCATGCTTAGTAGTACACCCCTCTGATGTTCTTAAAAAATACATTAAAAAAAAACTCACCAGTGATTCCGACTTTATAGAGCTGTCTGAACCTCTGGTTGAAAGACTCCCCTGGTACGTAATCTCCCAGTCCGATGGTACTTAGTGATATAAAACAGAAGTAGATGCTCTCCAGGAAGTTCCAGTTCTCCTCTAGGGAGGAGAAGATGGCCGCCGGGATGAGGAAGAAACAGGAAGCAGCCAGAATGGCGAGGAGTGTGGCGTGGACCACGGCTACGAGAGGCTTGGACAGGCCCCAGCGGGTCGACACGTACATGACCGGACGGCGCGTGCTGAAGACCATGATGCGTTGGACCACGGCGGTGAGGAAGAGGAGGGTGAAAGGGATGCCGATCACAGAGTAGACGATACAGAAGGCTTTGCCTCCATCGGAGAGTGGAGCGGTGTGGCCATATCCTGGTTGAAACACAAAGGGACATGGACAAGTTAGTTGAGATAATGATCAACGTAAATGTAGCCTATAGAAAGCTTTCACATTAAAAAGGATATGTGGTTCTTAACAAAGCCAAAAATATGCCTATTGCACACCCCCAATTAGTGAAAGTGCTGCCCTTTAGAAAAAAACTTCACAGATGATCAGCAAACTGATTAGACAAAAGGAAGAGCTGCACCCTTTCCTTTTGTTTAATCCGTTTCTGAACCACAAAACAAGATATCTATTGTCAGTAGCTTAAGTCTTTGTTTCTTTGGTAAAGCCTTATATGCTTCCAACATTCTCATCTTTTTCCATATCTACAAGGCAGTAGTAGTAGTCATGGCAATAGTCTATTGCTGGTTTTAGAGCTGTTCACAACAATAGGAAGGAACAACAGAACACCATATTATCTCATGTAGACAGGCAAACCAGCATAGCCATGACGGCAGAGGGGGGTTGAGCACTCTGTTCTGTAGCTCATGGCACGGACACGAGAAGGTGACATTAAAAGAAAAGAGAAAGTATTACCATGTGTGATTGACTTGACACCAAAAAGTTCCCCTCTGAGAAAATAAAGTTATTGCAAGTCTAAACCACCTCTTTACTGCAGTAATAGGCTACTACTATCATAGCTTCCTGTCAAGAAGCAATGTGGTGGATTGTAAGGACCAGAACCGATAGAGTTCTTCTATATCACCTGTGAAATGAATACCTCGACACCATAGCATCCCTTGTACTTTACTTTTTCATGGATCTCTCTGGCTGTATTGTGACTATTGTATATTTTCTTGTGTGTTTCATTGTTGCAATTAAAAAAGTACATAGATTCCTGTGTGGGGAAAATGTGACTGAGAAGGAACTGTGGTTGGTGACTTGAGTCATGTCATGGAAGTATTAAATGACAATGGGTCCCTAATCTTGTCAAACCGGATTGTCTGCAATCGGCACACCCATATTTTCCAGCTTTAGGCCTATCCTTGTGACACTGTTCTATTTACATGGGACCACACTAAGCCTATGTATCACCTGGGACTTAAGGTGCAACATCAACTCAGACACCAATTTCAAAATGGCCTATATGTTGGAACCACAGTGAAAGCTTAACTTCTGAGCGTCTTTAGATCACTTGGGTTAGGACCAAAGTTCTATGGAGACATGAAACGAATGTAGGCCTTTTTACGCAATAGGCTATAAGATAAGGAGGGTGCTATAAGCAACACCTATTCAAAAGATAAACGCCTTTGCTGTCTGATCTGAAGCATGTAATGTTGGTATCCCATCCCTAAACATTACTTATGTTAGGCCTACATACAATTACATATGTTGTAACTTGAAAATATAGGCTCAAACGGAATTGAGGACATCAATTGTGTTGTTTTCTTTTAAAGTCGGTAATCATGTAAAAAACTACAGACCCAGGCTTGTAGGCTTTTTTAAATGACGTGTTCATTGTGTGAAAAAGAGCGTGCCCATGCTCAACGCATAAACACAGACAAGCAGGCAGACAGACATTGAGGGCATACTGTATATTATCATGACAGAATGCTGAGCTCAGGTAACGTAGCCAGGTGTTACTTGGGTGTACAGTGTCGCGAAAGGGTACATTTCAGTGTCCCAGGCAACAGCAAAAAAAACGCAACCTGCTTTCATGAAGGTCGTGTGACTACGTTACAAGACGGTTATGACAATAATCAACTCTATTACCACTATATATATATATATATATATATATATATATATATATATATATATATATATATATGACTACGTAAGACAAACTCCCTTTTATGAAAATAGAGCTATTTAAAGAAACATTTCTGAATTGCACCTATTAATTTATTGGGGCGATGCGCCGATGCAGTACGCGTTTTGACGCGGAGGCTGCATCACCTCCTTCAAGCCCCGTATGTCATTCAATGTTCCATCGATAGATGGCTGAAAAGCAGTAGTCTACACTTAAAATGGGCCACTGACTGACTCACCTGTGGTAGACAATACAGTACTGGCGAAAAACAGCGAGGAGGTGAAGTCCCAATTCCAATTTGCCGATGCGTTGTTGAGAATGGACACTCCATAGTTACTGGCCTCGAGCGCTTTCTCCAAAAACTCCTCGAGGCGTTCTTCCGATAGACATTCGTTATCTTGGAGGAATTGTTTTTTGATGGTTCGGAGCTCCTGTCGTAGAAGGTCTTCATAAGGCAGTTCCACCGAGGAAAAGACAACAGCTCCGAATATAAGATACAGAATATAGCCCAAGACTAGAAACAAAAAATACCATGTCGATTTGTGACTTTCTATCAACCGCACACACGAATTGCTAGTTAGAGATTGTAGCATTTTCCAAGAGTTCTTGAATCGACAAGTTGATAGGCTACAGTTGATTTCCTTGTCATAAACAATGAATAGCCTAGACGCTACAATGTCTTCTAGTTTCTTTTCACACGCGCTGTCCTTAGCAACAGCTATGGAACTACTACCATCAAAAGCAAGCGTATGATGACAATCGTGTTTTCCGTCTCTGTCTGTAGGAAAGCTAAATGGACACGCCTGGTGCCCAAATTGATGACGTTGTCGTGCAGCGAGAGTCGAGTGGAGACGAACGGATTCGGTTCAGTCAGTTCAATCTGTCTTCCTGATGAGCCCTTCCCAGCTAGGTACGTAAGACGTTAATAGTGCGGTACTTGTAGGCTACATTTTCGGTGAATATCACTACGATAGATATGTTTTAGCTGTCACCCTGGCCTGATTGATATTGGCTACACTATCTATACTGAACAAAAATATAGACGCACCATGCAACAATTAACGATTTTACTGAGTTACAGTTCATATAAGGAAATCAGTAAATTGAAATGAATTCATTATTTTATTTGACCTTTATTTAACTAGACAAGTCAGTTAACACATTATTATTTACAATGACGGCCTACCAAAAGGCAAAAGGCCTCCTGCTGGGATGGGGGCTAGAATTGGAAATAAAAATAAATGAATACAAATATAGGACAAAACACATCACAACGAGAGACAACACAACACTACATAAAGAGAGACCTAAAATGACAACATAGCATGGCAACATAGCATGGCAGCAACACATTAAACACTCATCTATGGATTTCACATGGCTGGTCAGGGGTGCAGCAATAAAGCCCTTTTGTAGGGAAAAACTCATTCTGATTCGGATTGTCTGGGCCTGGCTCCCAAGTGGGTGGGCCTATGCTCTCCCAGGCCCCCCAACTTGGGAGCCAGGCCGAGACAATCAGAATCAGAATTAGTTTTTCCCTACAAAAGGGCTTTATTGCAGACATAAATACTCCTCAGTTTCATCAGCTGTCCGGGTGGCTGGTCTCAGACGATCCCGCAGGTGAAGAAGACAGATGTTAAAGTCCTGGGCTGGCATGGTTATACGTGGTCGGCAGTTGTGAGGCCAGTTGGACATACTGCCAAAATTTTAAAAAATGATGTTGGAGGTGGCTTATGGTAGAGAAATTAACATTAAATTCTCTGGCAACAGCTCTGGTGGATATTCCTGCAGTCAGCATGACAATTGCATGCTCCCTCACAAATTTAGACATCTGTGGCATTGTTGTGTGACAAAACTGCATATTTTAAGAGTGGCCATTTATTGCCCCTAGCACAAGGTGCACTTGTGTAATGATCATGCCTTTTAATCATCTTCTTGATATGCCACACCTGTCAGTTTGAGAGAAATAAGCTTTTTGTGCGTATGGAACATTTCTGGGATCTTTTCTTTCGACCAATGGAACATGGAACCAACACTTTACATGTTGCGTTGATATTTTTGTTCAGTATAGTTACAGTACTTCCCTCTATTTTTACTGCAGCAAGCCGGAGCTAAGGACACGATGACCCGTGTTGCTGTGTTGGCTTGCAGCAAAACTCTCCATAGCATTGAGCAGTGTAGACTATCCCGGTGACATTCAGATGGTTACTATCAATAGCCTATTACAAGTAATTTATCGTGTAGGCTGCTACAAGTGGGATGGAACAAATTAGAGATGGTGTCCAATACTCCCAAGTTATTTCCCCATCGATATAAACATCAATTTATTTTACAAGTTATAACTAGTACAATGCTGTTGCCGGCATTAACTAGCTTGACTGACTGACTGACTGAACCGAATCAACACACTCAACTTTCCGCTGCGCGACATACGTCATCCATGTGGGCGTGTCTGTATATCCTCTCTTTCCATACTAACGTACTCTGTCTATTCAGTTCACTTTCACCGAGAAGGGTCGAGCTGCTGCTGAGAGGAGGTTGATGTGTCGGCGGAGGGAATATGCCTATTTTATCTCTTACCAGGCGAAACGCATTGAAAGAGAGACACTCGGGCATGGAGCGCTAGTCTATAGCACCTCTTTGGCTATAGCTATTGTTGTCGCAAGTAACAGACGATCAGCGAGAAAGCCAAGGGCGTAGTGAAATCACACATTTTGTCTAAAATTAGATGCTATTGCGGAAAGTGAAATTGGGGGGGGGGGTTACTTTTTATTTAGTGTTAACCCCTACCCAAAGAAAATGACAGACATTGGCAGTGACAACTTTATTATTTTAGTAGGCTGTGGCCTGTCACATCCCTCTTCCAATAGACTATATGTATGTATGTATGTATGTATGTATGTATGTATGTATGTATGTATGTATGTATGTATGTATGTATGTATGTATGTATGTACGTACGTACAGTTGAAGTCGGAGGTTTACATAGACCTTAGCCAAATACATTTAAACTCAGTTTTTCACAATTCCTGACATTTAATCCTAGTAAAAATTCCCTGTCTTGGGTCAGTTAGGATCACCACTTTATTTTAAGAATGTGAAATGTCAGAATAATAGTACAGAGAATGATTTATTTCAGCTTTTATTTCTTTCATCACATTCCCAGTGGGTCAGAAGTTTACATACACTCAATTAGTATTTGGTAGCATTGCCTTTAAATTGTTTAACTTGGGTCAAAGTTTTGGGTAGCCTTCCACAAGCTTCCCACAATAAGTTGGGTGAATTTTGGCCCATTCCTCCTGACAGAGCTGGTGTAACTGAGTCAGGTGTGTAGGCCTCCTTACTCGCACACGCTTTTTCAGTTCTGCCCACAAATTTTCTATAGGATTGAGGTCAGGGCATTGTGATGGCCACTCCAATACCTTGACTTTGTTGTCCTTAAGCCATTTTGCCACAACTTTGGAAGTTGCTTGGGGCCATTGTCCATTTGGAAGACCCATTTGCGACCAAGCTTTAACTTCCTGACTGATGTCTTGAGATGTTGCTTCAATATATCCACATAAGTTTCCTTCTCATGATGCCATCAATTTGTGAAGTGCACCAGTCCCTCCTGCAGCAAAGGACCCCCACAACATGATGCTGCCACCCCCGTGCTTCACAGTTGGGATGGTGTTCTTCGGCTTGCAAGCCTCCCCTTTTTTCCTCCAAACAAAACGATGGTCATTATGGCCAAACAGTTTTGTTTTTGTTTCATCAGGCCAGAGGACATTTCTCCAAAATGTACGATCTTTGTCCCCATGTGCAGTTGCAAACCGTAGTCTGGCTTTTTTATGGCAGTTTTGGAGCAGTAGCTTCTCCCTTCCTGAGCGGCCTTTCAGGTTATGTCAATATAGGACTCGTTTTACTGTGGATATAGATACTTTTGTACCTGTTTCCTCCAGCATCTTCACAAGGTCCTTTGCTGTTGTTCTGTGATTGATTTGCTCTTTTCGCACCAAAGTACGTTCATCTCTAGGAGACAGAATGCGTCTCCTTCCTGAGCGGTATGACGGCTGCGTGGTCCCATGGTGTTTATACTTGCGTACTATTGTTTGTACAGATGAACGTGGTACCTTCAGGCGTTTGGAAAATTCTCCCAAGGATGAACCAGACTTGTGGAGGTCTACAATTTCTTTTCTGAGGTCTTAGCTGATTTCTTTTGATTTCCCCATGATGTCAAGCAAAGAGGCACTGAGTTTGAAGGTAGGCGTGGAACTACATCCACAGGTAAACCTCCAATTGACTCAAATGATGTCAATTAGCCTATCAGAAGCTTCTAAAGCCATGACATCATTTTCTGGAGTTTTCCAAGCTGTTTAAAGGCACAGTCAACTTAGTGTATGTAAACTTCTGACCCACTGGAATTGTAAATTATAAGTGAAATAATCTGTCTGTAAACAATTGTTGGAAAAATTACTTGTGTCATGTTAAAAGTAGATGTCCTAACCGACTTGCCAAAACTGTAGTTTGTTAACAAGAAATTTGTGGAGTGGTTGAAAAACAAGTTTTAATGACTCCAACCTAAGTGTATGTAAACCTCCGACTTCAACTGTATGTATGTATGTATGTATGTATGTATGTATGTATGTATGTATGTATGTATGTATGTATGTATGTATGTATGTATGTATGTATGTATGTGTGTGTGTGTGTGTGTGTGTGTGTGTGTGTGTGTGTGTGTCTTTCACACATAATCACCAAACCATCTCATTCCACTCCCCACCTTATAACCTTTATTTGAACAAGGATAAAAGGCCAGTTGCCAAATAGGCTAGGCTCCTTTCCATATCCTGTATTGTGTAATGTTTTATCTCTTTACTAAGTTAACAACCTATTAGACTGAATAGTGTATTTTCTCTTTCAAAATAAATAGATCAAATAAAATGGAATTTGTCGCAACAGGTGTAGACTAACAGTGAAATGCTTACTTACGGGCCCTTCCCAACAATGCTGAAAACAAAAACAGCAATAGTAAAAAATAATAACACAAGGAATAAGTACACAATGAGTAACAATAACTTGGCTATATACACGGGGTACAGGTACCGAGTCGATGTGCAGGGGTACGAGGTAATTGAGGTAGATAGGTACATATCGATAGGGATAAAGTGACTAGGCAACGGGATAGATAATATCAGTAACAGCAGAGTATGTGATGAGACAAAACCACCCTTGCTGTCTCTGCCTGGCCGGCTCCACTCTCTCCACTGGGATTCTCTGCCTCTGACCCTATTACGTGAACTGAGTCACTGGCTTACTAGTGCTCTTCCATGCTGTCCCTAGGAGGGGTGTCGTGACATTTTTTGTTGTTGCTATACTCGATTTGAGTGGGTTGAGTCACTGATGTGATCTTCCTGTCTGGTCTTGTGCCCCCTCAGGCTCGTGCGGTGGAGCAGACATTTGTGGGCTATACTCAGCCTTGTCTCAGGGTAGTAAGTTGGTGGTCTGTTGATATCCATCTGGTGGTGTGGAAGCTGTGCTTTGGTAAAGTGGGTGGGGTTACATCCTTCCCGGTTGGCCCTGTCCGGGGTATTGTCAGACAAGTCCACAGTGGCCCCGACCCACCCTATCTCAGCCTCCAGTATCTATGCTGCAATAGTCTATGTCCCACGGGGCTAGGGTCAGTCTGTCCTGCCTGGTGAAATTCTCCTGTCTTATCCTGTGTGAACTTAAGTATGCTCCCTCTAATTCTCCCATATCTCTCTCTCCCCTCCCAGACGACCTGTGCCCTAGAACCATGCCTCAGGACTACCTGGCCTGATGACTCCTGGCTGTCCCAGTCCCCAGTCAAACGTGTTATGCTGCTGCTCCAGTTTCAACTGTTCTGCCTGCGTTCTTTGGCTGTCCAAAGTTCTACCTGGAGTTCTACCTGGAACCAAAAGGGTTCTATCTGGAACCAAAAAGAGTTATTCAAAGGGTTCTCCAATGGGGACAGCCAAAGATAGATAGCATCTTTTTTTCTTAGCATACTCTTATAATCTCTTATAATCTTCTTACAGCCAGAAGAGGACTGACCACCCCTCAGAGCCTGGTTCCTCTCTAGGTTCCTGCCTTTCTAGGGAGTTTTTCCTAGCCACCGAGCTTCTATGTCTGCATCGCTTGCTGTTTGGGGTTTTAGGCTGGGTTTCTGTATAAGCACGTTGTGACATCTGCTGATGTATAACAGGCTTTATAAATACATTTGATTGATTGATTGACAAAATAGATTAGTGCAAAAAGGGTCAATGCAGATATTCTGGATAGCTATTGGTTAACTATTTAATTAACTATTTAGCAGTCTTATACCTTGGGGTTAGAAGCTGTTCAGGGTCCTGTTGGTTCCAGACTTGGTGAATTGGTACCGCTTGCCATGCAGAGTCACAGGGAACAGTCTGCCTTGGGTGGCTGGAGTCTTTGACAACTTTTAGGGCCTTCCTCTGACACCGCCTGGTATAAAGGTCCTGGATGGCAGGAAGCTTGGCCCCAGTGATGTACTGAGCTGTATGCATATCGTCTGTAGTGCCTTGCGGTCGGATGCCAAGCAGTTGCCATACCAAGCGTTGATGCAGCCAGTCAAAGTATGTGTGGATGGCTGGGGGTAATCTGGAGGGATTTTTTTCTAACACCTGAAACAGATTTTTCCTGCAATCTAGAACCATAATCATTATGCTTAATTCTATGTAAAAAAAATATGTATATTTTTCTGCATATCTAAGCATACCTCTTGAGCTGTCTGTATCCTCCTGACTGGTGGTTCTTTTTTTTAAAGTAACTAATTATGCTTTTCAGCATCTCTGCTAAAATCTGGGTAAAATATTGAAAGGAATGTGAGTATTATTCATTTCATTTTGTTATTGTTTGCTTTTCTAAAGTCTACCAACTTTGCCAGCTGACATGCCAGTTAAGATAGACAAGCTAGCTACTCTAACTTGATTGATAGCCTGAAATGACTTCTTGGTAGCTAGTTATGTGGTAGCTAGTAAATTTGTGAGATGTTTGCCGCAACAAATTCATTTTTGCACTTCTCATTTTCGATTACTGTTTTAATATTGTGACTGTAGGGTTATCATATTTTTTTACAGGTTACAATGCTTGTGGCAAGATTACAATATTTTTTTAGGCTACAACGGTCACAAACATGTTTTGAAGCCGCTACTGACCACTACTAGTCCTTGTTTGAACATTACTTTTTTCAACTCTCTATGTCTTGATTCTGTGCCAGTTAGTCTAATTTGGGCCACTGCACTATGTTCTGTGGTGTGCTGTTATTTCAAGGCCCCGGTATTGGGAATTTGAGATTCCTAGCAGGGCTAGAAGTAATTGGAAGTCAATCCAAGGTTGTATATTTGACTTCCTGTTGCTGGTTGACATCAGAAGCTCAGGTTCTACCTGCCCTTGAGCAAGGCACTTTATAACTAACCAGCTCCAAGTGCGTCATAATATGGTAGACCTTGTGCTTCAACTTCTCCAACCTCTGTGTGGGTATGTATGTATTTTCCATGGGGTTGAAATGAAGAAGAACACAAATTTATTTAGGACATTCCTTAACATTGGACAATAAACGTCTTCTTCTTCGCAGGTCCCGACCTGCTGATGCTCTTTTAGAGAAGAGTACACATTGCATGAATACAATAGAACCAACTAGTTGATTGTGGACTTCAGGAGACAGCAGAGGGAGCACACCCCCATCCACATCGTTGGGCCGCAGTGGAGAGGGTGAAAAGCTTCAAGTTCCTCAGTGTGCACATCACTGACAACCATCTGGAATGGCAACTGCACGGCTCTCCACAGGGTGGTGCGGTCAGCCCAACACATCACCGGGGGCACATTGCCTGCCCTCCAGGACATCTACAGCACCCAGTGTCACAGGAAGGCCAAGAAGATCATCAAGGACCTCAGCCCCCCGAGCCCTGGTCTTAGAGACTGCTGCCCTAAGGACATAGTCATTGAACATTAGTAACTTTAATAATGTTTACATACTCTTTTACCGACTTCATATGTATATACTGTATTCTAATCAAGGCTCATCATATATATAACTACTGCTGTACACACCTCTTCTATTCATATACTGTCCATAATGTCTATACACAACATAATTTACTGTACATACACTATCGTTCAAAAGTTTGGGGTCACTTAGAAATGTCCCTGTTTTGTTTTTGAAAGAATAGCACATTTTTGTCCATTAAAATAACATCAAATTGATCAGAAATATAGTGTAGACATTGTTAATGTTGTAAATGACTATTGTAGCTGGAAACTGCAGATTTTTTATGTAATATCAACATAGTGAGGAAGTTAAAGCTTGGTCGCAAATGGGTCTTCCAAATGGACAATGACCCCAAGCATACTTCCAAAGTTGTGGCAAAATGACTTAAGGACAACACAGCCAAGGTATTGGAGTGGCCATCACAAAGCCCTGACCTCAATCCTATAGAAAATTTGTGGGCAGAACCGAAAAAGCATGTGCGAGCGAGGAGGCCTACACACCTGACTCAGTTACACCAGCTCTGTCAGGAGGAATGGGCCAAAATTCACCCAACTTCTTGTGGGAAGCTTATGGAAGGCTACCCAAAACGTTTGACCCAAGTTAAACAATTTAAAGGCAATGCTACCAAATACTAATTGAGTGTATGTAAACTTCTGACCCACTGGGAATGTGATGAAAGAAAGAAAAGCTGAAATAAATCATTCTCTGTACTATTATTCTGACATTTCACATTCTTAAAATAAAGTGGTGATCCTAACTGACCTAAGACAGGGAATTTGTACTAGGATTAAATGTCAGGAATTGTGAAAAACAGAGGTTACATTTATTTGGCTAAGGTGTATGTAAACTTCCGACTTCAACTGTATGTCCAAGTGATAAATTACCGGTAAAACAGATTAGCCTACAGAAACAAGAGTATTGAATGGCTGTGTTGCTCCCATAAGGAAACTGTAAATAAGGTTTCTCTTTTCTTCCTCACCCTTCCCTTTATCTGATAGCCCTTCACTTCCCTAAACAGTGCAATCATTCACTGACTTCCTGGTGAATCACGGAAGACTGGCAGAGCAGAGTAAATTGAGCTGCATAGATTGAAGAGTAGCTCTGGTCCGGGCGTTAGTACACGTTTAGTGTAGGAACCAGTGGTAGAGTGGAAGGTAAATGCAAGTAAAGACAGTTTACTCACCTTTTGTGGAAAAATGCAATGTAAAAAAATAGAAAGTTACTTTTTTCACCGCGACCAGTAATCAGTTTACCCATCTATTTTATTTACCTCTACATCGCTGGTAGGAACTAACACTAACGCCCTGGACCAGAGCTAGACTATGAGTAAGACTGTATATACACCAGGGACTCTCATGCCCAATGGCCATAGAGAACTTTGTAAATGAGAGGCTATGCATTTTCAAGAACTCTATTCTCCATTTCTAACAGCTCTGATGTGTGTGTGTGTTCATACACACATTTCTGCATAGAGATTGGGAAAATAAAGTGATGAAAGGTTCAGATGAGAGAGGATAGGGTGAAGGGAGTGTGAAATGGTCAAGCCCCTGTGGTCAAGCCCCTGTGGTCAAGCCCCTGTGAAAAAAATGTGACATGGGTTATAACGGAGATCGCAACAAATACTAATCCACTAACTGGTTGTCATTAGTAAAAAAAATTATGAATACAAAAATGTGTTGCTTGGTCTTAATTTAAGGCTAGGGTCAGGCATAAGGTTAGCAGTGTAGTTAAGGTTAGGTTTAAAATTAGATTTTAAGAAGGGTAATTGTAGAAATAGGCACGGTTTAGCTATAATTATGACTTTGTGGCTGTGGTAACTAGTGAGGACCCTACTAACTACATACTCCATTAAACCCTTTAAAATCAAGTCAAATTTTATTAGTCACATGTGCCGAATACAACAGGTAGACCTTACAGTGAAATGCTTACTTACAAGCCCCTAACCAACAATGCAGTTTTAAAAATACAAATAAGAAATAAAAGGAACAAGTAATTAAAGAGCAGCAGTAAAATAACAATAGCGAGACTATAGGGGCTACCGGTACAGAGTCAATGTGCGGGGGCACCAGTTAGTCAAATCAAATTTATTTATAAAGCCCTTCTTACATCAGCTGATGTCACCGAGTGCTGTACAGAAACCCAGTCTAAAACCCCAAACAGCAAGCAATGCAGGTACAGTGAGGGAAAAAAGTATTTGATCCCCTGCTGATTTTGTACGTTTGCCCACTGACAAAGACATGATCAGTCTATAATTTCAGTGGTAGGTTTATTTGAACAGTGAGAGACAGAATAACAACAAAAAAAATCCAGAAAAACGCATGTGAAAAATGTTATAAATGGAATTGCATTTTAATGAGGGAAATAAGTATTTGACCCCTCTGCAAAACATGACTTAGTACTTGGTGGCAAAACCCTTGTTGGCAATCACAGATGTCAGACGTTTCTTGTAGTTGGCCACCAGGTTTGCACACATCTCAGGAGGGATTTTGTCCCACTCCTCTTTACAGATCTTCTCCAAGTCATTAAGGTTTCGAGGCTAACGTTTGGCAACTCAAACCTTCAGCTCCCTCCACAGATTTTCTATGGGATTAAGGTCTGGAGACTGGCTAGGCCACTCCAGGACCTTAATGTGCTTCTTCTTGAGCCACTCCTTTGTTGCCTTGACCGTGTGTTTTGGGTCATTGTCATGCTGGAATACCCATCCACTACCCATTTTCAATGCCCTGGCTGAGGGAAGGAGGTTCTCACCCAAGAATTGACGATACATGGCCCCGTCCATCGTCCCTTTGATGCGGTGAAGTTGTCCTGTCCCCTTAGCAGAAAAACACCCCCAAGGCATAATGTTTCCACCTCCATGTTTGACGGTGGGGATGGTGTTCTTGGTGTCATAGGCAGCATTCCTCCATGGCGAGTTGAGTTGATGCCAAAGAGCTCCATTTTGGTCTCATCTGACCACAACACTTTCACCCAGATGTCCTCTGAATCATTCAGATGTTCATTGGCAAACTTCAGACGAGCATGTATATGTGCTTTCTTGAGCAGGGGGACCTTGCGGGTGCTGCAGGATTTCAGTCCTTGACGGCGTAGTGTTTTACCAATTGTTTTCTTGGTGACTATGGTCCCAGCTGCCTTGAGATCATTGACAAGATCCTCCCGTGTAGTTCTGGGCTGATTTCTCACCGTTCTCATGATCATTGCAACTCCACGAGGTGAGATCTTGCATGGAGCCCCAGGCCGAGGGAGATTGACAGTTCTTTTGTGTTTCTTCCATTTGCGAATAATCGCACCAACTGTTGTCACCTTCTCACCAAGCTGCTTGGCGATGGTCTTGTAGCCCATTCCAGCCTTGTGTAGGTCTACAATCTTGTCCCTGACATCCTTGGAGAGCTCTTTGGTCTTGGCCATGGTGGAGAGTTTGGAATCTGATTGATTGATTGCTTCTGTGGACAGGTGTCTTTTATACAGGTAACAAACTGAGATTAGGAGCACTCCCTTTAAGAGTGTGCTCCTAATCTCAGCTCGTTGCCTATATAAAAGACACCTGGGAGCCAGAAATCTTTCTGATTGAGAGGGGGTCAAATACTTATTTCCCTCATTAAAATGCAATTCCATTTATAACATTTTTCACATCCGTTTTTCTGGATTTTTTTGTTGTTATTCTGTCTCTCACTGTTCAAATAAACCTACCATTAAAATTATAGACTGATCATTTCTTTGTCAGTGGGCAAACGTACAAAATCATCAGGGGATCAAATACTTTTTTCCCTCACTGTATATCTACATGTAGGTAGAGTTATTAAAGTGACTATGCATAGATAATAACAGAGAGTAGCAGCAGCGTAAAAGAGGGGGTGGGGGGGGGGGGCAATGCAAATAGTCTGGGTAGCCATTTGATTAGATGTTCAGGAGTCTTATGGCTTGGGGGAAGAAGCTGTTTAGAAGCCTCTTGGACCTAGACTTGGCGCTTGCTGTGCGGTAGCAGAGAGAACAGTCTACGACTAGGGTGGCTGGAGTCTTTGACAATCTTTAGGGCCTTCCTCTGACACCGTCTGTTATAGAAGTCCTGGATGGCAGGACCTCTATTTATGGTAAATCTACATTGCGGAGTACGTAATTATACAGTGGGGCAAAAAAGTATTTAGTCAGCCACCAATTGTGCAAGTTCTCCAACTTAAAAAGATGAGAGAGGCCTGTAATTTTCATCATAGGTACACTTCAACTATGACAGACGAAATGAGAAAAAGAAATCCAGAAAATCACATTGTAGGATTTTTAATTTATTTATTTGCAAATTATGGTGGAAAATAAGTATTTAAAAATAATCCACTTTGCTTCTGTTTATTTGTGTGTCTGTATTGATATATACATGATAAATGTTGAAATACCAAAATACTAACTAGAATGTATGGAGATGATTACTGTTTATGATGGGGTGTTTACCACTGAGACACTTACTTGTTCTTGAAGAAAAGGTAGCCTAGGCCTGTTATTGAACTAGATAATAGTGTTAACGATCCTGTGTGTAGCTGGTGTAGAGGAGTCAGGCGCAGGACAGCAGATATGAGTAACAAACGTGTTTACTCCAATATGCACAAAATACAAATCACATAATTAGAGCCCACATTAACGGACCGTATAAACATACAAACAATCACTCACAAAAACCATAGGGGAACAGATGGTTTAAATAATGAACAAGGCATTGGGGGATTGAAACCAGGTGTGTAAGACAAAGACAAAACAAATGGAAAATGAAAAATGGATCGGCGATGGCTAGAAGACCGGTGACGTCGACTGCCGAACGCCACCCGAACAAGGAGAGGGACCGACTTCGGCGGAAGTCGTGACCAATAGACTTGAAGCGAATTTACACACACACACAAACGCACACACACAGTGTAAGGGAATGGGAAAGGGAAAGGGGGATACCTAGTCAGTTGTACAACTGAATGCCTTCAACTGAAATGTGTCTTCCGCTTTTAACCCAACCCCTCTGAATCAGAGCTGCCTTAATTGACTACTTTATTAACTATGCAATTTTTTGTCAAACTGACAAAATGTCCATATTAATGAGCTCCATATCAAATCAAATTGTTTTATGTCAAATGTAACATGTGTAAATCTTACTGTGAAAATGCTTACTTACAAGCCCTACAAGCATATATAAACTATGCAGTCCTTTCAGTGATCAATGAGATACATCAGAGATTGTAACATTCTCTGTTTCACGGAAACATGGCTCACTCGGGATACGTTATCAGAGTCGGCACAGCCACCTGGTTTCTTCACGCATCGCACCGACAGAAACAAACATCTCTCTGGTAAGAAGAAGGGCGGGGTGTATGCCTTATGATTAACGAGTCGTGGTGTGATCATAACAACATACAGGAACTCAAGTCCTTTTGTTCACCTGACCTAGAATTCCTTACGATCAAATGCCGACCGTATTATCTACCAAGAGAATTCTCTTTGATTATAATCACAGCCGTAAATATCCCTCCCCAATCAGACACCTCGACGGTCCTGAAAGAACTTCATTGGACTCTATGTAAACTGGAAACCACATATCCTGAGGCTGCATTTATTGTAGCTGGGGATTTTATCAAGGCTAATCTGAAAACAAGGCTCCCTAAATTTCATCAGCATATCGAATGCGCGACCCGGGCTGGAAAAACTCTGGACCATTGTTACTCTAACTTCCGCGACGCATACAAAGCCCGCCCTCGCCCTCCTTTCGGCAAATCTGACCACGACTCCATTTTGTTGGTCCCAGCCTATAGACAAAAAATAAAACAGGAAACGCCCGTGCTCAGGTCTGTTCAACGCTGGTCCGACCAATCCGATTCCACGCTTCAAGATTGCTTCGAACACGTGGACAGGGATATGTTCCGGATAGCGTCGGACAATAACATTGATGTATACACTGATTCGATGAGCGAGTTTATTAGCAAGTGCATCGGTGATGTTGTACCCACAGCGACTATTAAAACCCTAGACCCACTCCAATTTGCTTACCGCTTGCTTGCTTACAGGTCCACAGACAACGCAATCGCAATCACACTGCACACTGCCCTAACCCATCTGGACAAGAGGAATACCTATGTAAGAATGCTGTTCATCGACTACAGCTCAGCATTTAACACCATAGTACCCTCCAAACTTGTCATTAAGCTTGAGACCCTGGGTCTCGACCCCGCCCTGTGCAACTGGGTCCTGGACTTTCTGACGGGCCACCCCCAGGTGGTGAGGGTAGGAAACAACATCTCCACCCTGCTGATCCTCAACACTGGGGCCCCACAAGGGTGTGTTCTCAGCCCTCTCCTGTATTCCCTGTTCACCCATGACTGCGTGGCCATGCACGCCTCCAACTGAATCATCAAGTTTGCTGACGACACTACAGTGGTAGGCTTGATTACCAACAACGACAAGACGGCCTACAGGGAGGAGGTGAGGGCCCTCGGAGTGTGGTGTCAGGAAAATAACCTCTCACTCAACGTCAACAAAACAAAGGAGATGATTGTGGACTTCAGGAAACAGCAGAGGGAGCAGCCCCCTATCCACATCGACGGGACTACAGTGGAGAAGGTGGAAAGTTTTAAGTTCCTCGGCGTACACATCACGGTCAAACTGAAATGGTCCACCCACACAGACAGTGTGGTGAAGAATGGCGCAACAGCGCCTCTTCAACCTCAGGAGGCTGAAGAAATTTGGCTTGTCACCAAAAACACTCACAAACTTTTACAGATGCACAATCGAGAGCATCCTGTCGGGCTGTATCACCGCCTGGTATGGCAACTGCTCCGCCCACAACCATAAGGCTCTCCAGAGGGTAGTGAGATCTGCACAACGCATCTTCGGGGGCAAACTACCTGCCCTCCAGGACATCTACACCACCAGATGTCACAGGAAGGCCCAAAAGATCATCAAGGACAACAACCACCCAAGCCACTGCCTGTTCACCCCGCTATCATCCAGAAGGCGAGGTCAGTACAGGTGCATCAAAGCTGGGACCGAGAGACTGAAAATCTATCTCAAGGCCATCAGACTGATAAACAGCCATCACTAACATTGAGTGGCTGCTGCCAACATACTGACTCAAATCTCTAGCCACTTTAATAATTAAAATTGGATGTAATAAATGTATCACTAGTCACTTTAAACAATGGCACTTTATTTAATGTTTACATACCTTACATTACTCATCTCATATGTATATACTGTACTCTATACCATCTACTGCATCTTGCCTATGCCGTTCGGTCATCGCTCATCCAGATATTAATATGTACATATTCTTATTCATTCCTTTACACGTGTGTGTATAAGGTAGTTCTTGTGAAATTGTTAAATTACTTGTTAGATATTACTGCGTGGTCGGAACTGAAAGCACAAGCATTTCACTACACCCTCATTAGCATCTGCTAACCATGTGTATGTGACCAATACAATTTGATTTGATTTGATTTTGAGAATGACTAGGCACCCCCCAACAGATCACATCCCTTTTAAAGGGCCATTTTTTTAACACTGTATGAAGAAGAAATGTTGCCATTTTCCAAACAGACCAAGAATTACTCTAGTGCAAGGCCATGGAGAGGCCAACAATCTGTAGGCCATGGAGAGGCCAACAATCTGTAGGCCATGGAGAGGCCAACAATATGTAGGCCATGGAGAGACCAGCAATCTGTAGGCCATAGAGAGACCAACAATCTGTAGGCCATGGAGAGGCCAACAATCTGTAGGCCATGGAGAGGCCAACATTATGTAGGCCATGGAGAGGCCAACATTATGTAGGCCATGAAGAGGCCAACAATCTGTAGGCCATGGAGAGGCCAACGATCTGTAGGCCATGGAGAGGCCAACAATCTGTAGGCCATGGAGAGGCCAACGATCTGTAGGCCATGGAGAGGCCAACAATCTGTAGGCCATGGAGAGGCCAACAAT
>QNTS01001777.1:139690-181773 GCA_003317085.1 Hucho hucho
TGTAGGCCATGGAGAGGCCAACAATCTGTAGGCCATGGAGAGGCCAGCAATCTGTAGGCCATGGAGAGACCAACAATCTGTAGGCCATGGAGAGGCCAGCAATCTGTAGGCCATGGAGAGGCCAACAATCTGTAGGCCATGGAGAGGCCAACAATCTGTAGGCCATGGAGAGGCCAACAATCTGTAGGCCATGGAGAGGCCAGCGATCTGTAGGCCATGGAGAGACCAACGATCTGTAGGCCAAGGAGAGGCCAACGATCTGTAGGCCATGGAGAGGCCAACAATCTGTAGGCCCTGGAAGGCCAACAATCTGTAGGCCATGTAGAGGCCAACAATCTGTAGGCCATGGAGAGGCCAACAATCTGTAGGCCATGGAGAGGCCAACAATATGTAGGCCAAGGAGAGGCCAACAATCTTTAGGCCATGGAGAGGCCAGGTCAACAATATGTAGAATGCAATGAAATAGATGTAAAGTAGTTGCAATAAAAAAAAAAAATCCTTACAAAGACAGAACCTTCATGGGCATTTAAAGAGGGCAGAGAGCAGGGGAAATTCATATTAGCCCCTTTTTGTAATATAGAATTGTATCTAGGAAAAGTAACTATTTTCCAGTAATCTCTATAAAATCTGTCATTCTGGCGCTTGAAATCTTGTCTGATGTGTGATAAAAAAATGTATTGATAACAAGAGAGAAAATGACTCTTATTGTAATGTCACATAACACATTTCACTGTACCTATCTGGTTTATCAGACATAGTAGTACAGCCCCCCTGGAGCAAATTAGGGTTAAGTGCCTTGCTGAAGGACACATTGAACGATTTTTTACCTTATCGGCCCGTGTATTTCAACCAGCGATCTTTCGGTTACAGGCCCACGATCTAACCGCTAGGCCACCTGCCACCCTATTAGAAGTGCCTGGCCTGTTAACACTTAGACAGCCAATAAGTAATACTTTGTTGCATGAGTCTTTATAATGACATTTTAATGGAACAGAATACAAGACATGCTTATGGAAAGTGCTATAGTACATTATAGCCACATCATACTGCAACCAACCACCACCGATCAACAGTCAAGCATCGTCACATAGGAAGACGGAAAAGGGTTGAAAAGAGTGAAAAGGGTTGAATTAAAGTGGCAAAAGGAAATAAGAGAAGTAAAGTGGTGGTGCAATCTAGTAAATTCAAGCCTAATTCTGATTCTTTTTTGGTCCTGAGGGTTTTTGTTCGATGGAGTTACCTGTGAGATTCGTTTGAAGTCTCTATGGCAAGAATAAGGGCTTTCTAGCATGTCTCATCCAGAGGCGGTGAGAAGAGTGGAAGAAAGGAGTTACGATAAAGAAATAATGGTAGTAGGAGTAGAGACACCAGCAGTGGCGGTTCTAGCTTGCTCCCTGGGCGAACACCCCCTTCAGCGAAATAAATATAAATATATATACAAAAATAAGACTCATAAACATCAAAAAGAAGTAACAAAGACAAATAGAAACAAATTGTAGTATATAAATACAAATAAAAAAGACAATTGAATTATTACACTGTTGCTATCAAAAAACACACAAATAAAACAAAATTGCACAAATCCTATATCACACAAATACACAAATAGAATAACACACTTATAAAGAAGAGAACCTGATTATTACACTATTGCACTTCAAACAAGAAACACACAAACTAAATTGCACAACTGCCATCTAAACCCTGACCTTTCTTGCCTTCCTTGATGCAAAGTCATCAATTACATCATCATAAGAAATCTTCCCAGCAATTGCATGGATAATACTGATGACAGCAAGGCCACTAAGGCGTTCCTGTGACATGGTAGACCTCAGGTAGGATTTGATGAGCTTCAGCTTTGAAAAGCTCCTCTCTGCTTCAGCTACAGTCACTGGAAGAGTAAGACTTCTGAGAGCAGTCCACAAATTTGGATATGTTTCTGAGAGCTCCCTTTCTTGTATAAATATCAGCAGCTCAAGCAGGGTCATGGTCTTTCGATGGCAAGTCAGGCAAGTTCTTCAGTTCCTGTGCAAGCTCTCTGCCATCCAAGTCTGAGTGTTCTTTATAGTGCAGTGTTATACTAAGGGCCTCACATTGTTCTGCCAGCTCCTCATTTGAGAGACTTTGGAAAGTTGACAGCACTCCAAACTTCTCTCCCACATTTTCCAATCTTTCCTGAAGGGCTGAGGTTGCAGCATCAGCAACAACATTGAAAAATGTCACCGCCAGCTTCTTCAGGACATCACTCAAAGGCTCATCAAAGGATTCGTATGAAAAGTGCCGCTTTGTGGACCTCAGCCTTTTTTGTTGTAGAACGGCCTCTACATTCATACCCTCGCAAATATCCTTGGCTGACGTTTGTGCAGTCATAAAGCCTGTTGCCATGTAATTGCTGAGACCTCTCTCTGTCTTTCTGAGAAGACTGACTGCAACATCAACATGTGTACTGGGAGATTTGCTCACATGTTGGATCTGGCTCAAGATGTTATACCACACCACTGTACAGATGCTGAAGCAGCATGATCCCACCTCCTCTGACAAGGACTGGGCCTCAATCTTTATCACAGGGTCTTTGGTTTGATCCCTCACCTCAATCAATGCATCTCTCACTGCTGCTGCCTGATACCTCAGTGGCTCGACACTCTTAACTTTCCTCTCCCACCTTGTCTCAGTCCACATCTTCAAAGTGATGTCCACATGTTTTTTTCAGGATGAAAGACTGTCCTTGTCACGCCCTGATCTGTTTCACCTGTCCTTGTGCTTGTCTCCACCCCCTCCAGGTGTTGCCCATCTTCCCCATTATCCCCTGGGTACTTATACCTGTGTTCTCTGTTTGTCTGTTGCCAGTTCGTCTTGTTTGTCAAGTCAATCAGCATTATGTTTCTCAGCTCCTGCTTTTCCCCAGTCTCTCTTTTCTCGCCCACCTCGTTTTGACAATTGCCTGTCCTGACTCTGAGCCGGCCTGCCTGTCCACTCTGCCTGCGCCTGAGCCTGCCTGCCGTCCAGTACCTTTGCCCCTACTCTGGATTACCAACCCCTGCCTGCCTTGACCTATCGTTTGCCTGCTCCTGTTGTTGTAATAAACCTTGTTACTTAAACACAGTTTGCACTTGGGTCTGACCTGAAACATGATAGTCCTCTGCAGTCCTCAAAAGGAATGTTAAGCTCCTCTAATCTTTTGAGAATCACGGATGCCAAATGTTGGCCCGTGGACTCCTCTGCCGCCCAAAAAAACATAAAATGTTTATGTGGGGCTCCTCCTTCAGTAACACAATTCTAATCACAACTGACAACTGTTCAGTGTGGCTGACATCGGAGGTGCAATCTAGAATGATAGAGAAGAATTTTGCCAGCTTGATGTCACTCACCATTATTGAATTGACCTTGTTGCTCAACAAATCAATGAGTTCATTCTGTATTTGGTGGCCAAGGTAGCTGGTGATGTGACTCAAGGTCCCTTTTTGGACACGGTTAAGGTGCTCTTTCATGACTGGATCAAATTGTGCCATCAGTACAACGTTTTTGAGGAAATTTACATTTGATGGAGAGTACAGTGTTTCTGTGTGTCCCCTTAGTGCCAGATTTCTAATTTCCAGAGACTGAACAATAGCAGTCAGATGTGTCAACACCTCTCTCCATATTATCCTCTCAGCCTCCATTTATAAGTGCCATCTCATGCTTATCAATTGATTCCACTTTTTTGATCCTCATTGCCAGTTCTTTCCATGTTTTCATGCAGTTTTGGTGTTCTGGACTGCTGTCGTGTGAAGTCAGCAAAGAACATGCATGCTTCCAGTCTGTCAGTCCTGCTAAATAAATTTTCTTCTTAGAAAAATGTTTGCAGCAGAAGCAGAAGAGGCTGTTGTTTCTTTCAGAATACACCAACCAACTTCTAGGGATTTTTTCACCACTCACCAAGGTCTTTGTGAAATACTGGTAGTGGCAACTTCTTCCATCACTCTCATTCCTTGGGAAAACAAAGTTAGGTGGTACTTCACTTGGTCATCTGCAAACTAGTTGTGTCCGAATTCTGTCAGTCAGAACTGAAGGCCAGTCAACAGGATCTGTAGACAGTGGTTCATCCTCAGCAGCAGGATTTGGTGGGGATGCTGCTACAGGAATGCTGCTACACGTTATTCACAGCATTTATAGTGGTGGAGCATCCCACATACATACCCAGTAATAATAAAATCATCATTACCTACAATATGGAAACGTAAAACTTTGCAAAAGAGAAATTATTTATTTTGTTTATGTTATGCAGGGATGCACACATAAACACATGTGCGTGTATCCACACACACACGTGCGCGTGCACACAAACACACCTGAAGAATCCTTCTGAGGAGAAGTGGATGCAAATGGGTCTTCATCCTCATCCTCAGGCTCAGACAACATTTGTGAAGACACCTGTGTGGCTGAGGAGGTGGATGGCTCCTCATCCTGAGGCTCCGAGATAATTTCTGAAGAGGTCTGTGTGGCTGAGGAGGTAGATGGCTCCTCATCCTGGCCAGTGCCAGAGGGTGCTCCAAAATATTTCAGAAGTGCCCCTGAATTTGCATTGAAATACAGTATGTGAGTCTGACACCCTAAATACATTTGTTGCACAATTAAATATACATGTCATTACGCACAATTTATCAAACTTTCAGAATAGGAACCAAATGAACCATACAACTTCCATGGCTAATTCTAGGCATAAGACACCCCAAAAGACTCAATATATCACAAAAGATACAAAATATCAGCATAATATAGACGTCTTTTAAGTTATCCTACAGCATTGGAAATTCCCCTTACTGAGCTCAGGACCTAGTCAATACAATCACAGAAAACCTTTATGATGTCACCTCAATGAAAGTTAACCAAATCAATGATGTGCTAGTCAGGTTGCAATCGTTTTGCTGCAGGCTACACACATTATCATGATGAAACTGTGTGAAATTATATCCAATGTTATGTAAGCTAGTTGGACAGAAAACTGAATATTGCCGCCCTTTGTGTAATAGCATCGCAAGCAACATAGGCCTACAAACATAAGTGTTATACTAGCCTATTTCATTACATGCATAATATTATACTCATAAAAAGAAGACATAGCTGCATACTTTTATCTTTTGCTCGTTTCCCCTATTCTTCTTTCCTCTTTTTCCTAAACTGGGCACCTGATGGCTTAGACCTTTTCTTATCCATTTGTGTTGATTTGACACTCGCGCATCAATACATTACCCATCCCCCAACACTGTCAACCAAGAGTCAAGACTGAACCAATTCACCCTGGTGGTGTGCAGACTGGTTTTGTATTATTCTTAACTATTTCACAAAAAAACAGAAAAAAATTCAACAATATGTCTGTGAAACTATATATTCACAGTATTATGAATTAATCGTGGTTTATTTGAAAGCATTTCGTGGTGTGGCTGATTTGACTAATTGCATTAGTTCTATACAAAGTTAGAAGTGCGCTATTTGATAGATTCCCCCGCTTCCCCTACCTCAGGCTTCCAGTGGGGAGACCTGAGGTCAACCTACCCCCGCCACCCTCCCCATCTGTACTTCTGAGTGGGAGACCTTCCTAGACAGTAGCCTGCCTAGCTCACAAACTAGAATCAGGGTGCACACTCCGACAAGGTTAATTGACCCACAGTCCCACACGGTGACATGATATCATTGACGTGACGTGCAAATGAGCGATCGCGCAAATGTCACCATTACGATTTTGTTTTGTACAGGCACCCCGTGACGCCGCCGGCAAGATGCCGCTCTGTGCGGCTGCCCATGTCACCCATACCTAAATCCGCCACTGGACACCAGAGATTATTACTTGTCAACAGAGGGATCCTGACATGTTGCATGTTTAAGAAGGTGGACTTTGTAGAGATTATTGGATTGGTTATCAACTGCACGGGGCAAACAGAGAGTGCGGCTGAAAGTCTTTTGGGACTCAAGAGGCACTACAAGGAATCCTGTCGATGAATGCTCTGTCCTCACAGGCACTTGAGCTTGTGTTGTTGGGAAAGGCCCATGAGTAAGTATTTCAGTCAACACCTGTTGTTTACTAAGCATGTGACAAATACAATTTGATTTGAACTATGAACGACTTTTTTTTTTTTACATTCCCGCAATGAACTTTTTGTTTCACTTCCCTGTACAGTAGGTGGCGGCAATACACCAGCAGGGTGTAGTCTGCCATTAAACCTCGAAGAAGAAGCGTCGTCACCACTTTGTCAAAGATTTTTTATAACTAACCCAAGATGGCCCAGAGCCTGTCGTTTCCAATAGGAGCAAATGAAGCATAGTGGGAAGAACAAGCAAGGAGATCACGAGCTATTGCGATCCTATTGGCGTGTTCTAGCATTTGTTTGCATAAATCCGTTAGGGAACGCCTGTTTTGTGAAGTGCGCGTATGCAATAACTCAGTTTTGTAAACTTTGGCAAAGGGTAAAGTCTACAAAACACAGTCCACTCTGTTTGTTACATATTCTAGTTTTGGAAACAGAAAACTGTATGGAGATCAAATGTTTCATCAATGAGAACATTTGCACAATATCGGTCAAAATCCATCTCCCTTAATCTTCTACCACTGCCGGCCACTGGACTTCCTCTCATCACCATATTTGGTAGTAAGTGGAAACGCCAACCGATGCCTCTCATTTACACATCCGGTGAAATATCTGTCTCACTGTTCTCTGTGTGACTTGACTGCTGAACGGATGAGCTGTATGGGTTGCCGTAGCACTCCTCCTGACTGCTGGAAAGATGGCGGCAGCGCAAACCCGGGCGAGCCCCAATTCTGCAGGCGAAAAGAAATCTTAACAGAAAGACACCTTTCTCCCAGCTTTTGCAAAAAAGAAAACGTGCAAACAACTATTAAACTTGCATGGTCATGGATGGTCCCATGCACCACTAGAACCGAGCGTTCCTCGACCTGCTATGGAGCCTCCGGATAATAGCGAACCTAGCAGGTAGGCGAATAATCAGTGCTACTTCGTGAAAAGAAACTACACAGCCGGGGCTTCGCCTGCTGCCACTTTGTGAGCTGAATGTGACAACCCACGCGGGTCAATTGGCGCGCGTGTGCGTGTAAAGGCAAACTACTGTCACGAAGTGGTCTGCGTGCAGTTGCAACGTTTTTGCAGCGTTACAAGTTGCAAAGTTTTTGGGAGATACGTCTGTTCTCTGAAATATCAATTTGTACTGTTTCTATTGGTTGTGGAATTATTGGAGGGATGGAGGAAATACTTGCCTTTTGAAAGAGGTAACTATTTTTGATTTCGCATTCGATTCGCAACATCGAAAGGCAGCTAGCTACCTAGCAACTTGCTAGGCTAGCAATGTGGCTAACTTTACTTTAACGCGTCGTTGAGTTTATTCACTGTTTTGTCAGTTGCAAATTAACATTGATCTTCTTTCTTGCAAAGTTTGGTAGCTATTAGTTTTCGTCAGGATTGTGGCAACATTTTCTACATGTACGGTGTGCAAGAACTTCAATAGAACAGTATTTGAAACATTTAATTGAAATGTTTTATTAATTTTCTTTAATTGTTAGCCAACGTTAGCTAGCTAGTCATAGTAGCTATCTTTAACGAGTTAACGTTAGCTAGGAAGTTCGCTAACTTACTACGCTAGGCTACACGTCATAACTAGTTATATTTGTTGGGGACCTGCATTTTAGGATACTTTTTTGGCTGCAAGTATGACACTAAGAATTCAGTGGCTTGGCTGATATGCTGTTTTGTTAGCTATGACTTGAACGGAGAAGATGGGGAAACTACTCATGTTTTCGAACATCTTATTTAGCTTTCCTAGAAATAAAAACTGTTCTCAGCACAGTAGGAAAAGCACATAGCTATGTGCTGCCAACACTGGCACATGAACATGATCTCGTTCTAGCAACGGTTATGAAGTTTCTAAACCTTTTTGTGGAACATAGTTAACTTACCAGCTACAATAGCCCACTGATTGCTTAGATTGATTGAACATTTATATTATCTGCTAAGTTACACACCCATGAATTTCGTGCTTGCTGTTGTATGTGTGGTGATCATCATGTAAACATTGCAAATCATCAGGGGGAAAAATAGTATTTCCCAGCTTGAGCTAGTTGACAGGGGACTGGTGTTGCAGGATATCCAATGATGCCTGCTCTTTGTTCGGGAGATAGAATGTTAATGTGTTTTCTGCCTTAAGCTTTTCAGGTGCCGTTTGTTGTTAGTCAGGGATTGCATGTACAGTCGATGTGTATGCTCTGTATTTCACTTGAAAACGGCCTCTGAGTTAAATGATGGTTTTAGAAAATGCTAAATCAAATGTTTGTAGTTTCCATAAAGCAATGTTGCTGACACTGAATACATGCTCAGTCACAGAACACCCCCAAAATTAAAATTTGTCAATGGTTATGTGTACTAGTTTAGATTTTAAGTAACATATCACTTATACCAGGCATTCATTACGGATTGCTTCCAGCTGATTTTAGTGCCAGTGGAATGCATGTTGTGGAATGTTTTTGTTCTATGTGCATCTCTTTTGACCCCACACCACGTCATCGGGTTTGTTTGCCCCTGACTCGTGGCGACAGATTCTCTGGAATCCAATGTTATGTCTCTCTTCCCTCTCCCTTGAGGCATGCTAGAGTGCCTGGCCTACACTGCTTGGGGGACTTAATTTAAATGGATAGAATGATGTTCAGAGTGCAAAAATGTGTTAAATGCTTTAGTGGGGTTCTTGATTGTCTGCGTCATCACTTGGATCATGCTAGTTGACTGTGTTTTCAGTCCAAGTCTTCTTTGCAAGCACAAACAGACTTGAATATCTAGTCACTGTACTGCTGCTGTGTCAGACTAGCCTGGTCCCACATCTCTTTGTGCTCTTTCCAACTCCATTGCACTCCTTGTCAAGCTGAACATGGCATGACAATAAGGTTGTTTTTACACTTGGTCCCTTTCAGGCAAGTTTTGTGAACTCAGTGTGGTTCATTTTTTGTGTGTGGTGTGAACACTCCAAAAGAATTCTGATCCCTCAGAGCCCCAACGTGAACCGAACTAGCTCGAGAGGTGGTCTTTCTGTTCGCTTGAATTCCGCAGTCCGGTTACCTTTTTTAGGACAACGTGAACACAAAGCTCCCCATGTTCGCTTGTCGTTGTTCCCCCACACTAGACTACTGCAACACCATTCCCCCTACCATAAACACTCATATTGGTGTCACAAAAGGGAGAAGATAATGATCTGCAGATTAGCGGGGGAAAAAAGTGCTGTTTTTGGATATTGATTAGCGATTGTCAAGGATACACAGAAATTCCCAAGTAAACTCAGCAAAAAAAGAAATGTCCTCTCACTGTCAACTGTTTATTTTCAGCAAACTTAACATGTGTAAATATTTGTATGAACATAAGATTCAACAACTGTGACAAACTGAACAAGTTCCACAGACATGTGACTAACAGAAATTGAATATGTCCCTGAACAAAGGGGGGGGGGGGTGGGTCAAAATCAAAAGTAAGTCAGTATCGGGTGTGGCCACCAGCTGCATTAGATTTCGACACTGTCAATCACTGTATTCTTATCGGCAGACTCAACAGCCTTGGTTTCTCAAATGACTGCCTCGCCTGGTTCACCAACTACTTCTCAGAGTTCAGTGTATCAAATCGGAGGGCATATTGTCCGGACCTCTGGCAGTCTCTAAGGGGGTACCACAGGGTTCAATTCTCGGGCCTACTCTTTTCTCTGTATATATCAATGGTGTTGCTGCAGGTGATTCCTTGATCCTCCTCTACGCAGACGACACCATCCTGTATACACCTGGCCCTTCTTTGGACACTTAACTAACCTCCAAACGAGCTTCAATGCCATACAACACTCCTTCCGTGGCCTCCAACTGCTCTTAAACGCTAGTAAAACTAAATGCATGCTCTTCAATCGATCGCCACCCGCCCGTCCGACTAGTATCACTACTCTGGACGGTTATGACTTAGAATATGTGGATAACTACAAATACCTAGGTGTCTGGCTAGACTGTAAACTCTCCTTCCTGACTCATATTAAACATCTCCAATCCAAAGTTAAATCTAGAATCGGCTTCCTATTTCGCAACAAAGCATCCTTCACTCATGCTGCCAAACATACCCTCGTAAAACTGACTATCCTCGACTTCGGTGATATCATTTACAAAATAGCCTCCAATACTCTACTCAACAAATTGGATGCGGTCTATCACAGTGCCATCCATTTTGTCACCAAAGCCCCATATACCACCCACCACTGCGACCTGTATGCTCTCGTCGGCTGGCCCTCGCTACATATTCGTCGGCTGGCCCACTGGCTCCAGGTCATCTATAAGTCTTTGCTAGGTAAAGCTCCGTCTTCTCAGCTCACTGGTCACCATAACACCCACCTGTAGCACGCGCTCCAGCAGGTATATCTCACTGGTCATCCCCAAAGCCAACACCTCCTTTGGCTGCCTTTCCTTCCAGTTCTCTGCTGCCAATGACTGGAATAAATTGCGAAAATCGCTGAAGTTGGAGACTTATCTCCCTCACTAACTTTAAGCTTCAGCTTACCGATCGCTGCAGCTGTACACAGCTCATCTGTAAATATCCCATCCAACTACCTATCTCATTGTTTTTATTTACTTTTTTCTCTTTTGCACACCAGTATTTCTACTTGCACATCATCATCTGCACATCTATCACTCCAGTGTTAATTTGCTAAGTTGTAATTACTTTGCTACTATTTATTTCCTTACCTCCTTACTCCATTTGCACACACTGTATATAGATTTTTCTATTGTGTTTTTGACTGTACTTCTGTTTATCCCATGTGTAACTCTGTTTTTATCGCACTGCTTTGCTTTATCTTGGCCAGGTCGCAGTTGTAAATGAGAACTTGTTCTCAACTGGCCTACCTGGTTAAATAAAGGTGAAATAATAAAAGAAAGTATTGCAGTGCATCTCCTCCTCATGGACTGCACCAGATTTGCCAATTCTTGCTGTGAGATGTTACCCCACTCTTCCACTAAGGCACCTGCATGTTCCCGGACATTTCTGGGGGGAATGGCCCTAGCCCTCACCCTCCGATCCAACAGGTCCCAGACGTGCACAATGGGATTGCGATCCGGGCTCTTCGCTGGCCATGGCAGAACACTGACATTCCTGTCTTGCAGGAAATCACGTGCAGTATGGCTGGTGGCATTGTCATGCTGGAGGGTCATGTCAGGATGAGCCTGGAGGAAGGGTACCACATGAGGTAGGAGGATGTCTTCCCTGTAACGCAGAGCGTTGAGATTGCCTGCAATGACAACAAGCTCAGTCCGATGATGCTGTGACACACCACCACAGACCATGACGGACCCTCCAAATCGATCCCGCTCCAGAGTAGAGGTCGGCCGATTATGATTTTTCAATGCCAATACTGATTTATTGGAAGACCAAAAAAGCCAATACCGATTAATCGGCCAACTTTTATATATATTTGTAATAATGACAATTACGACAATACTGAACACTTATTTTAACTTAACCAAATACATAAATACAATCAATTTAGTCTCAAAGAAATAATGAAACATGTTCAATTTGGTTTAAGTAATGCAAAAAACAGTGTTGGAGAAGAAAGTAAAAGTGCAATATGTGCCATGTAAAAAAAAAAAACTGTTTAAGTTCCTTGCTCAGAATCTGAGAACATATGAAAGCTGGTGGTTTAATATTCCCAGTTCTTCAATATTCACAGTTAAGAAGTATTAGGTTGTAGTTATTATAGTAATTATGACGTGTCGACTTTCTCTGTACCATTTGTATTTCATATACCTTTGACTAGTGGATATTCTTATAGGCACTATAGTATTGCCAGCCTAATTTCGGGAGTTGATAGGCTTGAAGTCATTAACAGCGCTGTGCATCAAGCATTGCTAAGAGCTGCTCGCAAACGCAGTAAAGTACTGTTTGAATGAATGCTTACGAGCCTGCTGCTGCCTACCACTGCTCTGTCAGACTGCTCTGTCAAATATCAAATCATTGACTTAATTATAATAAACACACAGAAATATGAGCCTTTGGTCATTAATATGGTAAAATCCAGAAACTCATTTAGAAAACAAAACATTTATTCTTTCAGTGAAATACGGAACCGTTCCGTATTTTGTCGAACGGGTGATAACCCTAAGTCTAAATATTGCTGTTACATTGGACAACCTTCAATATTATGTCATAATTATGTAAAATTCTGGCAAAATAATAGGAAGAAACACTGCTCGCAACGAGCCAGGCGGCCCAAACTGTTGCATTTACCCTGACTGCTTGCACTGAACGCAAGCGAAGTGACACAATTTCCCTAGTTAATATTGCCTGCTAACATGCATTTATTTGAACTAAAAATGATGGTTTAAAAAAATATGCTACTGTGTATTGATTTTAAGAAAGCATTGATGTTTATGGTTAGGTACAACTGTGCAATTAACTACTTAGGGAGCAGTGGGGCGCTAGCACTACCCTGTGAAATGTAAGGCGCCAAATTCAAAATCCAAAAGTTGAATTATTAAACATTCATCAATATACAAGTGTTGCATAGTCATCAAAAGCTCTGATTCTTGGCAATATCACAGCGTTGTCAGATTTCAAAAATGCTTTACGGCGAAAGCACAACATTTGATTGAGGATAGCACCTACAATATTTAACCATTAGCATAAATTAATAACCCAACACGAGTCTCAAAAAACGCATAAAATCGCTAATATAAAATCCCTTACCTTTCGAAGAACTTCTGCTGAGGGCTTCCCAAGTGTCCAACGAAGACAATCTATGCTTCTTTTGTTAGAAAAAGTCATTTATTATATCCATAAATCTGGACGATAGGAAAGGAAAAAACCACAGCGCGTGCGAGCCCATGAACGCGCTTCCTCTTCTGTTTTACATCCGATGACTAGTTCGAAATTCTTCTTCTATTAGCATCTAGAGCAACTAAACATAATCAAAACACTGTCTAGAGACTGTTGACATCCAGTGGAAGCAATAGGTACTGAAATATTACTCCCTTATATGGCTGTTTTCAATAGGGAGGGGTTCAAAATGAGGCAATGTGTCAAACACTTTTTCCAGGACAGAAATTCCTTGGGTTTTCGCCTGCTATATCAGTTCTGTTATACTCACAGACAATATTTTAACACTCTTAGAAACGTCAGTGTTTCCTTTCCAATAGTACTAATTATGTGCATATCCTAGTTTCTGGGCCTGAGTGGCAGGCCTTTTACTTTGGGCACGCCAGACTCTCCAAAACCGACACCTCAGCTGCCGCTCCCTTAGAAGGTAATGGGCTTTTTTCGCGAATGCGCTTTTGTTAGTAAATCATCACCCGTTTGGCGAATTTGAAGTAGGCTGTGATTCGATGATAAATTAACAGACACCGCATTGATTATATGCAATGCAGGACAAGCTAGTTAACTACACATGGTTGATGATATTACTAGGTTAACTTCTTAGGGAGCGGCTGCATAGGTGACGGTTTTGGAGAGTCTGGCGCACTCTCGGGAAGCGCGCACTGTTTTTTTCCGTCTTTAGAGCTCAGTTTATATTCCGGTTGATTTATTATAGTAAATATACGTAAAAGTGTTCCTAAGGATACATTTAAAATGATGTTTGATTGTTCTTGGACAAGTTTATAGGTTTAATTTGAACGAGTTCTAGTCACGTTTCAATGGAGTAGTCGACGCTGTAGTTTCTGATTATAACGCGCAAACCAAATGGAGATTTATGGATATAATACATGACTTTTTCTAACAAAAGAACCATGGATTGTCTTCGTTGGACACTTAGGAAGACCTCAGCAGAAGTTCTTCAACAGGTAATTGATTTGTTTTCGCTGTGAAATGTGTTGTGTGTGTGCTGCGCTGGCTAATGAATTCATGGCTATGAGAAAAGTATGTGAGGTGCTACCCTCAAACAATCAAATGTTGTGCTTTCGCCGTAAAGCCTTTTTGAAATCTGACAACGCTGTGATATTGCCAAGAAACAGAGCTTTTGAGTATGGAACACTTGTATATTGGTGGATGTTTAATAATTCAACTTTTGGATTTTGAATTTGGCGCCTTGCATTTCACCTGGTAGTGTCGGGAGTGGGGCGCTAGCGCCCCAATGATCCCTAAGAAGTTAAAATAATGTATGAGTATAACAGAATTGATATAGCAGGCGAAAACCCGAGGAAAATCCATACGGATTTGCAGTTTTTTTTTTTTTGTAAATGAGCATCTTCTCCATTGTGCTTATTGCATACAACTTTATGTAGGACTGAGACTGCAGTACCTATGGCTTCCACTAGATGTCAACAGTCTATATACAAAGTCTGGGAATTCTAGGAGTGACCAGAACTGATAGGCACCGGAAGAAGCCAGAGGACCACTTTTGTAAACAAGGTTTGACGCGTGCGAGATTGTGAACGCGCACCACTTTATTTTTCTTTCCTATCGTTCACGTTATCGTCCGGTTGAAATATTACAGCAAATATACCCAAAAGGGTACCTAAGGATACATTAAAAATGATGTTTGATTTGTTTGTAGAAAGTGTATAGGTATAATTTGAACGTGTTCTCTTCACGGTTCAATGGACGACTCAACGGTGGATTTTATGATAACGCACCAACCAAACGGAGATTTATGGATATAATAAATAACTTTTTCTAACAAAATAACTATTGGATGTCTTCGTTGGACACTTGGGAAGCCCTCAGCAGAAGTTATTCAAACGGTAAGGGATTTGTTTTCGCTGTGAAATGTGTTTTGTGTGAACCGCAATGTTTTATGAATTTATGCTAGTAGAAAAATATTGTAGGTGCTACCCGTAAAGCCTTTTTGAAATCTGACAACGCTGTGATATTGCCAAGAATCAGAGCTTTTGATGACTATGCAACACTTGTATATTGATCAATGTTTAATAATTCAACTTTTGGATTTTGAATTTGGCGCCTCGCATTTCACCGGATAGTGTCAGGAGTGCGCTAGCGCCCCACCACTCCGTAAGTAGTTAATTGTTTATGGTTCATTGAACAAGCGTGGGAAACAGTGTTTAAACCCTTTACAATGAAGATCTGTGAAGTTATTTGGATTTTTACTAATTATCTTTGAAAGGGACGTTTCTTTTTTGTGTGTAGTTTCTGGTTCAGATTATTTGTTTGCAATATGTGACTCCACTGTATATAGTTGTTATTTTACTGCTGCTCTTTAAGTTACTTGTTACTTTTTATTTCTTATCAGTATTTTTTTTAAACCTCATTGTTGGTTAGGGGCTCGTAAGTAAGCATTTCACTGTAAGGTCTACACCTGTTGTATTCGGCGCGTGTGACATTTGATTTGATCTATAAGAGAACTTAAGTTGTTTGCAAGATTGTGGTTTTTGAATATTGTGAGAAGACATATTTGGTGAGAATCACAACATACTGTAAGAGTACAAAGTCTGTTCCAGCTCTTAAAGGGCAGTAGCCTACATTGGGTGTACATTTTTCAATTACAGCATTATTTAATCTGCAGTTATTCTTCTGCTATTTAATCTGTTACAATATTTACATGTTAATAGTATCTTCTGATTAATAGTAGTATCTTCCAAAATGTAAGTAGGCATATCTAGCTGTCTGATAACACATTCAGATGACATGGCTTGTCCTGCACTTTCAAAAATACCAGAGTGCATTGATTGAATGTTGGAAGAAAAAAATAAATAATCCTTTCTAAACACAGCAATGTGAATGCGAAGATGATTCGGACCACAAAACGGGTGAAGTGAACTGTCAAAAGAGCGGAGTCCTCATTCAAAGGCAATGGCAGTGTGAATACAAAGAGAACGGAGTTCTTTAGCTCTTTTTTACCCCAGAGTTCAATGTAAAGAGGACTCCGATCGGTTCTTTTAAAGAGGAACGTGTGAAGAGGAACACCCTTTTAGTGACAAGGAGTTGGCATTATGGCACACACAGACTGGCACTCAGGCTTGTGTCAGACAGTCAGTTGCTGCTGATGTAAATTCTTATAGGATGTGTCCCGAATGTCAAGTCAAAAGTAGTGCACTAATGTAGGGAATAGGGTGACAGTTGGTATGTGGAGTAAGCATACCTATTAAGCCCATGTACCCATAAGCCCACTTCCATCTTTGGATTCAAGTAAACATTTTCTGCTGTTTGTTTCAACTAATTCAATTGGTTATCAACAACTTTTTATTCTAAGCCAATCAGTTTTAAGTTATTGACAATTGTGTAAGTTATCAATTTCAAAGCTGGAATTTTAATGTCGGGCATTGAGGCTGACCTCAGAAAAACACATTCTTCCAGATATTTTTAGTGCCTTCTCAAGTAAGTGATCATACTTTACCTAAAATGAAGATATTAATGTGCTGATGCAAACACATGACAGCATATTTCATGAGCATTCATTACTATTTCTTGCCAATTGAAAATATATTTTTTTCATGTTAGCAGTCGTGCCGGCATGTCCGTCTCACAGTAGCAACAACTTGGTGAAATAGATTTCAAGCAATTTACAGCTTACGTTTTTGAATGCTTCTTTTTTTATTTCACTGTTAAATTAATGTTGTATTGCTATAAATAGTACTTTGAGTAGAATTGCTGTTGCTCCAATTAAGCCCAGTATGCATTGAAACACATGGCGATAGTATGTTGATATCCCTAATATTCAATGAACATGAGCATAAATTATTTTTGTTCAGATTTTAAGTTGATTAAAACACAAACTACAGTTCTGCATATTGTGCATCTAGCCATGGTGCCTTTACCAAGATTCAAAACAATTAGGAACCTCTGTACTCCAAGACATGGAGTCGACAGGTAGTCGTTGATGCAGAATGTTAGGGTTGAGGGATATCAGAGATACAAAAATCTACAGGTGGTGGATTAAAATGCTAACAAATGAGGGAGAAGAATATGACTATTGGGAGACTACTCATGCACTTTTGGGTGGGGGCGTTGTCATATTGTCTTTCATTCATCCAGGTGATTTTGTTTGGTCCACCTGTACCTTATTTTTTAATACACGGTAGGACGGTGAGTTTAACAAGAATAGCAGTACTGCAGATGTGAATTAGCTTTCAGATAATTCACAAAAAGTTGTTCTGGTCTTTGTTGCATGGCTTCCTATCCACAGAGGGCCAGTGTGGGTGCAGGTTTGTGTTCTAACTAAGCAATAACACACCTGATTTGACTAATGTCTTGATTGAAGTCTGATTAGTTGAATCAGGCGTGTACTGGTCAGCAAGAACAAAAGCCCAAGTCCACATTGTTCTCTGTCGATACAATTGGACACCCCCTGTTAGAAGTGCTACTTTCATGATGAATAGCAATGATCATTTTATTTTACCTTTAGGGGAGATTCATATAACGTAATTTTACATAAGTGTCAGTTTGTAAGTTTTGAACATTGATTGTTTAAGAGGTGGGCTTATTTGGATAACTTTTCACACGTTTCTGAAATATGTCTTATTAAAACACGTAAGTAAAGTCAGCTTCACAAGAGATTAAAATATTTGTCTCATTAAAACACGAGATTAATCTTTCATTTTATATCCTCTTTTCTTACAAAAATGAGAGCAGTGTATGTTAGAAATGTCACCTCAGATTTTGGTGGGCTTAATAGGTACACTTACCCTGCTCATGGTTATGCAGCTGCAGCGTATGGGTGGGGACTGGGGAACTTGAAGTTCCTCTCTTCCAGGAATCGGTTTGTGCACTGCAGGCTCATTGTATTTTTGGCCTAACTCATTGACTGCATCCCACATAGCTCCCTATTACCCTTAATGTGCACTACTCTGGTCAAAAGCAGTGCACAATATAGGGTGACATTTGGTTCTCAGACATAAACATGCTCGGCAGGCAAGGCACTTACTGGAGGGCCCTCTGGTTTTGACCAATGTTTTTCCGGAAAAGCAGGAAAACCTCAAAGGCTGGAACTGGGATTGCTTTGGGCTTGAATATTATAGCGATGATGTCATATTGTCAATAGTAGAGTTCCAACAAAGCTGGCCTCTTCCCCCCTCTAGAGTCCCTGGCTGCATCCCGAATGGGGAAATGTCACCCTATTCTCTTTAGGTCCTGGCAAAAGTAGTGCACTATGAAGGGAATAGGGTGCCATTTGGGACACAGCCCCTCTCTGTCCGGCATGTGCAGAACATAGAGGGAGAGAGACAAACAAACAACAAGGCACATGATTGTGCAACATTGTCTGCCTGATCCAGTTAATGTCACCCCTGTCCCTGAGTGTGTAAGACAAGATCATTTGCAAGCATGTTTAAAAATGCATGCACAGCACTCACTATTAATTGCTCATGCCAACCATTGCAAGGAGGAACAGGACAGATATTTTGTCAGTGCTGTCTTGCTATTTGGTCCTCTGGCTGGTAACATTCAGGAACTCTCACATGCATTCCAGGGATTTCAGGATGTGGTGTAGTCCTGCGTAGAGAGGATAGTCACCTCATGGCCCGGAGCATGAGGAACTTGTGGCTAGAACTCATTAATGCAACACACACTCACCCTGTGGCTGGATCACACTGAACACTCCATACCCCCCCCCCCCCCCCCCCAGGCTAGCACTCCTAAACTTTGGCGGACACTTGGTATTTTTTCTTTTTCCTCACCATCTCGCTATTTCTTTCTTTCTTGTCTCTCTCTTTACCCCTATATATATATATATATATATATATATCTTGCTCTCTCTCTCTCTCTCTCTCTCTCTCACTCAAACAGCTGCAGCACCTGTCTGTGCACTCTTGAAAAAGACTGGTTGTGTGTCATTCCACACCATGTGATTCAGGAAAGAAGGTTATTCAGGCAATCATCATTACATGATTGTCTGTTTTACATTGTGCCCTAGCTAACACAGGTTGGTGTTAGCGGGCAGGGCAAGCTTTTCGTAGTTTTACTTTAATTATCGTATCGTCAGCCAAGGCTGTGGTTGCAGGATGTTGAGTAGGCCTAGTGCATGGACTTGGGTTGTAAGTGTACTGCCATTTTTGTGTTATAAGTGAGTCCAGAGGATGCACAGTTTAGACCCTCTGTTCTCCCATGGATCTAAAGCAGTGGCAGGGCATTCCAATCCAGGCTGTGCTGTTCTAGATTAACAGCTGGTCTCGGGATGCAGTGTTATGTTTCAGTGTTGTCATAAGTATTGCGCAGCAAGCAGCATGATGACTGTTCCTTTTTTCAAAATGATTTTGCCCAGGGTTCAAGCTCATTCTTCATGTTATCAAAACATGCTGTGGTGTGTGTGCACTGCATGCATGCATGCACAGGTGTGGGCCTGTGCTGTGCACTGTGTGAGTGTGGGGTCCAATGTGTCTGTCCGGGTGGCGTCAGCCACACATTCACACTGTTTCCTGAGCAGGGTGGGGTCAGGTTTGTTCTGTTCTGTTTTCTCTTTGTTGTATTTTCCTTTTGGTTCAGATTCTGCTGTCATTCTGCTGGTGTTACAGAGAATGATGTTGAGGAGCTACAGATGCATGCAACACAAATGTTAATTGCATAGATAACTTACATAGAATAAAAAAGAAAAGCTCAATTGTACCCTTCAGTCTTTAAAAAGATGTAGCCTATGTGCTCTGGCAAAGTAATGGATCTTATCTGAAATCACTCCGTTAAAGAGTAACATTTGAGCGACCTGTCTTTCCAGAGTGGCCTCATATCACTTTCACACGTGGTTGTGTGAACCATAGTGAACTGCTGTAACGGATGGAGCTTCCATCTCATTGTTTTAACAGCTTAATACTTTTACTACATTGAAAAGTGGTCAACAGGCACATGTTTTCTTGTAAAAGTGACTCAGAAATGCTCCCACCTAAAAAAAAAAAAAAAAAAATAGGTCCTTGTCCTCTCAGAAGCTTGTTGCTCCTGCAAAAAAAAAAAGTCTGGCCAATTCCTCTCCCCCCTCTCTTCACTGAACTATCATTTGATCTTATTCGGGTGGTGGGGCTATAGGCATTGTGAGCAAGTCTGCTTCCCAAATGGCATGGGGGGGGGGGGGTGAAAAGTCACTAAAGCACCCCCCACCAACCCACCCCCACAAATAATAATAAAGAATTCAAATTTTGAAATAATGCTTTTTAACCTATTCATTGATGTAAATACCATTTGATGTAAAGACATTTGACAGGTCATGCTTATCGGTCCATGGGTTAATTTGCATAATTTTGTGTAACTAAATTGCCGTGTGTATGTATTTTATTATCATACATTGATTCTCACACAGATCGATCTTAATCATTGATCTTAATCATTGATCTTAATCATCGATTTCTCTTACATCCTAACAAGCTCTCATCCTAACACACCTGGAATCTCCTCTCATCACCCTGCTGCTGAGCAAGCATGGTCTGGATCTTCTCTAGCATGCCTCCTGCCTTTGCCGTAAGCTTTAGTGCTTCCAGTCTGGTCACTTTCTTCCTCAACTCTGATGTGGCTTGGGGTAGGATCAGGTCATTCCTTTGCAGGGTGAGGCTAAGTGAGGATAGCTCCTCAAACATGTCTGAAAGAAAATGGCAGGATACAGAAAAGAGTGCATTCTCCATTTCCTGCTTTATCTTTTAAGTAGTGAGAAACTGTCACCTGTCAATTACTTGATTCTGAAAGTTCATTTGAGTCTTGAACCAATTTCTTTAAACTAGTGTGGGATTACATTTCCTGTGTAAAACTGACCTTCTTTGCCCACCCTTGAACTTCCTCTGTTGTTGATGCTACGGCCAGGTGCTCCATGTGCTGCAGAACAACGAAGTACTGGCCTTCGTCAGTGGCAAGGTCCTTGTCTTGTCCATGCCGTAGGAACACTTTGAGGGCTCTGTGGACATGGGGGATCCACACAAGCTCTTGCCCGAGAACATAGAGCTCTCGTTTGGATTTTCCGCTGAAGTGATATCAGATTCAGAAGATCGTACACGACAGACACCTTTTGGCTCTTTCTTCTGAATGGTCAGTATTGCCAGCTCTAGTCTGAAAGTCAGAACAGAATCTTCCAAACAATTCACTGTCTCCTTCCCCCTTGTCTCTTGTGCCAACAGAAAACAATAATTCTGTGGTATTTACCATTCCTGCACTTAGCGTGCGCGCGCACACACACTCTCACAGTATTGTTTAACATTCTCTGCTAGCAAATACAACTAAATCATAGGTTTGTAACTAATACATTCTCTATGTGGCATACAGTGGTTTGGGATTATATGCCCCCCCTGCCTCTCTGCAGGTTGGCAATCACTCCCCCACGGTGGCCCATGTTCACGGAGGCACCATCTGCCCCGAAGGAGATGCACTTCTTCATCCATGACCCTCCATCCTCCTCTGGGTGAAATGTGGCCTTGGTGGCATCCAAAATACCTCGAATGACAACACAAAAAAACTATTCTACGAAAGTATTTCTGACAAACGAAATTATCTCTGTTATGAATAATGATTAAACTTTACGCAAGAATAAAGCCTATAAAGAGGAACA
Source organism: Hucho hucho (assembly GCA_003317085.1). NCBI lineage: Eukaryota > Metazoa > Chordata > Actinopteri > Salmoniformes > Salmonidae > Hucho > Hucho hucho. The sequence continues at coordinate 161,150 of QNTS01001777.1, forward strand.
AATTACCAATGTGAGTGCTCAAGGGTCTGTTGTCTGACCAGGAGATTGACTGGCTTCCCATCCTCCAACAAGCGTACGTAGACACTCTCGCATTCGGTGTCTCCGTCTATTAGAACGGCAAGATACTTCACGGCTTTCAGCTTCGCTGACAAGCTCTCTCTCATTATGTCAGCAATTTGACAGATCATCTCCGCACATCTTACGTTGTCGTATGTGGGATTAATGTCAACTCCGTTTTTGTGGTGGAGTCTAAGCGGCCCAAATTTGACTAAATGTTATTTTTCTTTCTCAATGACGTATGCAATATTTATCTTTATTTTCAGCTGCCTCCTCTCCTCCTCAGACAGAAGCACTTGCCTCCTCAAGGCTGCTGACACCGTGCCTGATGGTTTCTCCTGTCTCAACAGGTACAGATCTCTTCACTGGATATGCTGCCGCGAGATGTTATGTTTCGCTACGCTATCTCTTTTCAGATGTGGTTTTCCTGACACGAAGGACGAGTTGCCCGCCTGTTTCTCCCCTCTACAATATTAGCAGAACATGAAGTTGTTTTCGAACTCTAGCCATGGGAACATTTTGAGCCAATTCACATTGAATCTATATGTTCTCCCTCCACCGGCTACAGTGGGGGTCACGGTAGCTTCGCTAACGTTGTTCTCAGCATCCCTAATGTTAGCCGCCATGTCAACGTTAGCCGCCTCAGGTAAACCTTGTGAAGAGGCTTCATTAGTTGAACCTTGCGAATCACTCTCACCGGATTCCTCCTAGTCTTTTTTTTCCCCCGCTTAAAATAAAATTGAATGGGCTTCATTTTTAGCGATGTCTGCACGTTAACTTATAGCCTATACCGATACTATTTTCCAGTGTTGTTCACCTTTCTCTCTCTGACTGGACTGCGTCATCACAGAAAACTCTGTGGTTGGCGCATGCCGCTTGTGGGACTTGTAGTTTTTAAACAATTAGGAGTGGGGGAATAATAGATTACGATAGGTTAATCTTTAATCGCACACTGCTCGTAAATATTTTTTCCCGTTCGCACATCTATTTTTAGGGGAAAATGCGAGTGAAATACTCTCTCTGTAGAGCCAAACCATTATGATTTGAATGAAAAGTATTTCAATAAACAACATGAAAAGGTGACTTTTAGGCTATATGTCTTACTAAACAGCATATTAACACTCTAAATAGGTCAGGAGCCAGACAGGTAGGCTAAGAAGGAATGTAAATGAAATATTTAGGCTATATAATTAGGCTTTAGCATACAAATAAAAACAAAATGCTGAAGCATATGTGAGTGCGACACACTAGGCTGGCAGAAACATTAAGCACTCAGCATTACATTTTTTATTTTTCTATTCTATCATAATCTATAAATTACATAAAACTGAAACCAAAAATGCCTTTAGGCTCATGCCTGATGTCCACCAGATGCATATGTGTTTTGTTTTGCCGAATGTAGCCAGCATTTTCCGTACTTGAAGTGCTTCGCTTTTTAACTAGCTAAAAGCAGGCTAGTTGGAGTCTGTGTACTTCTGTTTGTACCACCGCACGGTAAAGCAATGCATGAGTTGAAATATTGAATGCATGTGGTACACAGAACTCACCACAGCCTAGTGTGGCTCCCCCAAAATAGTGTAGCGGACTGCTCCACTGACAATGAGTGACTTCCACCAGAACGCAATGAGTTTGCATCCTTTTTTTAATTCCCTTTTAGAAACACGAGTTTGGACAGGGTGTGGCTTCAGGCTCATGCGATGGTGCCTGGAGAGCAGGCCAGCAGCAGAGAACACCCTCTCCACGCTTTGAAGAGCCACAGGGGATGCTAAATACCATTCGGGCCACTCTTATTTTATTTTTATATAGGTAGGCCTTAAGGTTTTTAGGCAAAATAACCCTAACAAAACAGAAAGCTCCTTGAAATAGGTATTATGTCTTGCCTATTGGGCCAAAATCAATGATGGCTTATTGTATAGATAATAGAACGAAAATGAGCAAAACGTAAGAGAATGTTTTTTTATTTTTATATAAATACTACGATGACACACTTGGCTAGCTACCCACCTCGTTCCTTTGTTAGCATGTGCATGTAGTACACATCATGGTTTCGGGATATGTCTTTTCAGATTCCACAAGGTTTCTTTAGTTGTGGACACTTCTACACTTTTGCTCTTGGTCCTCATCTTTGTAAGTCACCTTGATTTTTGCACCTGTGTTTTCAGTTTCTTTCTGAAAATATTTAGTGAACTCAATGACAGTAACTAAAGCAAAGGGCTATAGCAGCACACAAGTAGCCTACAAATGCATGCTGTGACGTGAAGTGGACGCTACTGGAGCGGTACTGAAGCGAAATTGGAGATGCTCCAGATTTTAGGAAACTCCCTCCGTGCTACAGTCACATTGGGCGCACGCCTAGGCCTACTGCTAGTATGAATTTAGGATCTATCGTCCCACAACTGTCCCCGAGTCTGTTTGGGCTATTTCTGTCCCAACAAGCTGACCAATAGAGTAGGTTAACTTTTCTACTATGGTGGATAGTAGATTGACATGGGCTCATAGGCGGGGTGTCCATAAGGCTAGGGGAAGCTAAGTTTTTTTTTTTTTTTCTAAGTGAATTTAAATTGCCAAAATTATATAGCCTAATTAGCCTACTCCTGTCTATACATAAATAAATAACATCTGTCAAAATAGGCTACTAAAGCAAAATTTGGTTAGCTTCCACTACCTTAAAAATAAATAAGTTGTGGATTGTTTTAAATCGCATTGCCTACAGCCGGAAAGGCAGTGTGCGCATCAAATACCAAATAGATGCTTGTTGAGTTGTGACTGTCTGTGAAAAGGCCTAGCCAGGCATATCACAATATTTCAAAATTCAATCACGGGAAAACATAGTTTGGAAAGCAAATGGCTATTGCTGTAAAGAGAAGACCAATGAAAATACTCATCTGTCTTTTAGTTATCAAAATTCTCAATTTAATTGAGCGAACAACGCTAGGCCTATAGCCTACAGTATCTTACTGGCAACAGCGGAGAGCATCGGCTATGTCCCCGGTCAGTGCTATTAAGTTTGGTTTTGGACAATTTCCTCCTCCAGGTTAGATGAACGTCATATTGTATTTGTCTCCCCTTCTCGTAGGCCAATTATATGGACAACGTCTTTTTTTTATCTGTTTGTCAGTGTCTGCAGAGTAGGCTAACCTGTAATTTGTCGTATTTAAAAAATATTCTCTTTAATGTCTCCAGCCATAAAGTGTAGTAGAATAGAATTGCACGAAATGTGTTTTTCCTATGCGAAAAGAAAAGAAAAGGTCTGTAAGCCAGGCATCTGTGCCGATGGTTCTTAACTGGTTTTGCCTCTGCACCAAAAATATTTGCATCGTGAAAAACTATCTGCAAAATACAATCTGGAAAAAATGTTTTATGCTATATTGATAGTAAATGTAGCAATTATATGACAAGGGAACAACATTCCCACCTTTCATTGTTAATTAAATGTGGCCCATATTCTTGATTAAGAATGTTAATAAACTCACTGGTTTGAGACCACAAAATCAACCAAAAATAGCACTGCTAATAGCTGATTGAAGAATTAAATGTCAGATGAAATTAAATTTATGAATGATAAACCATTAATTAAGTTCAGACTTAAGTTATATTTTTTCCTTCATAAGTATATAGTTTTACACCTGCAACCCATTCAAAACCTCCGGTCGTGACGTACAAGTTGAGTATCACTGCTCAGCCATGTATGTAACAGTCTTTTTTGTGAACAGTGATTAGTTTTTAGCCTAAATAATATAACAATCACTATCCAATCTACTCAGCCTACTATTCGTAATGTGATATCTTACATACATACTCTTAAGTCTGCAAATGCGATGATGCATGGAGTGCTTTATTACATGGTGCATTTTATGGTGAAAATGTGATTCCCGAACATGAAACTCATGCCCCGCTAGTGATTTTGCTGTTTCTTACTTGTCTTGTTGGTTGAGAAAGTAAATGTGCACAGTAAATCTTCAAAGTGCGCGGTAAGGACGTACGTCATTTCATCTTCGTAATCTAAATGTGATTTCTGTCATTCTGAGCACTGTGGGTGGATGCCCTAATCAGGTTACGCACCCAATGCATATGGGTCTGGTAAATTAAAATGCTACATGTCAAATGTCCAGCGCCACATTTTCATAACGGAAACCCTGACACACACACACTGCAGCAGGTGCTCTGCTGCGGCCAGAGTCCGCAACAGTTATCTGTCCAGGTGTGTGTAGAGTGTTGCAAGATTTCATTGGTACTTTCTACAGTGGTGCCCAAACTTTTTATAGTCCCGTACCCCTTCAAACATTCAACCTCCAGCTGCGTACCCCCTCCAGCACCAGGGTCAGCACACTCTCAAATGTTTTTTTGCCGTCATTGTAAGCCTGCCACACACACACACCTATATGATGATACATTTATTAAACAAGAATGAGTGTGCATTTTTTTCACAACCCGGCTCGTGGGAAGTGACAAAGAGCTCTCATAGGACCAGGGCACAAATAATAATCAATAATTTTGCTCTTTATTTAGATATCTTACATGTAAAAGCTTATTTGTTCATAAAACAATGTGAACTCACCACAGGTTAATGAGAAGGGTGTGCTTGAAAGGATGCACGTAACTCTGCAGTGTTGGGTTGTATTGGAGAGAGTCTGTCTTAAATCACTTTCCACACAGTCTGTGCCTGTATTTGTGTTTTCATGCTAGTGAGGGACGAGAATCCACTCTCACATAGGTACGTGGTTGCAAAGGGCATCAGTATCTTAACAGCACGATTTGCCAAGGCACGACACTCTGAGCACAGCCCTATCCATAAATCTGGCAGTGGCTTCTGATTTAAATAAAATTTTCACAGAACCGCTTGTTGCAGAGCTTTTGATGACTATGCAACATTTTGTATATTGATGAACGTTTAATAATTCAACTTTTGGATTTTGAATTTGGCGCCTTGCATTTCACCGGGTAGTGTCGGCGCTAGCGTCCCACCACTCCCTAAGTAGTTAATCATAGCCTCAATTTTGTCCCGCATATTGAATATAGTTGCGGCGAGTCCCTGTAATCCTAGATTCAGATCATTCAGGTGAGAAAAAAACACTTGTGAGAAACTCGTCATCATGCAAGCGGTCAGACAAGTGAACATTTTTGTCAGTAAACTTTAAGCTTGTCTCTCAATAAAAAAAAAAAACGTCAATACTTTGCCCCTTGATAACCAGCGCACTTCTGCATGTTGTTAAAGCGTTACATGGTCGCTGCCCATATCATTGTATAATGCAGAAAATACACGAGAGTTCAGGGGCCTTGCTTTAACAAAGTTAACCATTTTCACGGTAGTGTCCAAAACCTATTTCAAGCTGTCAGGCATTCCCTTGGCATCACAGGCTCTCGGTGGATGTTGCAGTGTACCCAAGTGGCGTCGGGAGCAACTGCTTGAACGGGCATTACCACTACACTATATCTCTCTGTCATGGCTTTTGCACCGTCAGTACAGATATTAACACATCTTGACCTCCAAAGTCCATTTGATGTCACAAAGCTTTCCAGTACTTTTTAAAATATCCTCTCATGTTGCCTGGTTTCCAGTGGTTTGCAGAAGAGGATGTCTTCCTTAATTGACCCCCCATAAACGTAACGGACATATACAGTTGAAGTTGGAAGTTTACATACACCTTAGCCAAATGCATTTAAACTCAGTTCTTAATCCTAGTAAAAATTGCCTGTTTTAAGTCAGTTAGGATCCCCACTTTATTTTAAGAATGTGAAATGTCAGAATGAGTGATTTATTTCAGTGTTTTATTTTTTTCATCACATTCCCAGTGGGTCAAGTTTACATACACTCAATTAGTATTTGGTAGCATTGCCTTTTAAATTGTTTAACTTGGGTCAAAGGTTTCGGATAGCCTTCCACAAGCTTCCCACAATAAGTGGGGTGAATTTTGGCCCAATCCTCCTGACAGGGCTGGTGTAACTTAGTCATGTTTGTAGGCCTCCTTGCTCGCACACGCTTTTTCAGTTCTGCCCAGAAATGTTATATAGGATTGAGGTCAGGGCTTTGTGATGGACATGCCAATACCTTGACTTTGTTGTCCTTAAGCCATTTTACCACAACTTTGGAGGTATGCTTGGGGTCATTGTCCATTTGGAAGACCCATTTGCGACCAAGCTTTAACTTCCTGACTGTTCTTGAGATTGCTTCAATATGCCACATCATTTTCCTTCTTTATGATGCCATCTATTTTGTGAAGTGCACCAGTCCCTCCTGCAGCAAAGCACCCCCACAACATGATGCTGCCACCCCCGTGCTTCACAGTTGGGATGGTGTTCTTCGGCTTGCAAGCATCCCCCTTTTTCCTCCAAACATAACGATGGTCATTATGGCCAAACAGTTCTATTTTTGTTTCATCAGACCAGAGGACATTTCTCCAAAAAGTACGATCTTTGTCCCCATGTGCAGTTGCAAACCTTAGTCTGGCTTTTTAATGGTGGTTTTGGAGCAGTGGCTTCTTCCTTGCTGAGCGGCCTTTCAGGTTATGTCAATATAGGACCCGTTTTACTGTGGATATAGGTACTTTTGTACCTGTTTTCTCCAGCATCTTCACAAGATTATTTGCTGGTGTACTGGGATTGATTTGCACTTTTTGCACCAAAGTACGTTCATCTCTAGGAGACAGAACGCGTCTCCTTCCTGAGCGGTATGATGGCTGCGTGGTCCCATGGTGTTTATACTTGCGTACTATTGTTTGTACAGATGAATGTGGTCCCTTCAGGCGTTTGGAAATTGCTCCCAAGGATGAACCAGACTTGTGTAGATCTACCATTTTTTTTCCTGAGGTCTTGGCTGATTTCTTTTGATTTTCCCATGATGTCAAGCAAAGAGGCACGGAGTTTGAAGGTAGGCCTTGAACTACATCCACAGGTACACCTCCAATTGACTCTAATGATGTCAATTAGCCTATCAGAAGCTTCTAAAGCCATGACATAATTTTCTGGAATTTTCCAAGCTAGCGCCCCACTCCCGACAAGTTGAATTATTAAACATTCATCAATATACAAGTGTTGCATAGTCCTCAAAAGCTCTGCTTCTTGGCAATATCACAGCGTTGTCAGATTTCAAAAATGCTTTACGGCGAAAGCACAACATTTGATTGAGGATAGCACCTACAATATTTAACCATTAGCATAAATTCATAACCCAACACGAGTCTCAAAAAACGCATAAAATCGCTACTATAAAATCCCTTACCTTTTGAAGAACTTCTGCTGAGGGCTTCCCAAGTGTCCAACGAAGACAATCTATGCTTCTTTTGTTAGAAAAAGTCATTTATTATATCCATAAATCTCAGTTTGGTTGGCGTGTTATGATCATTAAATCCACCGTCCACTCGCCCATTGAACCGTGAAGAGAACGCGTTCACATTATACCTATACACTTGTCCAAGAACAATCAAACATCATTGATAATGTATCCTTAGGAACACTTATGTATATTTACTATAATATTTCAACCGGATTATAAACTGGACGATAGGAAAGGAAAAAATCACAGCGCGCGCGCGTGCGTGAGCCCATGAACGCGCTTCCTCTTCTGTTTACATTCGATGACTAGTTCGAAATTCTTCTTCTATTAGCATCTAGAGCAACTAAACATAATCAAAACACTGTCTATAGACTGTTGACATCCAGTGGAAGCAATAGGTACTGAAATCTTACTCCCATATATGGCTGTTTTCAATAGGGAGGGGTTCAAAATGAGGCAATGTGTCAAACACTTTTTCCAGGACAGAAATTCCTCGGGTTTTCGCCTGTTATATCAGTTCTGTTATACTCACAGACAATATTTTAACACTCTTAGAAACTTCAGTGTTTCCTATCCAATAGTACTAATTATGTGCATATCCTAGTTTCTGGGCCTGAGTGGCAGGCCTTTTACTTTGGGCATGCCAGACTCTCCAAAACCGACACCTCAGCTGCCGCTCCCTAAGAAGTTAAAGGCACAGGTATTGTGATACAGTGAATTCTAAGTGAAATAATCTGTCTGTAATCAATTGTTGGAGAAATTACTTGTCATGCACAAAGTAGATGTACTAATCGACTTGCCAAAACTATAGGTTGTTAACAAGAAATTTGTGGAGTGGTTGAAAAACAAGTTTTAATGACTCCAACCTAAGTGTATGTGAACTTCTGATTTCAACTGTACCAGGAGCTGTGCCAGGCCCGCCAAGTCTTGACTCATCCAGCTGTAACGCATTGAATTCACTGGCTTTTATGCGAAGCAGTAATCGTTTCAAAACAACTTTTGCCATGTTACTGATGCGTCGTGAAAGTGTTGTTTGATGAAGCATTGTCTGTATAGTTTTTGGGGCCTTTTCCCACAGCATTGTCCCAGCCATATCCGAGGCAGCAGAAATAATTAAGTCCTCCACAATAGTATGGGACTTGCTTGTCCTAGCCACTCAGTAGCTCACCATATAAGACGCTTCTAGCCCCTTCTTATTAATGGTGTCTGTTGCTTTTATACATGTCTTACTACTTGAAGTAGTCTTCATTCTTGTTTAAAAAAAACTCCAGTGGCTTATTTTTTAAATTGTCATGTTTTGTTTCTAAATGTCTGCGCTGGTGTGAAGATTTCCCATGAGGGTAACGGTTAATATGATTGGATGTTAATTATTTGACTAGGCTACCTGTTTTTTGACATTGTTATTTTGCTGAACACTAGATGGTTTAATTAGATTTTTGGCAGTGAAACTAGGCTACTCAGGCAAGGGGGCGCGTTGGAAAAATATAAATGTACTGTTTGGAAATGTGAACGTTTTTAATAAAAAAAATGTGAATCACATTTTTATTTGGCGTACCCCCGGCGGCATACACATACCCCAGTTTGGAAATACCTGTTCTAGAAGAAACTGGGCCAAAATCACACCAACTCTACTAAATGTAGCCCCTTTGGGTGGTTTACACCACCTACAATCTCTCAACACGAGGCACAGCAGGTATTTTTTCTTTTTCCAATAAGTAGGTTAGAGCAGCGAGAGCATGCTGCAGAGAGAAGAGATGGTAGAGAAGAGGGGTGACTGCTCGGGAGCGGAATTTATGCGCCCTTGACAGTTGAGGCAGTTGTTGCGTCTCATAGCAACCAAATAAACAAGTGGTGACGTCACCTGTTCCTCGGTCTGTCATTCCTGAGGGTTTGAGTCATCACAGTCTGGACTGCCTAGCGCTGCTGCACCTTATTTAAACACACACACGCCACACGTATGACATATACACTGAGAAAAGTGTACACACCCTTGCAAGCTTAATTTGGCTAAAATCACTAGCATTAACTCCCAGACACATACTGAAGCGAGGTAGGGGAAGAATTTGCATGTAGTGGCTAATGTACCAACAATCCAAGAATCGGTTTATGCCTAGTTTCACAGTTATTTGGCAGTTATGTCATAATTCACAGTAATGAGCTGTGATTGATTTATTGCACTATTTCTCATGGGGGTAGATTTCTATTCCAGAGAAGTTTATTCTAATGGTCTTGTGTAATAGAAAGTAGTAAATGGAATCTAGTTAATGCCTACTGTTTCAAAAAAAGCTTACGTTTGCTTACTTATGTCTACGTAGGCTTGTTTAACATTTAATGAAAATAACACTATGTAAGGTGTCCAGTCAAAAACGTGTATATATGAACCAATTGGTGAAATGATGTTAATTGTGTAGATACTATTAAGAAAACAGGTTCCAAACCTCATGTCTCAATAATAATAATCCATTAAAAAGTAATTTGAGGTTTTAGCCTTGTAGGATGGCCAAAATTAGGGTGACTAAATCAGAGGGGAAAAAAACTAAGTGGTAAAATATCTGAAATACCCTTGCTTATCTTGGCTGGATGCTGTGCGAGAATTAACTGATAGGCTCACCGTTGAACTCGTCATTTTGTCTTCTCTAAAACAATGGACATAAAACAATATAGAGGTAAGAGATATCGATTTTGAGACAGATGTAGTGTTTTCATAGTTTAGTATATGCGTTTCATGTTAATGCGAAATTCCTATTAAGATTTTTCACCAAAACAAATGTTTAAAAAAATATATATTTCACCTTTATTTAACCAGTTAGGCAAGTTGAGAACAAGTTCTCATTTACAACTGCGACCTGGCCAAGATAAAGCTAAGCAGTTCGACACATGCAACAACACAGAGTTACACATTGGAGTAAACAAACATACAGTAGAAAAAAAACCAAATCTATATACAATGTGTGCAAATGAGGTAAGATAAGGAACGTAAGGCAATAAATAGGCCATGGTGGTGAAGTAATTACAGTATAGCAATTTAACACTGGAATGGTAAATGTGCAGTAGATGAATGTGCAAAGTTAAAATACTGGGGTGCAAAGGAGCAAGAGAAATAAATGAATACGGTAGGGGAGGAGGTAGTTGGTTGGGCTATTAACAGATGGGCTATGTACAGATGCAGTGATCCGTGAGCTGCTCTGACAGCTGGTGCTTACAGCTAGTGAGGGAGATAAGTGTCTCCAGTTTCAGTGATTTTTGTAGTTCATTCCAGTCATTGGCAGCAGAGAACTGGAAGGAAAAGCAGCCAAAGGAGGAATTGGCTTTGGTGGTGACCAGGTGAGATATACCTGCTGGAGCGCATGCTACGGGTGGGTGCTGCTATGGTTACCAGCGAGCTGAGATAAGGCGGGGCTTTACCTAGCAGGGACTTGTAGATGACCTGGAGCCAGTGGGTCTGGCGACGAGGATGTAGCGAGGGCCAGCCGACTAGAGCATACAGGTCGCAGTGGTGGGTGGTATATGGGGCTTTGGTGACAAAGCGGATGGCACTGTGATAGACTGCATCCAGTTTGCTGAGTAGAGTATTGGAAGCTGTTTTGTAGATGACATCGCCGTAGTCGGATCGGTAGGATAGTCAGTTTTACTAGTGCAAGTTTGGCAGAATGAGTGAAGGAGGCTTTGTTGCGAAATAGAAAGCTGATTCTAGATTTGATTTTGGATTGGAGATGTTAAATGTGAGTCTGGAAGGAGAGTTTACAGTCTAGCCAGACACCTAGGTATTTGTAGTTGTCCACATATTCTAGGTCAGCAGTTGGAGGCCACGGAAGGAGTGTTGTATGGCATTGAAACTCGTTTGGAGGTTAGTTAAGTGTCCAAAGGGCCTGAAATATACAGAATGGTGTCGTCTGCATAGAGGTGGATCAGAGAATCACCGGCAGCAAGAGCGACATCATTGATGTATACAGAGAAGTGAGTCGGCCCAAGAATTGAACCCTGTGGCACCCCCATAGACTGCCAGAGGCCCAGACAATAGGCCAGGCCTGATTTAACACACTGAACTCTGCCTCGCCTGGTTCACCAATTACTTTGCAGACAATCATTTAAGAAACCAAGGCTGTTGAGTCTGCCGATAAGGATGTGGTGATTGACAGAGTCGAAAGCCTTGGCCAGGTCAATGAATACGGCTGCACAGTAATGTCTTATCGATGGCGGTTATGATATCGTTTAGTACCTTGAGCGTGGCTGAGGTGCACCTGTGACCAGCTCGGAAACCGGATTGCACAGCGGAGAAGGTACGGTGGGATTCAAAGTGGTCAATGATCTGTTTAACTAGGCTTTCGAAGACTTTAGAGAGGCATGGCAGGATGGATATAGGTCTATAGCAATTTAGGTCTAGGGTGTCACCCCCTTTGAAGAGGGGGTTGACCGCGGCAGCTTTACAATCTTTAGGGATCTCGGATGACACGAAAGAGGTTGAGCAGACTGGTAATAGGAGTTGCAACAATGGCGGCGGATAGTTTTAGAAAGAGGGTCCAGATTGTCTAGCTCAGCTGTTGTACGGGTCCAGGTTTTGCAGCTCTTTCAGAACATCTGCTATCTGGATTTGGGTGAAGGAAAAGCTGGGGAGGCTCAGACGAGTAGCTGCGGAGCTGTTGGCCGTGGTTGGGTTAGCCAGGAGGAAAGCATGGCCAGACGTAGAGAAATACTTGTTGAAATTTTTGTTTATCATGGATTTATCGGTGGTGATCGTGTTACCTAGCCTCAGTGCAGTGGGCAGCTGGGAGGAGGTGCTATTGTTCTCCATGGACTTGACAGTATCCCAGACCTTTGGAGTTACAGGATGCAAATTTCTGTTTGAAAAAGCTAGCCTTTGCTTCCCTGAACAGTTGCGTATCGCGGGGGCTATTCGATGCTATAGCAGTCCGCCACAGGATGTTCTTGTGCTGGTCAAGGGCAGTCAGGTCTGGAGTGAACCAAGGGCTGTATCTTTTCTTAGTTCTACATTTTTTTTTGAAAGGGGCATGCTTATTTAAAATGGTGAGGAAGTTGCTTTTAAAGAACGACCAGGCATCTTCGACTGATGGAACGAGGTCAATATCCTGCCAGGATACCCGGGCCAGGTCGATTAGAAATGCCTGCTTGCAGAAGTGTTTTAGGGAGCGTTTGACAGTGATAAGGGGTGGTCGTTTGACTGCGGCCCATAGCGGATGCAGGCAATGAGGCAGTGGTTGCTGAGATCCTGATTGAAAACAGCAGAGGTGTATTTGGAGGGCAAGTTGGTCAGGATAATATCTATGAAGGTGCCCATGTTTACAGATTTAGGGTTGTACCTGGTGGGTTCCTTGATGATTTGTGTGAGATTGAGGGCATCTAGCTTAGATTGTAGGACTTCCGGGGTGTTAAGCATATCCCAGTTTAGGTCACCTAACAGAATGAACTCTGAAGATAGATGGGGGCAATCAATTCACATATGGTATCCAGGGCACAGCTGGGAGCTGAGGGGGGTCTATATCAGGCAGCAACAGTGAGAGACCTATTTATGGAGAGATTAATTTTTAGAATACACAGTGTGTCTGTGAGATGTCCACAGAGCGCGTACCGTACCTCAAGCTTTTTATTTTCTAAGCCTTTTACATTTAATTCAGCTCGTGCGTCCCACGGAAGTAACTTTTGCAGACGACCACCACAACATGTAAAATCCTCAAGTTGCAGTGGGAAAGCGGCACCGCTCTGTCAATAGGGCTTGGAATTGCCAGGGACCTTACGATACAATATGATAATGGTACTTTGGTGCCGACACTGTATTGTGATTCTTTATGTATTGCAATTCGATACTGTGATTTTTATTGCGTCTGATGTTTCAAACATATTGCTCCCCGTATGTCTGCTGCAGAGGGACAAGAAAACCGTGAAAAAGTGTTGTGATCAGTCATAAAAATAAAAGCGCTGAAAACAAATTGGCTCCCTAATTTAAAAAGATTGGGAGAAGAACCTAATGAAACAAAAATACTGACATTTTGGTGCAGTTACAGCCAACTAGCGCAAAAATAATATTGCTATATTGACAAAACTATGCGATACGATATTGTATAAAAAATGTATATGCCCTACACTGTCCAGAGATATCCTATGAAATTCTGACTGTCCTTCTCCTGTTAGTTTTAAATTACTGTGTAATTCCATGAATATGCATGTGTGATACAGATTAGGCTGCACGATTTGGACTGCACAATTTGGACTATCTAATTGCTAATTATTAGCGATGCACCGATATGGCATTTTTGGCCGATATCAGATATTTTCCTTGCCAAAAAAAATCGATGCCGATAACCTATTTATATACGGCAGGGTAGCCTAGTGGTTAGAGCATTGGACTAGTAACCGAAAGTTTGAAAGTTTAAATCCCCGAGCTGACAAGGTACAAATCTGTCGTTCTGCCCCTCAACAGGCAGTTAACCCACTGTTCCTAGGCCGTCATTGAAAATAAGAATTTGTTCTTAACTGACTTGCCTAGTTAAATAAAGGTGAAAAAAAATACATTTTAGCGCCCTTTTAAGCATTCTAGTACAGTTAAATAGTTAACACACACACACACACGGACCCAGCGGTCTAAGGCACTGCATCTCGGTGCAAGAGGCGTCACTACAGTCCCTGGTTCGAATCCGGCCGTGATTGGGAGTCCCATTTGGCGGCGCACAATTGGCCCAGCGTCGTTCGGGCCGTCATTGTAATAAGAATTTGGCTTGCCTAGTTAAAATTAAGGTTACACACACACCACACTGACCAAAAACTTATTTTGTTAGCATTTATGTATGTCCCCCTTACCATTTGTTCAGTTTCATTCTCAACCAGGATTTCTATGGAACACAGTTTGGGTCTTTGCGTGCCAAAAAAGATACACGTCAAATAACACTTTGACCAATCAGGACCTGAATATGACTGCACGTCACAAAATTTTACGTGTTTATACATTTTTTTACGTAATTATTACACATTGATTACACTCACTCGTATTTCATATGTCACGTAGATTAATTGATACATATGCTATGATGCTGGTCAACAAAAAAAAAAGCTAGCTGGCTCATGGATGCAATCAAATCAAAGTTTATTTGTCACGTGTGCCGAATACAACAGGTGTAGACCTTACAGTGAAATGCTTACTTACAGGCTCTAACCAATAGTGCAAAAAAGGTATTAGGTGAACAATAGGTAAGTAAAGAAATAAAAACAGCAGTAAAAAAGACAGTGAAAAATAAAAGTAGCGAGGCTACATACAGACACCGGTTAGTCAGGCTGATTGAGGTAGTATGTAGATATGGTTAAAGTGCCTATGCATATATGATGAACAGAGAGTAGCAGTAGCGTAAAAGAGGGGTTGGCAGGTGGTGGTGGGGGGGCACAATGCAAATACCTGTCCAGGAGTCTTATGACTTGGGGGTAAAAACTGTTGAGAAGCCTTTTTGTCCTAGACTTGGCACTCCGGTACCGCTTGCCATGCAGTAGTAGAGAGAACAGTCTATGACTGGGGTGGCTGGGGTCTTTGACAATTGGGGTGGGGTCTGAAACATAGCCAAACGACATCTGTTTCAGTAGCTAGGTGTCATCATCTAAAATACCCCTCATTTATAAGACAGTTCTTATTTGATTGATTGGTGGTCGGACCCATCTATGTGAAGCTAGCCACAAAAGGATTAGCCACAATAGTGGTCTTTGCGGTTAGCCTTCAAAATAAAAGTATGGCATAATTCTACTATTTATATTAATTTGCATCTGTCAATTACATACTTTTATTTTGAAGTCAAACCGCAAAATGCACTATTTTGCCTAATCCTTATTGTAGCTAGCTTCACAACACTACCCGGGCCGTTTGAGCCTCACTAGCCAGAGGAAGCTAGCTGGCTTGCTTTTTATTTTCATGAACTGAAGTTCAATTTCAATAGGCGAACAAGTGGCAACCTAGCTAATACAAGGATTCCTAAATCATTGCTAAGAATAATGAAAATGACTGCAGTTTCTACTGTTTTCAGGCTGGTTGTATTGGTGCTAGCTAGGTGCCAAGCTAAAGCTAGTTACCCCAAAAGTTGCGGTCGACCAAATTATGCTTTATTACCAACGTGGTATTGTAAACACATCGTTCGTGACCGGTGTTTGCTTGTTTGCAGGCCTTTTTTTGTACAGCTTTGACAGTACTACTGTATCTTTTTGAGACGCAAAGACCCAAACGGCGTTCCATAGTATGCATGTCATGAAGCTAATAGCAGTGATGCTATTACTGTGTAACTCCGGTAGGGCAACGTCTGAAAAATAGCACACTTCGTAGTGTGTACTGGTGCTCGACCAGTCGGCAAAAGCCAACATCACCCACGACCGAGAACGGTTGATTGTCAAGGGCAATGAATTCCATTTTTTTTGGAGTTAATGGATTTCACTTTTTGAGTTTTCTCGCTGAAATGTTCTTACTCTTTCATATGACTGCTCGACTTGACTGCTTGATCCACACAGCAGACACTGTGGGCTAGGTTAGGAATGCTGTGTAGCACAATTTTCTGTGGCATCATCATGTACCTACGTTATATAGGTATGCACAGTAGATTTGACATCGGTTTTGCACATCGGCATTAAACTAGACATAGGGCCGATACCGATGTTGACATTTTTAGCTAATATCGGCCAATTCCGATATGTTCACCGACTATATTGTGCATCCCTACAATTTTTTTTTTTTGGGGGGGGTGAGATATTGCCAATGCGATTATGAATTTCGATTTTCAAACACATTGGTGAGAACTTGGTAATTCCATCATACATGGTTAAAACACGTGTTAGGGTAGAGAACATCACTTCTAAAAGAAGATCATATGAATTAATACATACACATGGCCTGTAACACATTCGCACCGTTATTGTTATGCACAGTTGCTGCTGCTCGTTCAGGGCCCAGGTGGTTAAACCTCTCTCAAAACCCTGAGCGACGTTTTCTCCCTCGTGATCTCAAACGAATGTAGGGCTCGGTCGTTCTACTAGACCAAAGCTCTGTTGTAGTCGTGTAATAATCAGCAAAGCCCTGTTTTAACTTCTTCGTACATAGTGTTGTGATGGCAACTTGGGAGAAACGTGCACAATTTTATTGGGATCTCTTTTAGTCCTATCTTCCAAGTGTCCTTAATGGATTTAATGTTATGTAGGACTTAGACTGCAGTACCTATGGCTTCCACTAGATGTCAACAGTGTTTGGAGGCTTTAGCACTGAGCAGAACAGATAGGAAGAGAAAATAGTCAAGGGAGCTCAGATGTCAACAACGTTTCCCGTGCGCGAGATTGTGAGCACGTCCCACTTTATTTTCCTTTTATAACGTTTAGGTTATAATCCGGTTGAAATATTATAGTAAATATACATAAAAGAATACCTAAGGATACATAAAAAATGTTTGATTTGTTTGGAGAAATATGATAGGTATATTTGAACGCGTTCTCTTCACGGGTCAATGGGCGACTCGACAGTGGATTTTCTGAACATAACGCGCCAACCAAACTGATTTATGGATATAATAAATGACTTTTTCTAACAAAAGAACCATTGGATGTCTTCGCTGGACACTTGGGAAGCCCTCAGCAGAAGTTCTTCGAAAGGTAAGTGATTTATTTTAGCTCTTATATGGGTTTTGTGTGACCCGCGCTGGATATGAATTCATGCTAATGCATAAATATTGGAGGTGCTATCCTCAAACAATCAAATGTTGTGCTTTCGCCGTGAAGCCTTTTTGAAATCTGACAACGCTGTGATATTGCCAAGAATCAGAGATTTTGATGACTATGCAACACTTGTATATTGATGAATGTTTAATAATTCAACTTTTGAATTTGGCTCCTTACATTTCACCGGGTAGTGTCGGGAGCGGCCCGCTAGCACGCTGTTTATCCCTAAGAGGTTAAAAGGGCGCACATTTTTTTTACATCGGTTATCGGCATCTGTTTTTTTTGGCAAGGAAAATATTGGATATCGTTATCGACCAAAAATGGCATCGGTGCATCGTTAATAATTAGCAATTAGATATTGTCCAAATCGTGCAGCCCTAATCTGTATCACACCTTCGATGCATATTCATGGAATTACACAGTAATTTAAAACTAACAGGAGAAGGACAGTCAGAATTTCATATTTTAACTCAGAACGTAATTTCATAGGACATCTGTGGACATAAGACATCTGTGGGCATATACATTCTTTATACAGTATCGCATAGTTTTGTCAATATAGCAATATTATTTTTGCGCTAGTTGGCTGTAACTGCACCAAAAATGTCAGTATTTTTGTTTCATTAGGTTAGTCTCCCCATTCTCCCTGCAGTTTCCTCTGCTTGGAGCAACAGTGAAGTGGGCAGGGCAGTAAGGATTTCTTCTTGTCTCCCTCAATCCGTGCAATGTCTACTGCTATAGATTTCAGGCTCTCCCAAAATACATAATCCAGGAGGATCCTCTTGATGGGGTTGTCCATATCGGCAGACAGTGATATGGCCATTTCTTGGAGAGAATCCTTCCCCTCCAGGAGACTGTCAAAGATGATGACAACACCACCCCAAGGGTTGTTGCTGGGCAGCTTCAACGTGGTGCTCTTATTCTTCTCACTTTGCTGCTATAACTTGATGACCCTTCACATACCTAACCATTTCCTTGGCTCTCTTGTAGAGTATCCATTGTTTTTAGTGCCATGATGTCCTTGAGGAGCAGACGCAATGCATGAGCAGCACAGCCAATGGGTGTGATTTGAGGGTAGCCTTCATGTTCGCAGCATTGTCTGTCACAAGTACAAATACCTTCTGTGATCCAAGGTCATTGATGACTGCCTTCAGCATATCTGCAATGTAGAGACCGGTGTGTCTTGTCCCTTGTCTGTGTTCTTGTAGAATAGTGGTTGAAGGGTGGAGATGTAGTTAAATATTCCTTGCCCACGAACATTCGACAGTCTGCTTTCTCTATGATTTGCTTGACCTTCACTTGAACTCTGCATCCAGCAAATGAGTAGATAAAGCATGTCTGGTTGGAGGGGTGTACGCTGGGCAAAGAACATTCAGAAATCTCTTCAAATACACATTGCCTGTGAGCGTCAGAGGCGAACCAGTTACATACACAGCTCGAGCAAGACATTCATCAGCATTTCTCTGACTACGTTCCTCCATTGAGTCAAAAAAACAACTCTGATTCCAGGAGGACCATGAGCTGTTGCTATCGATAAGGTGTCTGATTCATCATTTTCACCTCAAATAGAAGTAGAGGGGCTTTTGTCATAGCTTGCTTGTTGTGAGCGCTGAGGGAACTTTATGCACTTGGCCAGATGATTCTGCGTCTTTGTTGCATTCTTCGCATGATTTGGCACAGTACTTGAAAATGTACACAGCTTTTCCTTCTACATTAGCTGCAGTGAAATGTCTCCACACATCAGATAGTGCCCGTGGCATTTTCCTGTAAAGTGAGTAAAACAAAAAAATACAATTCCATGTACAGATAAATAGTTACGCAGTTAGATTAAACAACTCCTTTGTAAGATGCATCTTTTAAAATGAAACATGTATGGAAACAGGTGAACTAACACTCCACTGTTAGCAGGCGCAAGTATGCTAAAACCCACATGGTAGCAAACACTAACTAGCAGGAAGTTAGAAATGATTTAATCACACTTTGCTGTAGGCTGCTATTTACTAGTTAACAAAAAATAATGTATGTCATATATATTCACCCCACCCAGTATTTTAATCAAAACTTACCAGAAAGCATGTAGTACTTGGCTCAGACAGTGTAGTAGTGTGGGCTCAATAGCATCTCATTAGTGTGCAAGATCTTGAGAATCAGCTGTACATGTGATGGAAGAATGCACTGTGCATGCAGAGGGTTGCAATTCCATTGAATTGGGGATAATTTAACCAAAATATGTCACAAGACCTGGAATTGTGTATTCACTGTTATAAGCTAACTTTTTTGTGAATTTAAGCAAAATTCCCTAAATTCCCAGGCTTAACTTTCTATGGAAAATTTCAGGAAATTTCCCGGAAAGTTTCCGACCCTTTGCAACCCTATTTCCGACACTCTGAAGCCCTTTCTCTCTTCACCAGCATCTAACAGCTCACTCTAAGTGGGTATGCTTGTGATTGGCCAGCATGTACATACATAAAGAGAGTAAGAGCCTGCTTGTGATTTGTCAGCGTCCTTTGTGTATTTAGAGTGAATGAGCGGAGTCTAGTGCATGTCATTGGAGTAGGTACCATAGTCTATTTTTTGTTGGATTAACGGAGTGTCAAAAAGTTAATGGCAGCCTCTTGCAATATGCATATTGCAGGTCATTATCACAATTTTGATCTGAATTAGATTACGACTCATCTACTCTCCCACCACTCCTATTATTAAACCCATATGCTAAGAGCATGCATACGCTGGGTTCATCTGACACACACACACACTGTTCTGGCACGTTGGAAGCCCAATGGCTTGCAGCAGGTGTCGGTCTGGAAGTCCTTGGTTTCTCCCGGGGAACAGAAAGATGTGTGTGTAGATGTAGGGAAGGGTAAGTGGGGGTGTGTGTGTGTGTGTGTGTGTGTGTGTGTGGGGGGGGGTCTCTGGGTGGTGCAAAAGGAAGGGCAGATGGGCAGTGGTGGCCTGTGCTCTCCATGTGGCTCTTTGTGTGTGTGTGTGTACGCGCTCCCCCTCTCTCCATGCGTCTCTTTATCTTGCACTGAAAGGCTTTGGCCACTAATTGTCGGATTAGTGAAAGCGATCCACCAATGCCCCACTGCACCCAATCAACTGGCGTGCACACACACACACACACATTCCCCCACACTTGTGTGTGTGTGTCTTTGAATCAGTTGATCGATGGAGAGACACATGGCGTTGCGGTCGACCAGACAGATCGACTGCAGTGCGGATGTTTAGGACCCATTTCCCCTCTATTGTTTTTGCCTCCTCTCTCTCTCATCCTATTAAAATCCCCTTAGAGAGACAAAGCTGTGCTGCCAGGGTCATCTTTGAAGACATGTGCTCCCACCTGTGTTCTTCCTTTTGGTTTTTGTCTGTTTCTTTCACCAAAACAGTTTGGAAGTGTTTAGAGAGCTTGGTTGGTTACACACACAGACACACACACAGACAGACAGACACACACAGACACACACACACACACAGACAGACACACACACAAAGACAGACACACACACAAAGACAGACACACACACAAAGACAGACACACACACAAAGACAGACACACACACAAAGACAGACACACACACAAAGACAGACACACACACAAAGACAGACA
>QNTS01001777.1:187911-238636 GCA_003317085.1 Hucho hucho
ACAGACAGACAGACGCACGCACGCACAGACAGACAGACAGACGCACGCACAGACAGACAGACGCACGCACAGACAGACGCACGCACGCACAGACAGACAGACGCACGCACGCACAGACAGACATCTAGCAGAGACGTAGACCAGACAGGCGACTGGTCCAACAGAAGTCATCTCTTGGTGCAGCTGGCTATCCCGTCACAAAGGTGCTTGAGGTAACCAGACCAGGGTGAGTGTCGCGGAGGGGCCAGTGCAGGCTGTGAGGCAGTTCTGGAAAAGGGTAGCCAACGGGATGAGACGGTGAATCCAGTGGTGGCGCTCCCCCTGCCCAGGAACAGGCAACAGGAGGACCTCCGCAATGAGGGCCTGTAAGGTCCCTAGAGGAGCAGGAGGAGTCCTCTTGACCCCGGCACGGTGTCAACTGAGGACACCAGGACTGGAGACATCAGGGCCGACGCGGCTGAGCTCCATAAGGACCCTGGGACTGGATACTTAAGTGGCTGGACCCACTGAGCAGCAATGGGCGGCGGCCACAGGAAGGGATGGACCCAGGCAAAGGGGCCAGGATCAGGAGGTTGGGCGGCAGAGCTCGACAAAGACGGCATAATTTTGACTGCAGGTCTCGACGAAGGTCTCGGGGCTAGTGACCTCAGGTCCCCAGAGCTCGACGAGGGCCTCCGCACTGCAGATGGCGAGGTGGCCCCATCAGCAACAGGTTGAGGTTGGCTATATCTCCACATCAGCAACGGGAAGACATCTCAGGACAGGAGATAAATGCACACCTGAGAGGTAGAAAAAGACAGCTAGTGACTTGGGGCCTTACTGGGCTGCAGACTGTGAGCTAGGTTATCTGGAAAGAGTGCTCTGGGCCTCATACAGGAAACTGTGGGCCTAGCATAGCAGGAAACCTAGTGGTTTCACAGTTATCAGGGAACTGAAGGCTAATATGATATGGACCTATTGGGGCTAGTAGAGCAGAGGCTTTAGCATCTCCTACGACAGGACACTGAACACCTCGGACAGGCTTGTCTCCCACTGGGATGTCAGGAGGATTCCCCATGGGGACGTCAGGAGGTTCTCCCAAGGCTGCAGCTAGCGGCACACAGTTCAGAGGGGCAAGCATAAACCCTGAGCCTGTGACGGGTAGGTCCCACCAAGCAGGTGGCTTGACAAGGTCTGGACAGCAGACATGGACCGAGCCACTGCAGCAAAGGGGGCTCCCAGGGCGGTGGCTCCCAGGGAGGAGCTTGGAGACGTTTTTGGACAGCAGCAGGCTGGACGTCGAAGGTAGGACTAGGCAGGTCCCACCAGACCGGGACCGGAGAGGTCTGAGTGAACTGCAGGCAGGGCTCACACATTATGGACCAACTGACATTCGGAGGTGTCAGCTGGAGTTGGAGTAGGGTGCTCTCTCAGGGTGGCAGCTCCGCCATCCCTGGAGAAGGCTCAGCGGGAGCACAGTGGTATGGCACTCATCCAGGGTGGGCTCAGGGAGCTCCTTTGTCCCTGGGGAAGGCTGTAGGTCTTACTGATCGCAACCACTGATTGCAACCAGGCAGGGAGGTGAGTATTGGTCTTGGGTCCTGAATGGGTCAGCAGAACCTCTGTCATTGGAGACAGTGATAGCATCACTATGGGAACCAGTTGAGACTCTGAGGCAGGAGCTGGTTGGAACACAGTGGGGTGCTCCCCCAATGTGAGCTCAAGTAGCTCCTCTGTATCTGGAGTAGACCGTAGGACTGCTGTGGAGACCAGTTAAGACTGCACCAGGAGCTGGTTTAAGCACAGTGGTTGGAGTGTATAGCTGAGGATCATGGTAGGAGCGGGTGTATTAGGCCCTTCTACTAACTCAGATGGAAGACGATGGGGTGCTCCCTCAGGGTGAGCTCTGGTAGCTCTTCTGGCCCTGGAGAAAGCTGTAGCACCACTGTGAGGGACTCCGCAGCAGGGGTCGGATCCGAGATCGGTGCTAATGTTCACGCTTAGGTGGAAGGGCAAAGTGTCTCGAGCATCTTCTGATATCTGGCGTTGCTGAGCTGGTCGCGTTGGCGCCGCAGAACCTCCATTCTCCCCCTCGAATACAGCTTGCAGTTGTAAGAATGAAGAACTGTAGAAGGACTGACTGAGATGGTCAGGTTGCTAACTGAAGGTGTCCATCGGTTAAGTACCAGCTAAAGTGGACTGTAGGTGCCTTCAATCTTTGACTACTTCAATGAGCTAATCAATCTCGTCACACTGGCTGTGTAGACGCAGTGTGTCTGACTGCAGTATGTCATCTTGAGTTCTCAATAGAACCCTCTAGCAGCTCTCCCTCGTAGGAGTGGATGTGTGTGGTAGTCTGTGCCTTGACTCTTCGCCGTAGTAGTTGTAATCGTTGAGATATTGTGGCGGGTGATCCAGTCAGCGCAGACGTACCACATCTTGTGGAGGATCTTCTCTGTTAACTGGCATCCTTGGGCTCTAGTACTCACTGTTGTATCCAGCTCGTAAGGACCATGAACAATATGGGTAGGGTTGTAGAGAATCGAAGGACCATGAGGCGGATGTCCAGCTTGAGGCGGGTTTAATGGAAGATGTCCACATTCACACACATCTGACCTCTAATGGTTCAGATACCTGAGAATCCTATCCAGTGAGAACTGACATTAATTATGGGTCTAAAAGGAAAGAGGAGAAAGAACTTACGCAAGAGCACTGCTATAATAGGAATATACATTAATGTACATAATACCTCCAATTGGGCCAACCAGTGCTCCCACACATTGGCTAACCGGGCTATCGGAAATTGTGTCCCACCACCCGCCAACCCCTTTTTTACGCTACTGCTACTCTCTGTTCATCATATATGCATAGTCACTTTAACCATAGCTACATGTACATACTACCTCAATCAGCCTGACTAACCGGTGTCTGAATGTAGCCTCGCTACTTTTTTAGCCTCGCTACTCTATGTAGCCTCGCTACTGTTTTTAGCCTTTCTTTTTACTGTTGTTTTATCTCTTTACTTACCTATTGTTCACCTAATACCTTTGTTGCACTATTGGTTAGAGCCTGTAAGTAAGCATTTCACTGTAAGGTCTACTCCTGTTGTATTCGGCGCACGTGACAAACTTTGATTTGATTTGAAAAGACTGTACACGCTAGCGCATGCTATACACTACAGCAAGCATAAGGCCTAGTCACATGGCAATAACCTACACAGGCTAGGGAACTTGTAGACATGCTAAATGTAAGTAAAGGAATAGTACAAGAGTGTAGGTACATCTACATAACAAACGGCATAAGCATGAGCAATTTACACAAATTACTAATGCTAAAACCGTTAACATCGCTAATAGGCATGCTAAATACCAATGCATTCTGAATGAGAACCGCTAACGCTAGCGGGAATCCGAGCTAGCTAACAAGCTCAACATAAATGGTAATTATAAACAGCAATAGGCAATAGCTAAGGCACTTACTTGTGATGCACGCACAATAAAATGTCAGACGGCAAAGGAAATGTCCACAAGAAAAAAGGTAGCAGGAGGGAAAAGGGGGGTGCTTGTCAGGATGGAAAGCACAACTGACATGATCTGACCTCTGCCCTGCCATGCTAGAAGTCCTTCTGAACGTCCGGTAATAGAGGCTGCTGATTGCCTAACATATATTGACTGGCGTGACCTTTACCAATAAGAAACTAAATTAGTTAGCACCTTCTGAATGGGGACAGAACTGCCTGGCAAAAAACACCAGTAGAGCATGCTAGAACAGCTGACTGAAGCTGTCTGTTTTAACACCTACAGTAACATAAATGAATGAAAATGCTATTGTTATAAAATAATTGTATTCTATTGTTCCCTAAGACCTTCATAAACCCAACCAAATGATAATTTTTGAGGTAGCATACAGTGCATTCGGAAATAATTGACCCCCTTTTCCCAAATTTTGTTACGTTACAGCCATATTCTACAATGGATACAATATTTTTTTCCCCTCATCAATCTACACACAATACCCCAAAATGACAAAGCAAAAACAGGTCTTCAAAATGTTTGCAAATGTATTAACTACTTAGGGAGTGGTGGAGCGCTACCCGGTGAAATGCAAGGCACCAAATCCAAAAGTTGAATTATTAAACATTCATCAATATACAACTGTTACATAGTCATCAAAAGCTCTGCTTCTTGGCAATATCACAGCGTTGTCAGATTTCAAAAAGGCTTTACGGCGAAAGCACAACATTTGATTGTTTGAGGGTAGCACCTCCAATATTTTTCCATTAGCATAAATTCATAAACCATCACAGTTCACACAAAACACATTTCACAGCGAAAATAAATCCCTTACCTTTCGAAGAACTTCTGCTGAGGGCTTCCCAAGTGTCCAACGAAGACAATCCATGGTTCTTTTGTTAGAAAAGGTCATTTATTATATCCATAAATCTCAGTTTGGTTGGTGTGTTATGTTCATAAAATCCAACGTCGAATCGCCCATTGAAACGTGAACGCGTTCAAATATACCTATAAACCTTTCCTAAACAAATCAAATACCAGTTAAAATGCATCCTTAGCTATCCTTTTATGAATATGAGCGATAATATTTCACTAGGATGGTCACCTAAACGTTATATAAGTAAAATAAAGTGGGGCGCGCAGCCAGACTCGCGCACTAGAAAACTTGTTGACATCTGAGCTACCTTGGCCATTTCCTGTACCTATTCTTCCTGCTTCCTCCAATCTCTCTGGCTTTATATATAGACTGTTGACATCTAGTGGAAGCCATAGGTACTGAAATCTCGGAGCTGCTTGCCATAGACCTCAATAGGGAGACTGTCAAACAGAGCCAATGTGACAAAAAACAGTAATTCCGGATAGATTTTTCTCGGGTTTTCGCCTGCTATTTCTGTTCTGTTACACTCACAGACATTATGTTAACACTTTTAGAAACTTCAGAGTGTTTCCTATCCAATAGTACTAATTATGTGCATATCCTATTATCTGGGCCTGAGTGGGAGACATTTTACTTTGGGCACGCCAGACTCTCCAAAACAGTCACCTCGGGAACCGCTCCTTAAGAAGTTAAAAAATAAAATGACCTTATTTACATAAGTATTCAGACCCTTTGCTATGAGACTCAATTGAGCTCAGGTGCATCCTGTTTCCATTGATCATCCTTGATGTTTCTACAGCTTGATTGGAGTCCACCTGGGGTAAATTCAATTGATTGGACATGATTTGTAAGACACAGACCTGTCTATATAAGGTCCTTCAGTTGACTGTGCACGTCAGAGCAAAAGCCAAGCCATGAGGTCGATGGAATTGTCCGTAGAGGTCCGAGAACGGATTGTGTTCAAGCACAAATCTGGAAAAGGGTACCAAAAAATGGCTGCAGCATTGAAGGTCCCCAAGAACACAGTGGCCTCCATCATTCTTAAATGGAAGACATTTGGAACCACCAAGACTCTTCCTAGAGCTGGCCACCCGGCCAAAGTGAACAATCGGGGAGAAGGGCAGAGAAGAATGGGACAAACTCCCCAAATACATGTGCCAAGCTTGTAGCGTCATACCCAAGAAGACTTGAGGCTGTAATTGCTGCCAAAGGTGATACTACAACAGTACTGAGTAAAGGGTCTGAATACTTATGTAAAAGTAATATTTGAGGTAAAAAAAATAATTTGCTAACTTTTCTAAACCTGTTTTTGCTTGTGTATGGTGTGTAAATTAATGAGGGGAAAAAAGCAGTTTACTACATTTTAGAATAAGGCTCTAACGTAACAATGTGGAAAAAGTTAAGGGTCTGAATAATTTCAGAATGCACTGTAAATGAAATGTATTAATTACACTGTTAGAATGTTGAAGTCAGTGACTGCTCATTAGCTTGAAGGGGGGGTCCCTTGAGGTTCAGTGGTGCTAGTGAAAAATCGGAGTCTCAGCGTAATACATTTCTGTGGATTTGCCCTACAGTAAATGTAAACAAACACTATATAGCCTCAAAACATTGTTAAAACGTTCATATCATCGATGGTCAGTCCTTGCATCCATAGCTCTGTCTATGAAGTTGACTGGTTACATTTCTCCAGCGCCATCCCACAGCCTTTTACTGAAACAGTGGTAGGGACTTTGCTTTGTTGTTTTAACTGCGGAGTGCCCCTTTAAAAGCATGAACTTGTAAGTATTCGCTGGAGGGAGTTTATTTCCCCAGCATTGTTACATTTCTCCATTGTTAAATCCATTTGGAAAGTATCGAAGCAAACGGGTGGAGAATTGGTATACAGCCCTACTGGTGTATACAGGGGTACTATTTCCTCTGTTCTGGCTGAGCACGAGCAGTGATGTGTTCCTAGTAGTGAAAGTAGTAAAATGTGAACCCCCATAACCCATTGTCCTTGGTCTGTCTGCCTGGCGGCCCACTGGGGGGATACAAAGCCTACACAGCACTGCTACTGTTGGGAGCTGAAGGAAGCCGCCAGACATCTGGTATTGTGCCCTATTACCTAATGTAGCAATTATGGTGCCATTCCATTACCTATGTAGTGCAATAATCATGTTTACCTTATATTGGTGAAAGACTGGCTGGGGAGTGGGGATGTGAACACTGAAAGCCCACCACAGCCATTATCCTGTGTCTGTCTGTCTGGCCCTCTGGTCATACACAGCACTGCTATTGATACAGCAGAACTTCTACTGTTGGAGCCAGTGGCGGCTGCCACCCGGAAGGCTCCAGACCAGATAGGCGTCCTAGTCAAACCACACATCAGTCAGATGTGCCTTGAGCAGACAGTCAGTCGCCTCTGCAGTTAAAGGGATAGTTAGACATTATGGCAATAAAAAAAAAGCCAGAATACACTTCCTTAAAACAGTCAGGATTCATCCACGATAACTCAAGAAATCTGTCACAATATATACACAAACTCGAACCAATTGTTTTGGCATGGAAGCATGCGGATGACTTTAGGGATGTGCAGCTCTCCTTTCATGAACGATTCGATACATCTAGATTAGGGATGCACCGAAATGACATTTTTGGCTGATACCGATATCTGATATTTTGCTTGCCAGTGAAAACGATACCGATTTTAAAAACAAAAAAAATGTAGTGTCCTTTTTAAGCGTTCTAGTACAGTTACATAGCGCGCGCACAAACTGACCAAAAGTTTTTTTTGCCATTTACGTATTTCTCCATTACCAGTAAAACATAATCAAAACCTATTTCTTTCACTTACTTGCTGTTCTGTTTCATTTGTTCAGACTCAACCAGGATTTCACCATACATGTCAAGCAGAGAAGTTTCAGCTCTGTCTGTCCGTGGCCTCTTTTCCTCTGTGCGCACTGTCACTGTGTCTGTAACATTTCACATAAGCCCTGTTTCTTGTCTGCATCGAAGTAGCGGTCCTTGTACCTTGCATCGAGCATGGTGGTGACACGGAGGCTCAGAGAATACCACCGAATCGCTTGTTCACAGCCTCTAGTAGAGTACTTTACCAAGTTAACCCGATGGTCTGTGTTGTTGAGCAGACATTTCAATGCCATGAAAGTGGATCACGTCTGCTGCAGACACAGTTGAGCTTATTTCTCAAGTCAGTTGTTCCAAAGGAGCTGGGAGTGTTCATGTTTTGAATATGTTCTCAAATGCCATTGAAATGGCAGCAGCAGTATGAGAACCAGCACATTCTTGAGCGTGTAATACGGCTTTCGTAAGTACAAAATCCTTGTCGACCCACTGTGCTGTCAGACTCAATGCTCATGGGGCTGACATCGCTGGTCCAAATGTCAGTCGTGAAGCTAATAGCAGTGACACCCATAGCAAGTAGCTCACGGGTGTGAGTTTCAAAACGACTAACTCCGGAAGGGCAACATCAAAAAAAGTGCCTACTTGGTAGTATGTACCGGTGTTCAACTAGTCAGCGAAAGCCAACATCATCCACGACAGAACGGTTGATTGTCAAGGACAATGAATTCAATTATCTTGGCGTTAATGGATTTCACTTTTTGAGATGTCTCGCTGAAATTTTCTTACTCTTTCAAATGACTGCTCGATCCACACAACAGACATTGTGGTCCAGGTTTGGAATGCTGTGTTGCACGTGTAGCGCTATATTCTTTTGTGGCATCATTATGTAATCTACCTACTTTATATAGGTATGCACGTCAGCTTTGACATCGGTTTTGCACATCAGCGTTAAACTAGACATTGGGCCGAAGCCGATGTTGTCATTTTTAGATATTGTCCAATTCCAATATGTTCACCGATATACAGTATATCACAAAAGTGAGTACACCCCTCACATTTTTGTAAATATTTGAGTATATCTTTTCATGTGACAACACTGAAGGACACTTTGCTACAATGTAAAGTAGTGAGTGTACAGCTTGTTTAACAGTGTACATTTGCTGTCCCCTCAAAATAACTCAACACACAGCCATTAATGTTTAAACCGCTGGCAACAAAAGTGAGTACACCCCTAAGTGAAAATGTCCAAATTGGGCCCAATTAGCCATTTTCCCTTCCCGGTGTCATGTGACTCGTTAGTGTTACAAGGTCTCAGGTGTGAATGGGGAGCAGGTGTGTTAAATTTGGTGTCATCGCTCTCACACTTCCTCATACTGACTGGTCACTGGAA
This sequence comes from Hucho hucho, assembly GCA_003317085.1. Taxonomy (NCBI): domain Eukaryota; kingdom Metazoa; phylum Chordata; class Actinopteri; order Salmoniformes; family Salmonidae; genus Hucho; species Hucho hucho. The sequence goes on from QNTS01001777.1 coordinate 196,511, forward strand.
GTTCAACATGGCACCTCATGGCAAAGAACTCTCTGAGGATCTGAAAAAAAGAATTGTTGCTCTACATAAAGATGGCCTGGGCTATAAGAAGATTGCCAAGACCCTGAAACTGAGCTGCAGCACGGTGGCCAAGACCNTGAGACCAAGATAAACTTATTTGGTTCAGATGGTGTCAAGCGTGTGTGGCGGCAACCAGGTGAGGAGTACAAAGACAAGTGTGTCTTGCCTACAGTCAAGCATGGTGGTGGGAGTGTCATGGTCTGGGGCTGCATGAGTGCTGCCGGCACTGGGGAGCTACAGTTCATTGAGGGAACCATGAATGCCAACATGTACTGTGACATACTGAAGCAGAGCATGATCCCCTCCCTTCGGAGACTGGGCCGCAGGGCAGTATTCCAACATGATAACGACCCCAAACACACCTCCAAGACGACCACTGCCTTGCTAAAGAAGCTGAGGGTAAAGGTGATGGACTGGCCAAGCATGTCTCCAGACCTAAACCCTATTGAGCATCTGTGAGGCATCCTCAAACGGAAGCTAGAGGAGTGCAAGGTCTCTAACATCCACCAGCTCCGTGATGTTGTCATGGAGGAGTGGAAGTGGACTCCAGTGGCAACCTGTGAAGCTCTGGTGAACTCCATGCCCAAGAGGGTTAAGGCAGTCCTGGAAAATGATGGTGGCCACACAAAATATTGACTCTTTGGGCCCAATTTGGACATTTTCACTTAGGGGTGTACTCACTTTTGCTGCCAGCGGTTTAGACATTAATGGCTGTGTGAGTTATTTTGAGGGGACAGCAAATTTACACTGTTATACAAGCTGTACACTCACTACTTTACATTGTAGCAAAGTGTCATTTCTTCAGTGTTGTCACATGAAAAGATATACTCAAATATTTACAAAAATGTGAGGGGTGTACTCACTTTTGTGATATACTGTATTGTGCATCCCTAATCTAGATGAATGGCATACAATACATTTTAGTTTCAAACATTTTGCTGCGATTTGGTTTAACTATGAGAACAAATTGATGCAATACAGTACAATTGTTTTTTTTGCATCAACACTTATCATTTTAAATATCTGCTGCTGATGGGAGCTCAGGAGCTGGACATCTGAGCTGGAGCTGTCTGAGATTACTTCTCTAAGCTGAGTGGCTTTGTTTGTGTGTGTGTGTAGGCACCAGACTGAGCATCTACCACCCCACTATCAGATTAGGGTGATGGAAATGTATGCTGTTTTGTTTTTCATTGCAGATACTAGATTCGTTTCCACAGAATCCCCACTAAACATAACCCTACTCTTTTCCCACAGGCAGGTCAATCCCTCAAAAGATGGTTCGGGGCATCAGAGCTGCGCGGTGGAAGACTTTTGGTACAAGCCCAGCGAGGAAGAGGAAGCTCTGTACGGCACATCTCCCCCCTACACCCCCCGGCAGATGAAACGCATGTCGGGGAAACACCAGAAGAACAGCCAGGCCAGGTCGGCTGGACGCTCCCCCGCCGGACGCTCTCCTAACAAGAGTAAGTTGGATAATATGGAGGCAGTGGTCACAGAGTCCGAGGTAGAGGGGACAGAGGTATCGTGTGGTAAACATGTCAGGCAAACACCATAGAAACAGCCAGGGCAGGTTGTCTGGAAGCTCCCCCACTGGAAGGTCTCCTAACACGGGTAAGAGAGAGATTAACATAAACCCAATCTACCTGTTAAGGACAATTTATACCCTACATAGACGGACCCTGCAGAAGGCAGTGTTGTGTTTTGTCACAAAAGAGGCGGGTCCTTGTAGTGCGTGCCGACATCCGACATACTCCTGTGCCACATGAAAATTGTAACGCGCCGTATTTTTCATTGAGTAGCTATGGGGGCATGGTTGTAGGCAATTGTTTTTTTTTTTTATTTACTTTATTTAAACAGGTAGGCCAGTTGAGAACAAGTTATCATTTACAACTGCGACCTGGCCAAAATAAAGCAAAGCAGTGTGAGAAAAAACAACCGAGTTACACATGGGATTAACAAAAGTACAGTCAATAACAATAGAAAAATCTATATAGTGTCTGCAAATGGAGTAAAGAGGTAAGGTAATAAATAGGCCAATAGTAGCAAAGTAATTACAATTTAGCAAATTAACACTGGAGTGATAGATATGCAGATGAGGATGTGCAAGTAGAAATACTGGTGTGCAAAAGAGAAAGTATGGGGATGAGGTAGGTAGTTGGATGGGCTATTTACAGATGAGCTGTGTACAGCTGCAGTGATCGGTAAGCTGCTCTGATAGCTGACGCTTAAAGTTAGTGAGGGAGATATGTCTCCAACTTCAGGGATTTTTGCAATTCGTTCCAGTCATTGGCAGCAGAGAACTGGAAGGAAAGGCGAATTAAGAAAAAAAATTTTTTTTATTGATTGCAGTGATTGTTACATCTGTGCATGGAGCGAATAGCGCAAGTGGGGGAATGTGTTATGCTATGCCATGGGGATAAAGTGTAGCCTACTTACCACATACTCAGGAGAAACTCTTAAGAGATTTGATCACCAAATAAGGGCTTTATTTTTCTAATAAGAATTAAGCATACTGTACATGGGTGTTAAATAAGAGCTAATTTGTATGGGATGACTAAAGAGCAGAAGTCCGTCATGGTCTGTTGAAGCTAACCGGTCTGGAAGGAAAGGCGGCCGAAGGAGGTGTTGACTTTGGGGATGACCAGTGAGATATACCTGCTGGAGCGCGTGCTACGGGTGGGTGTTATGGTTTTGGTTTTAGAGCTGCTGGAAGCAAATTTCTGTTTGAAAAAGCTAGCCTTTGCTTTCCTAACTGACTGTGTTGGTTCCTGGCTTCCCTGAAAAGTTGCATATTGCGTGGACTATTCGATGCTAGTGCAGTACGCCACAGGATGTTTTTGTGCTGGTCGAGGGCAGTCAGGTCTGGAGTGAACCAAGGACTCGATCTGTTTTTTAGTTCTCCATTTTTTAAAAGGGGCATGCTTATTTAAGTTGGTGAGGAAATTACTTTTAAAGATCAACCAGGCATCCTCTACTGACGGGATGTGGTCAATATCCTTCCAGGATACCCGGGCCAGGTCTATTAGAAAGGCCTGTTCGCTGAAGTGTTTTATGGAGTGTTTGACAGTGATGAGGGGTGGTCGTTTGACCGTGGACCCATAACGGATGCAGGCAATGAGGCAGTGATCGCTGAGATCCTGATTTTAAAACAGCAGAGGTGTATTTGGAGGGCAAGTTGGTCAGGATAATATCTATGAGGGTGCCCATGTTTATGGATTCAGGGTTGTACCTGGTGGGTTCCTTGATAATTTGTGTGATATTGAAGGCATCTAGCTTAGATTGTAGAACGGCCGGGGTGTTAAGCATATCCCAGTTTAGGGCACCTAGCAGAACGAACTCTGAAGATAGATGGGGGGCAATCAATTAAAATATGGTGTCCAGGGCACAGCTGGGAGCTGAGGGGGGTCTATAACAGGCGGCAACAGTGAGAGACTTGGTTCCTTGATCTATAGGCTATGCGTCAAAGTAGCCTCTTGCATTGATAAGCAAATATAATCTCAGCTACTATTCCAATAACAATGTAACTTCATTAGAATAACTAGTGATTCCAGGCTATTTGTAAAATCTGCTGCGAGATGTGCCTTTTCTCCACAACCAAAACATTACATTCTACTTTTAGCTGATATGGTAGCTAATACATTCACGCAGCATATTAAACTGAGATAATGTTGTAGGTTACACTGGCAAGTAAAGACTATTTGCCAAGGCATATTATTTACAGTTGAAGTCGGAAGTTTACATAAACCTTAGCCAAATACATTTAAACTCAGTTTTTCACAATTCCTGACATTTAATCCTAGTAAAAATTGCCTGTCTTAGGTCAGTTAGGATCACCACTTTATTTTAAGAATGTGAAATGTCAGAATAATAGAGAGAATTGTTTATTTCAGCTTTTATTTCTTTCATCACATTCCCAGTGGGTCAGAAGTTTACATACACTCAATTAGTATTTGGTAGCATTACCTTTAAATTGTTTAGCTTGCGTCAAATGTTTTGGGTAGCTTTCCACAAGCTTCCCACAATAAGTTTGGTGAATTTTGGCCCATTCCTCCTGACAGAGCTGGTGTAACTGAGTCAGGTTTGTAGGCCTTCTTGCTCGCACACGCTTTTTAAGTTCTACCCACACATTTTCTATGGGATTGAGGTCAGGGCTTTGTGATTGCCACTCCAATACCTTGACTTTGTTGTCCTTAAGCCATTTTGCCACAACTTTGGAAGAATGCTTGGGGTCATTGTCCATTTGGAAGACCCATTTGCGTCCAAGCTTAAACTTCCTGACTGATGTCTTGAGATGTTGCTTCAATATATCCACATATTTTTCCTTCTCATGATGCCATCTATTTTGTGCAGTGCACCAGTCCCTCCTGCAGCAAAGCACCCCCACAACATGATGCTGCCACCCCCGTTCTTCACGTTTGGGATGGTGTTCTTCGGCTTGCAAGCCTCCCCATTTTTCCTCCAAACATAACGTTGGTCATTATGGCCAAACAGTTCTATTTTTGTTTCATCAGACCAGAGGACATTTCTCCAAAAAGTACGATCGTTGTCCCCATGTGCCATTGCAAACCGTAGTCTGGCTTTTTAATGGCTGTTATGGAGCAGTGGCTTCTTCCTTGCTGAGCGCCTTTCAGGTTATGTGGATATAGGACTTGTTTTACTGTGGATATATATACTTTTGTACCGGTTTCCTCCAGCATCTTCACAAGGTCCTTTGCTGTTGTTCTGGGATTGATTTGCACCTTTTGCACCAAACTACGTTCTTCTCATGGAGATGGAATGTCTCCTTCCTGAGCGGTATGACGGCTGCGTGGTCCCTTGGTGTTTGTACTTTCGTACTACTATTTTTACAGATGAACGTGGTACCTTCAGGCGTTTGGAAATTTCTCCCAAGGATGAACCAGACTTGTGGAGGTCTACAATGTATTTTCTGAGGTCTTGGCAGATTTATTTTGATTTTCCTATGATGTCAAGCAAAGAGGCACTGAGTTTGAAGGTAGGCCTTGAAATACATCCACAGGTACACCTCCAATTGACTCTAATGGTGTCAATTAGCCTATCAGAAGCTTCTAAAGCCATGACATAATTTTCTGGAATTTTCCAAGCATTTTAATGGCACAGTCAACTTAGTGTATGTGAACTTCTGACCCACTGGAATTATGATACAGTGAATTATAAGACAAATGACTTGTGTCAAGCACAATGTAGATGTCCTAACCGACTTGCCAAAACTATAGTTTGTTAAATTTGTGGAGTGGTTGAAAAACGAGTTTTAATGACTCCAACCTAAGTGTATGTGAACTTCCGCCTTAATCTGTAATTATAAATCTGCTTATTTCACATGGGGAGATGTGGGAAGCTAAAAGGCAAGCTAGCTAGCTGTTTTTCGTCCGATAGCTAGTTAGCAAGCTGCTAGCTGAGTAGCCTACAGCCAACTGGCAGGCACAGAACGAGGTAATGTAGAACAAACCTAAACCTTCATTACATGTAGCTATTTTTGAAATATGCAGTTGGTTTTCACTGAAATTAGCTAACAGTGGTGATGTTTTACATGTGATTCTTCTTTGCTCTACCACATGGGAAGACTACAAGGAAATCACTGCTATTGGCCCCTTGTGTATGTTGCTATTTGAGGGTCTAGGAACACATGGACCGGCGAGGGTATCATGTTACAAAAGGTGCACGTTGCTCAAAAAATGTCACTCAACCCAAAAGCATGCACATATGAATGCACAGAGGAGTCTGTTTTTAAACAAGTAGCACACAGCTTGGACACCCATGCATACACCTCAACACATGCCACCAGATGTCTCTTCACAATCCCCAAGTCAAGAACAGACTTTGGGAAGCACACAGTGATATGTAGAACCATGGCTACATGGAACTCTATTCCACTGATGCAAGCAGTGTAATCCCCAAATAATGCAAAACCAATATTTCGCAAAACACCAGTCTCAACATTGAAGAAGCAACTCCGGGATGCTGGCCTTCTAGGCAGAGTTGCAAAGAAAAAGCTGTATCTCAGACTGGCCAATAAAAAGAAAAGATTAAGATGGGCAAAAGAACACGGACAGAGAAACTGCCTAGAAGGCCAGCATCCCGGAGTCGCCTCTTCACTGTTGATGTGGAGACTGGTGTTCTGCTGGTACTTTTTACTAAACCTGCCATTTTGAGGCCTTGTGAGGCGTCTTTCTCAAACTAGACATTAATGTACTTGTCCTCTTGCTCAGTTGTGCACCGGGGCCTCCTACTCTTCTTTCTATTCTGGCTAGAGACAGTTTGCGCTGTTCGCTGAAGGGAGTGGTACACAGTGTTGTACCAGCTCTTCAGTTTCTTGGCAATTTCTTGCATGGAATAGCCTTAATTTCTCAGAACAAGAATAGACTGATGAGTTTCAGAAGTAAGTTCTTTGTTTCTGGCCATTTTTTCAGCCTGTAATCAATCCCACAAATGCTGATGCTCCAGATACTCAACTAGTCTAAAGAAGGCCAGTTTTATTGCTTTTTTTAATCAGGTCAACCGTTTTCAGCTGTGCTAAAATAATTGCAAAAGGGTTTTCTAATGATCAATTATCCTTTTAACTACTTAGGGAGTAGCGGCGCGCTAGTGGGCCGCTCCCGACACTACCCGGTGAAATGTGAGGCGCCAAATTCAAAATCCAAAAATGGAATTATTAAACATTCATCAATATACAAGTGTTGCATAGTCATCAAAAGGTCTGCTTCTTGGCAATATCACAGCGTTGTCAGATTTCAAAAAGGCTTTACGGCGAAAGCACAACATTTGATTGAGGATAGCACCTCTCCTATTTTCCACATTAGCATAAATTCATATCCAGCGCGGGTCACACAAAACCCATATAAGAGCTAAAAAATATCACTTACCTTTTGAAGAACTTCTGCTGAGGGCTTCCCAAGTGTCCAACGAAGACATCCAATGGTTCTTTTGATAGAAAAAGTCATTTATTATATCCATACATCTCTGTTTGGTTGGCGCGTTATGATCAGAAAATCCACCGTTGAGTCGCTCATTGAACCGTGAAGAGAACACGTTCAAATTATACCTATATACTTTCTACAAACAAATCAAACATTTGTAATGTATCCTTTTATGTATATTTACTGTAATATTTCAACCGGACGATAACGTGAACAATAGGATAGGAAAATAGTGGGGTGCGCTCACAATTATTGTGAGCGCGCCCGTCAAATATTGTTGACAAATGTGATCCCTTCACTACTTCCTCTTCCTATCAGTTCTGCTTAGTGCTAGAGCCTCCAGACACTGTATAAAGGTATAACAACTGTTGACATCTAGTGGAATCCATAAGTACTGCAGTCTAGGAGCTGGATAACATAGAAATCAATAGGCAACCTGGACAAAAAGGTCATGTACAAAAAAACTGCAAATCCGAATGGATTTTCCTCTGGTTTTTGCCTGCTATATCAGTTCTGTTATACTCACATACATACATTATTTTAACACTTTTAGAAACTTCAGAGTGTTTCCTATCCAATAGTACTAATTATGTGCATGTCCTATTTTCTGGGCCTGAGTGGCAGGCATTTTACTTTGGGCACGCCAGACTCTCCAAAACCGTCACCTCTGCTGCCGCTCCCGAAGAAGTTAAAAAGATAAACTTGGATTAGCTAACACAACGTTGCATTGGAACACAGGAGTGATGGTTGCTGATAATGGGCCTATGTAGATATTCCATAAAAAATCTGCAGTTTTCAGCTACAATAGTAATTTACAACATTAACCATGTCTTCACTGTATTTCTGAGCAATTTGATGTTATTTTAATGGACCAAAAATGTGCTTTTCAAAAACATTTCTAAGTGACTCCAAACTTTTGAACGGTAGTCTATATGTGGTAGTAGAGTAGTGGCCTAGTGGGAACACAATGTGTTGTGAAAAGGGTAATGATATTTTATGTCATGAGTTTATTTAAAATGATAAATAACTGTCTTAATGTTGTTGGACCCCAGGAAGAGTAGCTGCTGCCTTGGCAGCAGCTAATGGGGATTCTTAATACATACAAATACAAACCAACATAGTGGCTGGTGTTTGGAATGAGCATGTAGCAGTGAGTAAAGTAACCACAGCATGTATATTTTCTTGAGGGGTAAAGGTTATTGTATTGGTTAGAATAAGTATAGATTTTTCCTCTCTTTCTGTATCTCAGTAGACAATCAGCCATCCCCCTCCAGTCCATCCCAGCCCCAGAGAGAGAGGGAGCCTAACCCTAACAAGCCTAAAGAGGGGGCCGAGCGAGACCGAGAGAAGGACCCCCCAGAGGCTGAGCAACATAACTACAAGTTGGGTAAGAAACAGACCGACCCTTCTGAGGGGATCCAAATAAACGTAAATAAGCAAGTAAACAAACAAACCGAGGAGCAACAGCACAACTATAAGCAGGGTAAAAAACAACGCGCCACCCTGCGCTCCACCGAGAGAGACCACAAGAAGACCTTTGAAGGTTCCTTCATGCTGGACCCGCTCTCCAAGACTTCCAGCCCCTTCGGTGGAGGCTCAGCCCTCAACATGGACCCCAGGAAACCCTACCTATCGCTGGGGTGCGGCAGCGGCAAGCTCCCTGTCACTATGCCCCACCCCATGGCCCACCGCACCCACCGCCAGACCTCAAGGACAGACTGCCCTGCAGATAGACTCAAGTTCTTTGAGACGCTGAGGTTGTTATTGAAGTTAACTTCCATGTCGTCCAAGAAGAAGGAGAAGGAGCAGCGCGGTCTGGAGAACTCTGCCTTCATGGGCCAGAACAACGAGGTAGCTATGGATTGACTTATGAATTGATTGATTAATGCTATCTTATGGTGATGTATAATGGTATATCGTGTATTGCACTTTTGTGTCCTGACTCTCTCATCCCTCCATCTCTCCAGGTGGTGTGGCTGGAGCTCCAGGCGTGGCATGCGAGACGCTCCGTCAACGACCAGGATCTGTTCCTGTTCACGGCTCGACAAGCAATCCCAGACATCATCAACAAGGTGCTCCACTTCAAGGTCAACTACCACAGTCTGAGCCCCAGCACCGTGGGCCTGGGACTACTGACCCTGGGGGTGGGTGTAGGACAACCAGGTATGGGTGGATCAGGGGCATCTCCCGGCCAGGGAGCCCAGAGGACTCTAGTGTTAACAGAGCCAGGTTGTGGAGGCCCAGGCCAGGGTCCCAAACAGAGGACTCAAACCCAGGTCTCAGAGACTGTTTCTAGGGAGGAGAGGGACACTAACCAGCCTGCTGCTGTTGGAGCTCCAGAGACTAACCAAAACCACTTTGCTTCAGTCGACCCATGGGGCTTCAGCGCATACCCCTCCTCGGCGGTAGATGCAGCCGCGCCCCTGGGCTCTGGGGCGGGGTGCAGAGAACACCTCCAGCGCCAGCGGCTGGCCTTCGAGCAGGTTAAACGGGTGATGGAGCTGCTGGAGTCGGTGGAGGCTTTGTACCCGTCCCTGCAGACCCTCCAGAAGGACTATGAGAAGTATGCAGCCAGGGACTTCCAGGGCAGGGTGCAGGCACTCTGTCTCTGGCTCAACATCACACAGGTAAGGACCGGATTGATTGACAGAGGTTTTACACTCATTCAAAATAACAGGAGAGGGGCAGTACAGTGACAGAATGCATAAAAAAGCTCAGTAAGCACTCGCAGTAAGCTTTATAAATATCACCTTTGGGGTCAGCAAAACAGCGGACCTTCCCTTTTTTGTGACGACTGCTGATGTAAAAAGAGCTTTAAAAGTACATTCAAAGAAATAACAGGAGCTAGACAGTAGTAGAGATTAGGGTTTCACGTTTTGGGGAATATTCAGAGGTGGAAACTTTCCGTGGGAATTAACAGAAATATATGCAAATTATATTGGATATATTTACCATATATGGATACAGAAACATAAACCTTTTTCCTTCTCATAAGTAGACATAATTGCAAATGATTAACTAAAAATTTTTACGAATTGAACTTTTAATTAAATGAGTTGACGTGGGATGGGATGATTTCACTGAACAACAAAAGTGATTATTGAATGATCCCCAATGATCCATCACATCTCTTAAAACCGTTTTCAACATACATCTGTAAAATGATAGTCTAGAAACTAAAGCTTTGGTTGTCTTCCTCTCAGGCTTCCATGTCTTCTCCCTGGACCTCCTTAATGTCCAACTCTTGAACATCTTCACTCTGTCACATAGGATGGTTCGTTGTCAGGCTCAAAAAGCCTTAAATTTGTCCGGATGACCACCAATTTTTCATCCCTTGTTTTGGTCAGCCTGTTGTGTGTGTGTGTTCCCAAACAAGGACCAGTTGCGCTCTGAGGCAGCTGATGTTGGTGGGATTTGGAGGATGATGGAGGGGAACGAGCCTCCGATCCATAAAGTCCCTTCCACCAGGTGGCTGATGAGATATGTTGGCACGACTGCCATATTGCATCTCCACCCCAAAGCCTTTGCTTGGAAGTGTACTTCGCCGGACTGCCAAGAACCTTGCCCTCATCCAGGCCAAGGTGGCGAGACAGTAGTGATGACACTATAGGCCTTGTTGATCTCTGCACCAGACAGGATGCTCTTGCCAGCATACTTGGGGTCCAACATGTACGCTGCGGTGTGTATGGGCTTCAGGCACAAGTCTTCACGCTTTTTGATGTATTTCAGAACTGTCGTTTTCTCTGATTGGAGCAACAGTGAAGTGGGCAGGGCAGTAAGGATTTCTTCTCTTACATCTACAAGCAGAGTCTGAACATCAGACCGGATGGCATTGTATCCCTCAATCCGTGCAATGACTACTGCTATAGGTTTCAGGAATTTTAGGCTGCTTACCAGACTCTCCCAAAATACATAATCCAGGAGGATCCTATTGATGGGGCTGTCCATATCGGCAGACAGTGATATGGCCATTTCTTGGAGAGACTCCTTCCCCTCCAGGAGACTGTCAAAGATGATGACAACACCACCCCAAGGGTTGTTGCTGGGCAGCTTCAATGTGGTGCTCTTATTCTTCTCACTTTGCTTGGTGAGGTAGATTGCTGCTATAACTTGATGACCCTTGATGACCCTTCACATACCTAACCATTTCCTTAGCAGGTAGTCTAGTGGTTAGAGCGTTGGACTTGTAACCGAAGGGTTGCAAGTTCGAATCCCCGAGCTGACAAGGTAAAAATCTGTCATTCTGCCCCTGAACAAGGCAGTTAACCCACTGTTCCCCGGGCGCTGAAGACGTGGATGTCGATTAAGGCAGCCCCCCGCACCTCTCTGATTCAGAGGGGTTGGGTTAAATGCGGAAGACACATTTCAGTTGAAGGCATTCAGTTGTACAACTGACTAATAATGGTGACTCTTGTAGAGTATCCATTGTTTTTAGTGCCATGATGTCCTTGAGGAGCAGATGCAATGCATGAGTAGCACAGCCAATGGGTGTGATGTAAGGATGGGACTCCTCCACTTTAGACCAAGCAGCCTTCATGTTCGCAGCATTGTCTGTCACCAGTGCAAATACCTTCTGTGGTCCAAGGTCGTTGATGACTGCCTTCAGCTCATCTGCAATGTAGAGTTCGGTATGTCTGTTGTCCCTTGTGTCTGTGCTCTTGTAGAATAGTGGTTGAAGGGTGGAGATGTAGTTAATTATTCCTTGCCCACGAACATTCGACAGTCTGCTTTCTCTATGATTTGCTTGACCTTCACTTGAACTCTGCATCCAGCAAATGAGTAGATAAAGCATGTCTGGTTGGAGGGGTGTACGCTGGGCAAAGAACATTCAGAAATCTCTTCAAATACACATTGCCTGTGAGCGTCAGAGGCGAACCAGTTACATACACAGCTCGAGCAAGACATTCATCAGCATTTCTCTGACTACGTTCCTCCATTGAGTCAAAAAAACAACTCTGATTCCAGGAGGACCATGAGCTGTTGCTATCGATAAGGTGTCTGATTCATCATTTTCACCTCAAATAGAAGTAGAGGGGCTTTTGTCAGAGCTTGCTTGTTGTGAGCGCTGAGGGAACTTTATGCACTTGGCCAGATGATTCTGCGTCTTTGTTGCATTCTTCGCATGATTTGGCACAGTACTTGAAAATGTACACAGCTTTTCCTTCTACATTAGCTGCAGTGAAATGTCTCCACACATCAGATAGTGCCCGTGGCATTTTCCTGTAAAGTGAGTAAAACAAAAAAATACAATTCCATGTACAGATAAATAGTTACGCAGTTAGATTAAACAGCTCCTTTGTAAGATGCATTTTTAAAATAAAACATGTATGGAAACAGGTGAACTAACACTCCACTGTTAGCATGCTCAAGTAAGCTAAAACCCACATGGTAGCAAAAACTAACTAGCAGAAAGTTAGAAATGATTTAATCACACTTTGCTGTAGGCTGCTATTTACTAGTTAACAAAAAATAATGTATGTCATATAAAATATATTCACCCCACCCAGTATTGTAATCAAAACTTACCAGAAAGCATGTAGTACTTGGCTCTGTGTAGTAGTGTGGGCTCAATAGCATCTCATTAGTGTGTAAGATCTTGAGATTCAGCTGTACATGTGATGGAAGAGTGCACTGTGCATGCAGAGGGTTGCAATTCCATTGAATTGGGGATAGTTTAACCAAAATATGCCACAAGACCTACAATTGCCTTGTGTATCCCACATACCATTTCTATTATATAATTATAATTCACTGTTAATAATTCAACTATTTTGGTGAATTTATGCAAAATTCCCAGGCTTAACTTCCCATGGAAAATTTCCGTAAATTTCCCGGAAAGTTTCCAACCCTTTGCAACCCTAGTTGAGATCAAATGCATGGAGAAATGTCCTCTCACTAGCAAAACAATGAACTATTTTCTGTGTTCCTGGGTGGCTTAGTTGGTAGAACACTGCGATTGCAACACTAGGATCCTGCTGGGCCAACAAATACGAAAATGTAACCATTACGAGTACTGTAAGTCGCTTTGTGTGAAAGCATCTACTAAATGGCATATATTTATTATATTTTCACTTAGGATCTGAACCAGAAACTTCGTGTTATGGGGACTGTCCTTGGCCTTAGGGACCTTTCCCGTATCGGCTGGCCCGTCTTCGAGATCCCCTCGCCACGCTGTTCCCGTGGCAACGACGAGGAAGACGAGGATGAAGACGAGGAGAATGACTCCACGGCAACCTTCACTGCCGGTGACAGCGACGGAGAAGACAGGGACCTTGCGGGGGAGGAGGGGGAAACTGGTGAACCCAGAGGGGATGAAACGACAGGTGAGCCGGGAGAAGGTGAACTCTCCCCCTGTTTGACTCCTAAATTTGCCCGGTTACTACTATCTGAGGATGGGACAGGGACTATGGAGGTGGTATCGGGGGGCACTAGGACAGGAGGGATGAACTGCCCTACAGCCATCTTCAGACCCTTCGTAGATAAGGCCTTGAAACAGATGGGGCTGAGGAAACTGATCCTGAGACTACACAAGCTGATGGACCCCTCCCTCCAGAGGTCCCGGGCAGCCCTGCTCAGCCACACGCCTGCACAGGAGGTAAGAGAGAGTGCTGTCATATGGGTTTATAAAGGAGGTTACATATGAACATCCATTGTCTTGGAGCAGGTGATGTATTTCAAATGATAAAAAGGAAATTTGAGGGAGAGACTGCACATTGTAATTGATGTTCCTATGTCAGTGTTTCTCAAACTGTCCTGTGGACCCCAAAGGGTGCACGTTTTGCCCTAGCACAGCATAGCTGACTCAAATAAGACTTTCAAATACTCTGAGTTTTAAATTGAAAGTCGTGTTTTTTTGCTTCAGTAGAGCGATCAGGAATGTGCAATTGTGGTATTCTTTCACAGAAAATACCTTGGTGCATCACATTCAGGAGAAAATACCTTGGTGCATCCCATTCAGCAGAAAATACCTTGGTGCATCCCATTCAGCAGAAAATACCTTGGCGCATCCCATTCAGCAGAAAATACCTTGGCGCATCCCATTCAGCAGAAAATACCTTGGCGCATCCCATTCAGCAGAAAATACCTTGGCGCGTCCCATTCAGCAGAAAATACCTTGGCGCGTCCCATTCAGCAGAAAATACCTTGGCGCGTCCCATTCAGCAGAAAATACCTTGGCGCGTCCCATTCAGCAGAAAATACCTTGGCGCGTCCCATTCAGCAGAAAATACCTTGGCGCATCCCATTCAGCAGAAAATAAATTGGTGTATCCCATTCAGCAGAAAACATCCAATGACAACAGAAATGCAACGCTATTTGGCTAGCAGCCACAAGTAAATGAGCTTAGAATGAAAAAGCAAGGTCTTTTTTGCAGAAACGACGCATGGCCATCATATGTCTGTTTATCATAGAAAGAATGTAGCAGATACATTTCCTGATGTTTTGCTTGAAGTTAATCTGACATTTTACCAGAGAACTAGGCTGGCTACACTGAGAAAAGTACAGGAGAAAAGTAGCTCCACATCAGTCAGAGCTCTGTCTGCTGATAGAATGCCTGTTCATGAATTCTCATCTGAGTGGAGAAGTGCAACTGAAGCACAGAATTAGTCTGATGCTGAGCAGAAATTACAATGAGAAGCATTTTAAATCTGCGTTTACAAAACACAGCAAGATATTTCTTGTATTCTTTTTTTGTTGTGTCATGAAAAAAAGATTCTGCATTTTTCAAACACTGTCCTATGTGGTTAATTGTTGACATGACAACTTCTTCCACTATGTTTCGAGACCCGATGAAGACCTGAGTGGTCGAATGGTTGTTGCCATAAATCCACATGAGAGCTTAGATTGCAGTGTGTCTAGTCTCTCATTTGTCCAATATGGCAGGGGTTTTCAAACCACTCCGCTGAGTCCACAGCCGTTCCATGTATTTGATCTATTCCAGAGCTAGCCCACTTGAATCAACTTCAACTTATCAAACCCTTGATAAGGTGAATCATGTTAGCTAGTTAAAGGCTATAACAATATTGTGAAATGTCAGGGGGACCCCTAGCAGAGGTTTGAAACCCCTTTCACACTATCATGCCCAATCGAACCATACAGTGCAGGCTCAGATATTTTGTTTTCACAATGTTTTTTCCATCACGGTTCCAGCAACTATGGTGGATGCATAACTAGTCCAGCCCAGTTCAGAGCACACTGTTGCGTATGCCACAGTTGCTTTGGCTCTGTTTTTAGGATTGTGTGTTCGAAGAGCTGCACTGTGGCTGTTGTGAGGTTGCAAAATGAGAGGGGACTGCTTGTGCTTGATACATGATCAGCACCTTGAAAATAACCATCATAAATTGGATTGTACAGGCCTATATGCATTTTAATCATGAATCCCTGGTGGATTTTTAATTGGGCTTAATGGAGCTTGTTCATGTTTTGCTTTCTGTCAAATTGAAAGCTAGTCACATTTTGGCAAAGCAAATATGAATGCAAATCATAACTTTTATATTTTTTTCACAAATGAACCTCATTCATATATAATTAGTTAAATTGATTTCCAACTAAGCTGCCACTGTACTGCAGGGTGCTTTGCCGATAATGAGCCATTTCAGAGCCCAACTGACTAGTCCATGTGTTATACTAGCTCAGTGCTCTCTCTCAGCTGTGGTCATGTGTAGAGACAGTGTGCACACAAAACCACCCATATACATACAGGATGGCTGAGTCACCATCCCTGGGGCCCTAGGAGGGAAGGCTTGGTCTCCTCTTCCCCTCGCTGTGGTTGTAATTTATCTGGGAAAGCAACATCAGTGTGCTGGTTGAAAAAAAACTTTCACCACGTACTCAACTTGTAAACCGAAAGATATTTAGCTAGGAATCTACACTGCTCTTTTAGGGATATATTTACTTTTTACCTCACAGATGACCAGTTGAATTGACCAGTTAACTTCTGCTTCAGTATTAAACTGGTTTTGAAAACTCTGCATTACACTATCCTCACCTTGCTCAGCCCTCCTCTGTAGTTTGTCGACATGCTAACCTGTCTGTGTATTTTGTGTGTTCGTCCCCCCCTCTAGTTCAGACTTTCCAGACCCCATGCTGTTCAGTGACTACCTACCATAGCTGTCCCTCTCATGCTTTAGTTTAGACATGCTAACATGTCTGTCTGTTTCTGTAGTTCACGGACTTCCCAGACCCAATGCTGTACAGTGACTACCTACCGGAGCTGTCCCGCCACCTGTCTTCCTGCAGCGCCCCCGGTGGCCCTGAGCTGGGGGCGGACCAAGTCTCCTGGGAGGAGCTGTTGGACATGGACCTGCCCTCGTTTCGACCTGCCTTCCTGGTCCTGTGCCGCGTCCTGCTGAACGTTATACACGAGTGCCTTAAACTGAGACTGGAACAGAGGCCTGCAGGGGAGCCCTCACTCCTCAGCATCAAACAGGTCAGCAGGCACACTTTCTCTGTTTCTCCTACTCTGCCCTGCTCGTTCTGTATAGGAGAGGTGAATAGTGATGCTGATCTGTAGGGCTGACCTGAACCGCAATGCGCTGGCTCAGATATGTTCTTTTCACATTGTCCTTTAAAGCACAGTTCCAGCATCTATGGCGACTGCGTAACCAGGCCAGCCTAGTACAGCTCGGCTCTGTTTGGCTCAGTACGGTAGGCAATATGTCAGTTGATGCCCATGCTAACCTGTGTCTCCATCTGTCCTGTAGTTGGTGCGTGAATGTAAGGAGGTGTTGAAAGGTGGTCTCCTGATGAAACAGTATTACCAGTACATGCTGAGGGGGGTGGTCACAGACCCCCAGGGACTCCAGACCAATGCCAACATAGACGAATTCGAGGAGGACCTCCACAAAATGCTGGTGGTAAGACAGACCACCTACTGAATCAGGATTAGGCTTGCAAAATTCCTCTTTCCACAAAAACTGTAAGCGAGACATACATGCTTATGACAGGTCTTAAATGCATTATAACTGCTACATAACATAGTCAAGTTTGAAGAGGACCTCCACAAGATGCTGGTGCTAAGACAAACTACGGAGGACTAATCTGTAGAAGATGCATTGGGAAACTGCCCTAAACCACTGAAATGTTTTGATTTATGTGTGTCCATCGCGCAGACTCTTTTCTGTAACTTAGCTTTATTGTTGGGTGTAGGTTACCCCAGAGGTTACCGAGGTCACCATTGTCTGTCGGGTGTTGATTACCCCAGAGTTTATGGAGGTCACTATTACCCTAGAGCTTACTGAAGTCGCAGAGTACAACTTTTGCATCATTATCCTTTAACCAGGGTCAAGTTAGAGGCTGCGTCCTACTCAACCAGAGTGTGTGGGTTAAGACTAGAGAGGCGTACTGTAGGAAAGTGGCTTGTCTCTCTGGGTACCTGGCCAGTGCCCAGGACCCAGGCTTAGGGTTATACTAGCTCCCGGTAAATCTGCATGCTTATCTCTGGGGTGAGCGCGCTTTAACCAACAACCACCAAGCTGAATCAGCACATGGCAGCCAGGGGTGTGGTAGGAATTGGCATCAGTCAATCACTGATTACTTCTCAGGAGTTTAGGCTGAAGCGTTTCCTTTCCTCGCTGTCTGTCTCCTTGGACAGACGGCCGGTAGTGGGTGATAAAAGCCTAAGAAAACACAATGTTCCTGAATTCTAAAAAGGGTCACCACCACAGCACTGTCAGGGCCAAAGTCTAGTCTACTACCTTCTGCCACCACTCAGCTGCTGCAGAAAAACAGGCTTTACTTTAGGAATATCACAACCCTGCCCTGCAGTGAGGCTAATGCAATAAGAATGACAACAATGAGGATGAATGTATTCCCAAGTATCTCTGCCATCTGCTGACAAATAGGAAGCAATACCACACAATGCCATAGGAAGGATCGTATATATTATAGGAGGAATTTGTGTTAGGATAATGGTGGTGATATCACAGACACATGACAATCATACTGTGGAAAAGCCATGCAAAGCAATTGTCAGAACATAAATTTAGAAACTTGATTTGCTTATCAAATGACTTGGCACGGTCTCAAACTGGAGAGGAAACCATGGCTGCATACCTGCTGCATGCAGCCATGCACCGTTATTTAAATTAATAACATTGGAAATACACCTGTAAGTAGGCAACATATCCACTTACCTGCCGGTTGATCACTTGACTACACACGTCAGATTTTTAGGAATCACTTTTATGTTATGATAATTCATATTAACAGAACAAACAACTCAAGGATGCAACGGCGTGCATCATTCTTACCGAATTCTGATGCACACTTTGACGATGCTGGAATAATTGTCCACAGTTAACGTTTCTTCAGCAAACAAGACTAATAACGGACAGCAGAATCACTAGCCTATTTCAATCTACTATCCCCATAGTAGGAACGTTTACCTATTCTATTGGTCAGCTTGTCATTTTGTGCGAATAATACATTGCCTATTCCCGAACAGACTCTGGGACAGTTGTGGGGCGATAGATCCCAAATTCATACAACCAGTGCATCCCAAAAAACTTTAAAAAGCGTTAAGGCTGATGCAACAGATCAGAACGTTAAGCTTAAAATGTTGATCAACTATTACATCTTAACAGTAGAAGCGCAGCAATGCACACACGGCAGTAGGCTACACGCAAATGTTCGTTCCATAATGCAATTGGCGGCAAAACACCGTTGTCAAAAGCGCAACGCACATGCAAGCGGTTTCATGTGACAGAGATGAAAATATCTGTTTGAAATTTAGAAAGAGGGGCGATCTAAAGATGCAACAACTGGCATGGATTACTGATATGGCTAGGATTGTGCACTTTTGGCGACTGGACAGTGAAAGAAAGTTGATTTGAAAACAAATAGAACATGAGAGAAATAGGCTACTGGTTTCAATGGCATATGTAAGTCTTTAGTCGTATTTTGGCTAGGCTACTTTGAAGCAGCGTGAAACATGCCTCATGATAGGAAGTTAAACGTTTGGATTGCAAACGAACTGACGCTTGCCTTCCGTTGCCTATGCACTTGAATGGTTAATGGGTGTGTGCTTCAATTACCAGTTGAGAAATAAAATAGTAGCTCTTTAATCGTGGTCATCAAAAACAATGTAACACGTGCTTGCATCTAAAATTGTTGCAGAATGATTTTCACTTAACTGTAGCAGCAGCTCTCCTGCTGTCTGACAGATGTTCCGCTCATGCTAGGCTCCATATCTGTATGCTGTGCTCGTATGATAAGACACATAATGACTAATGAAAATACACTGGGCAATTTAATTCCACAAAATTTTGGAAATGAACCTATAGACCGATAAGCATGACCGGACAAATGCATTTACATCGACTGGCTGGTGGCAATTTTATTTATCGGCTTTTCATTTTTTTTTTTATCAGCCAAAATCCTGCTATTAACGGCTAATGAAAACCCTGCTGCACACCTACCTGTTTAATCAGTAGAGCTATCTCTCCTCTCTCTGTCTGCAGGTGTACTTTGACTACATGCACAGCTGGATCCAGATGCTGCAGCAGCTTCCCCAGGCCTCCCACAGCCTGAAGAACCTTCTAGAGGAGGAGTGGAACTTCACCAAGGTCATCACCCCTTACATAAGAGGAGGAGAGGCTCAGTCTGGGAAACTCTTCTGGTTAGTGTTTGATTGTTTGTTCATTTATTCATTGATTAATTGTTTCTCCATCTACTTTTAACCATCTATTGTCCTTGGGAGCATCCAACTCACTCCCTCTTCCACATTGTGTTTAGTTAGCACCACTTCGCTAAATATTCCCTTCCTCTTCTTTCTCACAGTGACATTGCTGGGATGCTGCTCAAGTCCACAGGGGACTTCCTGGACACGGGCCTGCAGAAGAGTGGTGATGAATTCTGGGAAAGTGCCGACGATAGTACAGTCTCAGACGAGATCAGGTATGTCTTGTTTTATGTTTAACATCGAAAGTATTCAGACCCCTGGACCTTTTTTCACATTTAGTTACGTTACACAATACCCCATAAGGAAAAACAGGTACCTTATTTACTTAAGTATTCAGACCCTTTGCTATGATACTTGAAATTGAGCTCAGGTGCATCATGTTTCCATTGATAATCCTTGACATTTCTACAACTTGATTGGAGTCCCCTTGTTAAATTCAATTGATTGGACATGATTTGGAGAGGCACACACCTGTCTATATACAGTGAGGGGAAAAAAGTATTTGATCCCCTGCTGATTTTGTACGTTTGCCCACTGACAAAGAAATGATCAGTCTATCATTTTAATGGTAGGTTTATTTGAACAGTGAGAGACAGAATAACAACAACAAAATCCAGAAAAACGCATGTGAAAAATGTTATAAATTGATTTGCATTTTAATGAGGGAAATAAATATTTGACCCCTCTGCAAAACATGACTTAGTACTTGGTGGCAAAACCCTTGTTGGCAATCAGAGGTCAGACGTTTCTTGTAGTTGGCCACCAGGTTTGCACACATCTCAGGAGGGATTTTGTCCCACTCCTCTTTGCAGATCTTCTCCAAGTCATTAAGGTTTTGAGGCTGACGTTTGGCAACTCGTACCTTCAGCTCCCTCCACAGATTTTCTATGGGATTAAGGTCTGGAGACTGGCTAGGCCACTCCAGGACCTTAATGCGCTTGTTCTTGAGCCACTCCTTTGTTGCCTTGGCTGTGTGTTTTGGGTCATTGTCATGCTGGAATACCCATCCACGACCCATTTTCAATGCCCTGGCTGAGGGAAGGAGGTTCTCGCCCAAGATTTGACGGTACATGGCCCCGTCCATTGTCCCTTATGATGCGGTGAAGTTGTCCTGTCCCCTTAGCAGAAAAACACCCCCAAAGCATAATGTTTCCACCTCCATGTTTGACGGTGGGGATGGTGGTGTTGGTCATAGGCAGCATTCCTCCTCCTCCAAACACGGCGAGTTGAGTTGATGCCAGAGAGCTCAATTTTGGTCTCATCTGACCACAACACTTTCACCCAGTTGTCCTCTGCCAATGAACATCTGAATGATTCAAAGTTCAGACGGGCATGTATATGTGCTTTCTTGAGCAGGGGGACCTTTGCGCGCGCTGCAGGATTTCAGTCCTTCACGGTGTAGTGTTACCAATTGTTTTCTTGGTGACTATGGTCCCAGCTGCCTTGAGATCATTGACAAGATCCTCCCGTGTAGTTCTGGGCTGATTCCTCACCGTTATCATGATCATTGCAACTCCACGAGGTGAGATCTTGCATGGAGCCCCAGGCCGAGGGAGATTGACAGTTCTTTTGTGTTTCTTCCATTTGCGAATAATCGCACCAACTGTTGTCACCTTCTCACCAAGCTGCTTGGCAATGGTCTTGTAGCCCATTCCAGCCTTGTGTAGGTCTACAATCTTGTCCCTGACATCCTTGGAGAGCTTTTTGGTCTTGGCCATGGTGGAGAGTTTGGAATCTGATTGATTGATTGCTTCTGTGGACAGGTGTCTTTTATACAGGTAACACGTTGGATTAGGAGCACTCCCTTTAAGTGTGCACCTAATCTCAGCTCGTTACCTGTATAAAAGACACCTGGGAGCCAGAAATCTTTCTGATTGAGAGGGGGTCAAATACTTATTTCCCTAATTTAAAATGCAAATCAATTTATAATATTTTTCACATGCGTTTTTCTGGATTTTTTTGTTATTCTGTCTCTCACTGTTCAAATAAACCTACCATTAACATTATAGACTGATCATTTCTTTGTCAGTGGGCAAACGTACAAAATCAGCAGGGGATCAAATACTTTTTTCCCCTCACTGTAACATCCCACAGTTGACAGTGCATGTCAGAGCAAAAGCCAAGCCATGAGGTTGAAGGAATTTTCCGTAGAGCTCCGAGACAGGATTATATCGAGGCACAGATCTGGGAAAGGGTAAAGAAAAATGTCTGCAGCATTGAGGATCTCCAAGAACACAGTGGCCTTCATCATTCTTAAATATAAGTTGTTTGGAACCACCAAGACTCTTGGTAGAGCTGGCCACCCGGCCAAACTGAGAAATTGGGGAAGACGTAACCAAGAACCCAATGGTCACTCTGACAGAGTTCCTCTGTAGAGATGGGAGAACCTTTCAGAAGGACAACCATCTCTGCAGCACTCCACCAATCAGGCCTTTATGATAGTGGCCAGACGGAAGCCACTCCTCAGTAAAAGGCATGTGACATCCCACTTGGAGTTTGCCAAAAGGCACCTAAAGACTCTCAGACCATGAGAAACATGATTATCTGGTCTGATGAAACCAAGATTGAACTCTTTGGCTTGAATGACAAGCGTCACGTCTGGAGGAAACGATTCTTACGGTGAAGCATGGTGGTGGTAGCATCATGCTGTGGGGATGTTTTTCAGCGGCAGGGACTAGTTAGGATCGAGGGAAAGATGAACGAAGCAAATTACTGAGATCTTTGATGAAAACCTGCTCCAGAGCACTCAGGACCTCAGACTGGGGAGAAGGTTCACCTTCTAACAGGACAATGATCCAAAGCACACAGCCAGGACAGCGCAGGAGTGGCTTCAGGACAAGTCTCAGAATGTCCTTGAGTGGCCCAGCTAGAGCCTGGAATTGAACCCGATCTAACATCTCTAGAGAGACCTGAAAAAAGCTGTGCAGCGACGCTCCCCATCCAACCTGACAGAGCTTGAGAGCATCTGCAGAGAAGAATGGGAGAAACTCCCCAAATACAGGTGTGCCAAGCTTGTAGCGTCATACCCAAGAAGACTTGAAGCTGTAATCACTACCAAAGGTGCTTCAACAAAGGGTCTGAATACTTAATGTGATATTTCTGTTTTTATTTTGTCTTTCTAGGCGGTCGGTAATCGAAACGAGCCGGTCACTTAAGGAGCTGTTCCATGAGGCTAGAGAGAGGGCATCCAAAGCTCTGGGATTTGCCAAAATGCTCCGTAAGGTGAGAGACACTGCAGTTTTTGTCTGCTCCCAGTTTGCCTCCTGTTCATTTTTATTTGGGGAATATTATGTTTAGTAAGTTACTAAATGTATGTAGCTTCTTGGTTAGGGCTCACTTGAAAAATAGATGTCAATCTCAATGTGACTTCCCAGGTTAAATATAGGAAGTGTCAAAATAAAATAATTGGGAGTTCAGAGTGTACTGACCTTCTCTCTCTTGCCGGCCTCTCTCTCTCTCTGTGCCCCTCCTCTCTCTCTCTCTCTCTCTCTGCAGGACCTGGAGATTGCTGCTGATTTCAGCATTACCAGCGGGGTGCCATGCCTCTTGGAGGCCCTCAAGGAGAGAAATTATGTCAAGGTGCCACAAATGACACATTTTGTTCCTTATCACCCTCTGTGCTAATTTTATTCTCTCTTTCCTCCCCATGTATTCTACCCAAGGTCAATATCCATTCAGGAACTAAAGTGAAATTCCAACTCCAATGTTCTTCATTGCTTTTTTTAATGAAATTGGAATTTCAGTTTTCTTCCTGAATTTCCCTTCCTCTTTGAAGGATGAACAAGCTAACCTGTCTGTGACTGTCTGTAGGTCCAGATCCCAGGGCTGGAGGAGCTGGAGGTGTTTGTCCCATGTGCCCTGATGCGCCAGCGTGACCTCATCCTGCAGCTTCTCAACGCAGCAGCCGGTAAGGATTGCAGTAAGGAGCCTGACGAGATGATGGCAGAGGACGAGGCCTACCTGCTGATGAGCAAGCATGGAGCAGGGGACCCGCCTGGCGGGGCAGGCCAGGCCGGTGTTCAGTGGCACTGGGATGGGAAGCTGGTCAAACTGGTGCCTCAGATGGAGACTGTGGACACGCTACGGGCCATGACGGTGGGTGGGAAATGTATTTAATCTAAGTGATACTCTTCCTTTGTGTATTTTGAAGAGCTAGATATTGCAGTGAATGTGGAGGGTAGCCGGACCAGGACTCAAACCCTGGTCCCGCCAACTGTCATCTCAACAACGCCTTAGCCAAGACGCGTACCACCAAGAGCCTCAGCCTCTTGATAAGTTTGCTAGATGCTGTACTATGTTTTTACGAGGAGCACACATGATGCTAATGACAGAATTAGCATGTCTGTGTCTCCTCTCCGTCCTCTGACTCTCTCTCTCTCTCAGGTGGAGAACCTGCTCCTGATAGTGATGCAGTCAGCCCACCTTGTGGCCCAGCGTAAGGCCTTCCAGCAGAGTATGGACGAGCTGCTCACCCTAAGCAGGGAACAAACCTCCAGCCAGCCCCTCATCGCCCGTGCCCTGGAGCAACTCAAGGTACCATCCACTGTATTTATTCACTTTGATCATTTACTGTAAATGCTTTGTTTCCCTGAATTACAATTAATTTACTGTAAAAGATCCACTATTAAGCCCAAGTTTATTGAGCTGCTATCGGGCCCATGTGCGGAGGGTGCAGTGCACAAGATGACTTCAAATGTCAAGTTTTTTTATGTCACAAGTACAGTGAAATGCCTTTCATGCAAGCTCCGAACCCAACAATGCAGTGATCAATAACAATGTAGCATTACAAATAATTCAAGGTAGAATTAAAACACACGAGAAATAGAAATAAGAGCACAAGGAAGTAAGAAGCTATTTACAGGGTCAGTTCCAATACTATATTTACTTTGCACAAATGTCATGTTTATACTGCAGTGAGCGCTATGAAACCAAAAGTAATGCCCATGACTGATGTCTCCTATACTTCCTCACATTGGAGGCCTGGTTTCAAAAGCTGTTGGCTTCCTCTCTTCTCAATTAGGCTTTTCCTGTGTGGCGAAGCTGTGGTTAAAGCAGCCCTCATAAAATGATTTCTTTCTTCTTTACTTAGAGAGGGAGTCAAGACACACACACAGGCACTCACTATCTCTGTCTTTATCTATTCCTCTTGCTCTCTCATTCCCTTTCTTCTTCACTCTCTCGTCTCTCTCTCCCCCCACAGAACGAAGCCTTACAGCTCTGTAGAAAGATCAACACGGCCATTGACCGGGTGGAGTACATGTTCACGTCAGAGTTTGAGGCCGAGGTGGAGGAATCTGAGTCAGCCACGCTGCAGCAGTACTACAGAGAGGCCATGATCCAGGGATACAACTTCGCCTTCGAGGTTAGAGCTCAAGGGTTAGGGGTCGTTGGGGGTGGGCAGTATGATGAGGATGTTAACTAGCGATATCAAAGTCGGCCAGGTTGCAGCAGTACTAGAGAAAAGCCAGGATCAAGGGATATAACTTCGCCTTCGAGGTCTGCAGGGGTTATGTGTCAATGGTGGCTGGTGGCTGTAGGGGGGTGGAGGGGAGCAGTGGGCTAACTAGCGATATTGGTTATATTAGTCGGCCATGATGTAACTATAGGCGACTGGTGGCCACATGGGGGTGGAGGGGTTACTTTAGGTCAGTCTTTGGAATCTTGCTTTAGGCCTACGATATTATTTCCTCAGTACCCCTAGTGTTGTTAAAAAGTATGGGAAAATAATTAAAACGTTTATGGGAATGATTGTAAAGCCATCTGTCTTTCTACACAGTGTTGCAACTGATGAAAATGTTCTGTCTTGGAGGGTTGTGTTAGTACAGTGGGAAGCTGTAAACTGGGGATAACTGTCAGCGGATATCTGGTTAGACAATTGTCAACTTTACTGAGGAAGGCATACAACGAAACACAATCCGTTCTATTGAACATGCCACAAAAATTGGTAATAGCAAGTGGCTTGGTCCTTGTGTTTTTGGCTGATCCATCTAACCTCTAAACCAGTTTAACCCCTAAACCAGAGAGTACAACACTGTCATATTGTTCCTCACAGTATCACCACGAGGAAGAGTGTTGTTCTCCTTTTCTGATGTATGGGTTATACTGGTCAAGTGAAGAGCACCTTTAAATGTACTTTTGTTCTCCGTAGTACCACAAGGAGGTGGTGCGTCTGATGTCGGGGGAGTTCCGTCAGCGGATTGGGGAATGCTATATAACCTTTGCTAGGAAGTGGATGAATTACGTCCTCACCAAGTGTGAAAGTGGCCGTGGTACCAGGCCCCGCTGGGCCACTCAAGGCTTTGATTTCCTCCAAGCCATTGAACCTGCCTTCATCTCTGCTTTACCAGAGGATGACTTCCTGGTAAAAACTATACTACTTCTTTGATTACTTTATTGATTGATTTTATATTTTGTGGAATGGTATTGTGATTATGGAAATCATACCCTCTGCAGAATTTGCAAGCTCTGATGAACGAGTGCATTGGTCATGTGATCGGGAAGCCTCACAGCCCAGTCAGTGGCTTGTACCTAGGTAAGACCCTGCCTCATCGGCGCAAATATGTGGTTCTGTGTGTCTCAGTTGGTAAGAGCGTGATGCTAGCAATGCCAAGCTTGTGGGTTCAATCTAAGCAGGGATCACATGCACATAACAAAAAAAATTACTCACTGTTCTGTAAGTGGCTTTAGATAAAATATTCTGTTAGGTCTAAGTGGTAAACATGTTTGTGTGGAAATAGAACTGAAATAAGGTTTTAGTTGGATAGCTTGGCCTTGTTGACCCTTTCTCTGTTCTCCACTCAGCCCCCAGGAACAGTCCTCGGCCAGTGAAGGTCCCTCGTTGCCATAGCGACCCCCCCAACCCCAACCTGTTCATCCCCAACGCAGAGGGCTTCAGGTTGGTCGAAGTTCATGGTTACAGTGAAGCACTAAGAACCATTTACCACCTATTATAATATTGTGTTTTATAATGTGTGTAATGTATGTACAGTATGTTTTCCTGCATGTTCTCTGCTCTTGTACAGTAATTGATTGGTTTTAAATGTGTGTGTTTCTCATGTCTAACTTGTAACACATTTGGCTAGTAGGGATGGACATGAGTAATCGAGGACTCAAGTACCTGAACGGACATCAAAGCTTGATCTTTAACCAGAGATGTCGTTCTTTTCAAATACTGTAAAATCTATTTGGTGGAATGTGCTTTGTGGCTGCTTTAAAGGGCAAGTGAAACCACCCCTCCAAAAAATGTCTTGAAGACCACGTTAATTAGCTTCGTGTTCCATTTGTAAATGTGCATTTGAAGGGGCACAACAAACCAAGCCAAGCATCATATCGTTCTTCTCCCTATAGTCCCTTTTCCCCCTCTCATTCACTATTGCGTTCTGTCCGATCTCTACACACATGCATGCTGAGTGCGCACACAAGCTCCCGTTAGGCCTACAGAAATAAATGCCTATTAAAAACATATCTAACTGATGGAATACACAAGCTACTTTCCTTGCCAAATGATGACAGTTTTATCAACAAATGCAAAATGGACTGGTTGATTGAAGTAGGAAAATATGTTCCATCAACAAGCTGCAGTTTTGGAATAATTGTCCCATCTATTTACCGCTTAAGGCTACTTTGTGAATTGCTAATGCCATTTAGAGTTGGCTA
Source organism: Hucho hucho (assembly GCA_003317085.1). Taxonomy (NCBI): domain Eukaryota; kingdom Metazoa; phylum Chordata; class Actinopteri; order Salmoniformes; family Salmonidae; genus Hucho; species Hucho hucho. Next base: position 223,841 of record QNTS01001777.1, read on the forward strand.
GCCTAGGCTATAACCCCCTAAACCTACACAGGTTCTGCAGCAAAAACATTAGTTTGATAAAGACAGAGCATATTTTCATCAGAAACGTTAAGCCCAGGCCTACTCGTAATTCAGATGTCGTTCCCGTAATTCATCATAAAAAATTATACTCGCCAAATTGAGCACAGTTTCAAATGATCACTCCTTTGTGCATCTTGCTTCTGGAACAGTTATTCTCATCACTTCACAGCGGCAACTTTTTTCACTCAAAAACAATGTTTTTTTTTTAAATCATTTTGTTATTACATGCTTTTTTACTATAAATTGGATGTCTTGCCTGTTAGGGGCTCGGGAAATAAGAGCGTCTCATCTGCTAAATTAACAGAGTTTAAAGGAACACAACAAAGATTGTGTTCCATGACATGACCAGTTTTATATTAGTTTCAATAATTTAATCTGAAATGGCACTTGCTTGACTGAATTAAAGTAGTCACCCCTTGACTTTTTCCACATTTTGTGCCTCTAATCTACACCCAATACCACAGTGAAATGTTGTTTTTAGAAATTTGTACCATTTTAATACATTTTAATGCTGAAATGTTTTGAGTCAATAAGTATTCAAACCCTTTGTTATTACAATCCTAAATACGTTCAGGAGTAAGAATTTGCTTAGCAAGTCACAAGTTGCATGAACTCTGTATGCAATTATAGTGGTTAACCAGATTTTTGGATGATTACCTAGTCTCTGTACCCCACACATACAATTATATGTATAGTTCCACAGTCCAGTAGTGAATTTCAAGCACAGATTCAACCACAAAGACCAGGGAGGTTTTCCAATGCCTCACAAAGAAGGGCACCTATTTGGTAGATGGGTAAAAATAAAAGCAGTCACTGAATATCCCTTTGAGCATGGGGAAGTTATTAATTACACTTTGGTTGCTGTATCAATACACCCAGTCACTATACAGGCGTCCTTCCTAACTCAGTTGCCGGAGAGGAAGGAAATGGCGATTTTTAAAGTTTAATGACTGTGATAGGAGAGAACTGAAGATGGATCACCATTGTAGTTACTCCACAATAGTAACCTAGAGTGAAAAGGAACTCTGCACAGAGTACACTAAAGTAATACTGCAAAAAATGTGGCGAAGAAATTAACTTTTTGTCCTGAATAGCGTTATGTTTGGGGAAAATCCAACATCACTGAGTACCACTCTTCATATTGTCAAGCATGGTGGTGGCTGCATCATGTTATGGATATGGTCGTCATCGGCAAGGACTGGGGAGTTTTTTGGCCTGACAATAAGAAACGTAATAGAGCTAAGCACAAACAAAATCCTAGAGGAAAACCTGTTTGTCTGCTTTCTAACAGACACTGGGAAACAAATTCACCTTTCAGCAGGACAACAACCTAAAACTCAAAGCCAAATATACACTGGAGTTGCTTACCAAGACAACAGTGAATGTTCCCGAGTGGCCGAGTTAGTTTTGCTATAAATCGGATTGAACATCTATGGCAAGATTTGAAATGGCTGTCTAGCCGTAATAGACTATTAACTTGACAGAGCTTGAAGAGTAAAAAAATTGTACAATCCAAGAGTGCAAAGCTCTTAGAGACCCCAAAATACTCATAGCTGTCATCGCTGCTAACATGTATTCACTCAGGGGGTTGAATACTTATCTAATCAAGATATATTAGTGTAATATCTTTTTATTTTATTTTCAACTTTGAGTATCATTAGAGTATCCCGAGTGGTGCAGCGGTCTAAGGCACTGTATTGTAGTGTTAGAAGTGTCACTACAGACCCTGGTTTGTTCCCAGGCTGTGTCACAACCGGCCGTGATCGGGAGTCCCATAGGGCGGTGCACAATTGGCCCAGTGTCGTCCGGGTTAGGGGAGGGTTTGGCCGGGGGGGGTAGGCCGTCATTGTAAATAAGAATTTGTTATTAACTGACTTGCCTAGTTAAATAAAATGTTGTGTAGATTGTAAAGAAGAATTAAATCAATTTTAATCCCAATTTGTAACACAACAAAATGTGGAAAAAGTCAAGGGTGTGAATACTTTCTGAAGGTACTGTATATGGTGCAATTTAGCAATTAGGATTTGTTATCTGTAATGGTTATGGTAAATTCGGCGTTGTCGTGCACTGTTGGCATAGGCAGAACATTTCTTTCCAGTGCGGGCCTTGTGTTCTAAAAAATAGATTAAAAAAATGTATTTGACTATTCTGACAGTAAAAAAATGTTGAATGCTCATCCCTATTTGCTAGAAAGGGTATTACACTGAGTGAGTGTGTGTGATTGCCTGTGTGTGTGTGCATTTATGTTGAGAATGAGTGCTCCTGTATCTGACACACACACACTCCCTCATCTTCAAGGCGCTCCCCAGAGATCCTCAGTGTGTTTTTGTCACCACCACAGCTCTAGGAGTCTCCCCTGCGACCTACGGACCCAGCTGTGTCTACCTACCGGCCCCCGCCCAGTCCCCACCCCTCAGGCCCCAGGCCCCGCCCCCGGGGAACACGGCCCATCCAAAGCACCCGGGTCCACCCCCAATGACGTCAGGTAGCCCCACCCCCCCTAAGTTTTAGTACCTACCAAGTACTACTGGGGTTGCGAAAGTGCCCAGGTTTTTCCAGAAATCCTGTTTGTAGGATCCCAGAATCATGAGGGAATAAGCAGGCAGGGAATCCTCCAACCGGGTTCTCTGTAAGGACCACCCACTGTCACCCCAGCAACAGGCTGATATCCCATATCCCACTTCCAAAATATTCCACCGGAGGTTCAGGTTGACATGCTCCCTGTGGTTTACCCTGCACCCCTGTCATGCCGTCTCTGTTTGGAGCGAACCTTTAGTAACATGTTCTGCATGCTCATCCAGATGTATTTTTTATTTATTTAACTAGGCAAGTCAGTTAAGAAGAAATTATCATTTTCAATGACAGCCTAGGAACAGTGAGTTTTGTACCTTGTCAGCTCGGGGAATTGAACCTTTCGGTTACTAGTCCAACGCTCTAACCACTAGGCTACCCTGCCGCCCCGTATTGGCTTTGACCGTTTTGTTTTGCCTATAACAGAAATCTGCATTGATTTGAAAGACTGCTATATAACACAATATAAAACTACAGTTTTATAAGGGCCATCCTTTAAAGGGATAGTTAACTCAAATGTGTTACCTAACCCTGAATGCAGTCTACGGATATGGAGAGACCTTAATCAACACTTTTGTTTTGTCCACCTAGCCAATGTCACAAAACACAAAACATTTTCTCAAGCTCTCTCATAATGTGAGAGATAGAAACACAACAGCATGCTAGCTACCTCCTCGTGGAGAGAGAAAAGAGGGAGATTGCGAGATCAGGTTAGCGTTTTTTTTTATCATGAATCTTGTTCTGGAGGCAGCTCTGCAGTTGTCACTAGCTGGCACAGCCAAAAAGTCAGAAAATCTGATTTTAAACTTAACCCTACTCTTAACAACACTGCTAACCTGAATACCTGACCTTAAATTGAGACAAAGCACTTTTTTTTGTTCAAGGATTTTTACAACGTAGACAATTTTGACTTTGTAGCTGGCCTAAGGGGAAATTGCTCAGTTCTGCCTCTAGGATGACACTCATGACAATAAACATCAACCTGCAGTGTGAGAGTTACTCTGCTATTAATCCACATTAATAGTGTGGCCTTTCTTTGATTCTAATCTGATGGCTCGCTCTTCATAATGTTTGGCTTGTTTGGTGTCAGTCCTATTGGAATGAAAGCATGCGTTCTGATGTCTGACCTGTCTGTTTGACCTTTTAAACCTTTAGTATGAAGGTCAGCTTTGATGGGCACATCATCTAGAGTTCTATTTCTATGGTGGTGGGGTTGACAGGTTTGGATGTAGAACACACGCGGTTGGTTGCACCTTAATTGGGGAGGATGGGCTTGTGGTAATGACTGGAGCAGAATCTATGGAATGGTATCAAACATGGTTTCCAGGTGTTTAATGCCATTCCATTCGCTCCATTCCGGACATTATTATGAGCCATATGTCATGTTCCGCCAGCTCAATAATCACAAACCTCCCTCTGAAAGCGAGAGAGGACTATCTTCATTAAGAAGACTTAACATTTTTGGGGGGACTGATATTGGTGGACCACTGGTCCCAGATCTGGTTGTGCTGTCTCTCCACTGTCATGGCATCACAATAACCATAAGAGGTGGCACTAACAGATCTGGAACCAGCCTAGTCTGGGACCTGAGGGGTGTACTTCAAAGCAGGATCAAGGAGTTAGGGGGCTAACTTGCCTAAATATTCTCATACAACTTTTACTGTTTTAGTAAGATAAGCTTGAAATGGGCATGGTTTAATTGATTCAACAAACACATCTAAGCTTTGCTTTTTTTATTAAACAGAAAATCAGTTATTTCTGGTTTCTTATCAAAGTTAGCTGGCTAACTTAATTGATTCTGCTCTGTAGTATACCCCTCTGATGCCTGACAACTTGGGTATATTGAGTTCTTTGTAGTTGATCCTAGCTAAATTGTACTGCGCTTGCCTCTCCCTGTGCAGAGGGGCCAACCTCCACGAGAACGACAGGCTGTCGTCTGTAGCGGCCGAGCTGCAGTTCAAGTCTTTGAGCCGACACTCCAGTCCCACTGATGACAGGGAAGGTATTGAGTTGTTTCAGATATTCTCTTAATGTAACTGCATTCTGCATAATTGATGTAGTTCTGCCCTTGAGCTGTTCTTGTCTATTAATGTTCTGTATTATGTCATGTTTCATGTCGACCCCAGGAAGAGTAGCAGCTGCTTTCCTAACAGCTAATGGGGATCCTAATAAAATACCAAATACCATAATTCAGTCTTTACGACTGTGAACAAGGATGAAATAAAATGCATCTCGATTGGCAAGTAGGAGTAGTCACTTCAGCTGTGTATGGTTTTTCTAACTTGACATAGCTCCCATCTTACTGCTTGTCTGTGTTATCTCCTCTCTCTCGCTCTCACTCACTCCCACACATCAGAACCCTCCTATCCTAAGGGAGGAGACCCCAGCAGCACGGCCAGGAGAAGCTGGGAGCTCCGCACCTTCATCAGTCAATCAAAAGGTGAGAATGAGGAGGGGGGTAGATAGGGGTTGCAAGTTCAAACCCCAGGTCTGTCGGGATGACTGCTGGCGATGGGAGAGTTGCCGGTACCAAGTCCTAGGTGCCATCTCTTGCCATTGTGCCCTTGATCAAGGCACTTAACCTCTAAACTTCTCCAGAATAGAGTGTAGAGTGGGTCTGTTCTATGCATTCCCGTTCCCCACCTTTACCCTAAGACAAAAGTGTCCTGGTCTGTTTCTGTGTCTCTCCATTCCTAACACTGTGTTCTATGTCCCTCAGACACGGCAGCAAGGCAGAGCCCCATGGAAGCTGTACGTCGCTCCATACGCTCCTTCGAGGACAAACGCTACGCGGTCATGAAGCAGAGGAACATCATTGGCCAAGTGTGCCACACCCCCAAGTCCTACGACAACGTCATGCACGTCGGCCTCCGCAAGGTCACCTTCAAGTGGCAGAGGGGCAACAAGATAGGTATGTACTGTACACCCCATTGGCTCCCGATTCCCTTTATAGTGCACTACTTTTGACCAGAGCCTCAACTTAACCTGTGTGTCTCCCCCAAATGAAACCCTATCCTCTGTATTCCCTATGAGGCCCTGGCCAACAGTTGTGCACAATAAAGGGAATATGTTGCCATTTCCGATTTTCCCTGGAGTAGGCCCTCATTTATGTCACGCCCATGGTGTTTGATCATCTGTGACTTGTCTCCCTCTACAGGCGAGGGCCAGTATGGCAAGGTGTACACCTGCATCAATGTGGACACAGGAGAACTCATGGCTATGAAGGAGGTAGGTGGTCATGACCTCACAAAGGCTTTTGTAGTGTTATGAATGTTGGTTCAAGACTCTAGCAGCATATAACGTGTGTGCGGCCTTCCCTTTATTTATTATTAAAGGAGAAAGCCCTGAATTGAAGAAGGTAATGTTTATTTTACTTCGCCGCCAATTAACATCCATTCTTACTGTAGTAAAGCCTATCAACATTCTTCATACGTTTTACCAGACTTCTTAAAATGTTTATTTTCCCGATCAGATCCGGTTCCAGCCGAATGACCATAAGACGATAAAGGAGACAGCAGATGAGTTGAAGATCTTTGAGGGCATCAAGCACCCCAACCTGGTCCGCTATTTTGGTGTTGAGCTGCATCGGGTAAGAGCAGGGTTGAAATGAACACCCGTCAAGCGCCAAATGCGGGTAGATTTTCCGTTTGGCGAGTAAATCTGAAGGCTATCCGCCACACTGGCGGGTAAATGTTTGTACCAAAATAGTAATGTAATAAAATATCTGGCATGATGTCTCTGAGGAAATTACTCATGTTTACCAGCCACAGACCGTCTCTAGTGCTCCTAGTTTCGTGGCACTGTTTACCGTACGGGACATCAGCTACTCGACAACGCTTACTTGCCACGGGTTTGCGGCTAGCTACCGTTCATTAAATAGCTGTTATGTGGCGACACATTCCCTGGAGTAAGCCAACCTTTGAAACGAAACCCACCGACGAAAAGGAGGACGAATCACATTAAAAAAAAGTTTTGTGAGAAATGGAGGTTGGGAGATGGAGTTTCAAGAGGCTGGCTACAGTATGATGCTGATGCTGTGGTGATGAGTTGTTCTGTGTGTCGCCAGTATGCTAAAGATAAAAGCAGAAACAACTCATTTGTCATCGGAAATAAAACAATGACGCTGGAGAACATTCGTGACCATGAACACAGCAAGTGTCACATTGCCTGCGTGTCTGTGTCCCGGACTCAATCGGAGCCTCTCCTCCTGACACCCTATGTGACGGCGTTAATGGCAATGTCAGAGCAGACCAGCACGAAGATGAAGATACTGTTTGGACTGTACATGCCATTGGCAAGAAGGCGAGACCACTTTCTGACTTGAGTGGATGTGTGAGTAAGTGAAAATGTTGTTACTCTTGTAGCTAGACTAGTACTGTTGTAGCTAGTTTTTTCAAGTCTATTTAGCAGATGTGATCCAGTATTGTAGGTTATTTCTCAGCTCTTGATAAGCTTTGGTTCACCTCAAAATAGTGTATAAATACCATAAAAGTATAGGCCTACTGATGCTGACATGGATCTACAAGCTTTCCTATGGCTCTGTAAAATTATATTTTAATGTCTCCAGATGCTGTTTACATTTTTAAAGCATTCTGACACAATTTACTTTACCAGCCTTAGTGTTGATCCTTAAGTAAACAAAGGGTAGAAGGCTAATTTAGCACAATCAACTGCCAGCTATATTCGATAATATGATTGTATATTTAATTATTGAATTAATTTGATGTTTGATTTTTGCAGTTTGTATGAAAAAACAAGGAATCGCTGTGGGCTCAACAAAAGAAATGAGATGCTGGCCAAAGACTTTATGCACCATATTGCAGAGGTGGAGAGAATCTGAAAAACACCACATTTCTCTCCATGTCAGATGGCTCCACAGACAGTTCTGTGAAAGACGAGTTAGTTTGTCAGATTCTGTCACAAGGGCAAGATCGAGTCGAAGTTTGTTGGCATCAAGTCAGTGAAGGCAGACGCGGCACACATAAGCAACGCCGTCAGTGCCATCATGGAGGGAGCGTGTGATGAGTGGGGGAGCAAGTTGGTCGCTCTGGGAACAGATGGAGCTGCTGTGATGACCGGAGCCAAGAATGGTGTGGTCAGCCGGCTGAAGGGGGACAGGGCCTACATCATCGGCATCCACTTTATGGCACACCGCCTTCAACTGACCTTTTCTGATGCCATCCGGTCCATCGTGATGTTTCAGAAAGTAGAAGACCTCCTCAGTGGGCTCTACACCAGTCCACAGAACAGGGAAAACCTGGTAAACATCTTCCAGGCTCTTGGGCACACACCACTGGTGCCCACCAGAATTGGCAGGACCAGAAGGGTAGGACACCTATTGTGTTCACTGGACCACTTCCTGTGAGGTTACCAGGGGCTTGTCCAGCACCTGGAACAGGTAGTGGCTCTAAAGTACTCCAAAAGTCATCAATATGTAATGTCCAGTAAATAACAACAAACACAGTTACAATTTGTAACATCATGTTTCAATGCTTTATGCACTGATAAAATGTCATATCTAATATATATATATTTTTTTTGGACAGCAATTAATTGTCTATTTGTATGTCTTTGTTCTTTATGTATTTCAGATTCAATCTGCTGATGTCAGAGGTGTCCAGCAGGCCAAGGCCAGGAAATACTGCTGTACTGCGAGGGAGGCTGTTGTTATCCGCTTCTGTGTGACACACTAACACACCTGAGCAACCTGTCCGTCTGTCTGCAGAGGTCCACCATCACCATAGCAGAAGTCCGCAGCTCCTTGTGCTCAACACAGGCAGTACTTAAGAAGTACAAAACCAGTATGTTTTTTTTAAGATGCGATAAGAAATACTTACCTTAAGAGAAAGGATTACGTCAATAAGAGAGGGAGAGTGTTGTAAAGGAACATTCTGAAAGGATGGTAAAATGAGCCTTTTATCAGAGAAGGGGCCCATAATGAAGGCCACTATGGCCAACAGATATGAGGGAATTTTGCTGGCCAGAGGTGACAGCAAGACCTTCGTCACATCACAGGACAAAATGCTTGACAGGCTAGTGGAGAGTATGACTGACAGGTTCCAGGACGCCAGTGTAGGGGTCCTGTGTGCCACCAAGCTTGTCAGCTTCACCAACTGGCCAGAGCCAGGAGATCCAGCAGCAGGTTACTTTATTTTGTATTACAGGGTGGTCAGGTCAGGTTCATGATCATGTTTTTATAGTTTGAGAATTAAAACTGCATGATGCTTGTTGTAATTTATACAATTATTCTAGATTTTGGTGACACTGAACTGGAAACCCTGGTGGACCACCTCTGGCATCCATGTTGAAAGGATCCCTGACCAGTGGACAGTCCTGAAGGGGCTGATGTACCAAGAGCACCAGTCCCCTGCAAAAGATTTCTGGGTTCCGTGTCAACAGGAGCCATCAGCATTCCTGCCCTGATTTGCTGGCGTTGGTTGACCTGGTCCTGTCCTTCCCTGCCTCCACAGCTGAATGTGAAAGAGGTTTTAACACCATGAAACAGGTGAAAACCCATTGGTGGTCCAACCTAATGTCTGACACACTGTCAGATCTCCGTATGGTCCAGCTGTCCTCTCCAGAGATCAGGGAGTATCAGGGAGTCCGATAAAAGCTGGGATGCTGTGGCACCAGGACTCTGTCAGGAGCAGGAGGCCAGACTTCATGGACCGTGCAAAGAGGGTGATTGCGGTTGAGAGTGAGGAGTCTGAAGAGGTTTAAGTTGATTAAAGCATCTGATAGGTTTACAAAACCTTTAAATGTACTGTTATGTTTGATCCTTAAGTACATTTAATAGCAAATACTTCAGTAGAGTTTTGAGTTCAGGACTTCAGTTGTATTCAGGCTGAATGATTCAATCTAGCCACAGCCAAAATGAAGTCTATTTTTATCAGGATATTTCTACTCAAAGTAAAGGATTTGTAGACCTGCTTCCCCTGTTTCCCCTTTGCCTTCTTTTGACTTCTATCTACTCTTATTCATTGTATCTGAAATGTTTTGTTTATTTCATTGTGTGCCCACTGTTTGGTGTTTTTTCACTTTGTACAGCACTTTTGGTCAACTGCAGTTGTTTTTAAATGTGCTCTACAAATACACTTGATTTGATTAACCTTTGATCAATATATTAAAATAATTTTGTTTCAAATTTTGCTCCTGCCTCTAAGTTTGTATTCAACATAATAACTTATCTCAGTGAAATGTACTGAAATTAATGAATATGTGACACAAAAAGGCAATTTATTATTTTGGCTGGTAAAAAATATGCTTGGCAGGTGAGACAAAAAGTTAATTTCGGACACAGGGTAAGAGCATGCGTGTATGGGTTACAAAATTCTAGAAACTTTCCCTGGCTTTTCAGAAATTCTAGTTGGAGGTTCCCAGAATTGAGGGAATCCTCCAACCGGAATTTCTGAAAAGCCATGGAACTTTGGGAAAGTTTCAAAGTTCGGTTCAATTTCAGTTAGTCTGTGTATGAATGAGATGAAACCATGTATGAATGGGATATATCATCGGGTTGGATGTATGCATTAACTGTCTACGTGCTACATAAATAGTATTTGTCTGATTGTGTCCGCCCTCCCTCCCCCCACCAGGAGGAGATGTACATCTTCATGGAGTACTGTGATGAGGGGACCCTGGAGGAAGTGTCCAGGCTTGGCTTACAGGAACACGTCATCAGGCTGTACAGCAAACAGACCACCACGGCCATCAACGTGCTCCACGAACACGGCATTGTGCACCGAGACATCAAGGGTCAGTTAGCAGTCAGCACCTCTCTGGAAGAGACGTTGCTCTTCCTCACTAGCCTACTGTTGGTCTAGTCAAATCAAATTTTGTCACATGCTTCGTAAACAGCAGGTGTAGACTAACAGTGAAATGCTTATGGTCCCTTCCCAACAATGCAGAGAGAAAGAAAATAGAGAAATAGCAGTAATAAACAGTAGCAGCAGCAGCATATATAATGAGTCAAAACAGTTAGTGCAGAAAGGGCCAGTGCAGAAGCTATTTGGTTAACTATTTAACTAACTAGTTAGCTGTCTCATGGCTTGGTAGTAGAAGCTGTTCATGGTCCTGATGGTTCCAGACTTGGTGCGTCAGTACCACTTGCTGTGCGGTAGCAGAGAGAACAGTCTAACTTCGGTGGCTAGAGATTTTTAGGTCCTTCCTCTGACACTATGGATGGCAGGGAGCTCGGCCCGAGTGATGTACTGGACCATACGCACTACCCTCGTTAGTGCCTTGCAGTCGGATGCCAAGCAGTTGCCATACCAAGTGGTGACGCAGCCATTCAGGATGCTTTCAGTGGTGCAGCTAAAACCCTTTTTGAGGATCTGAGGGCCTATGACAAATCTTTTCAGGCACCTGAAGGGGAATAGGTGTTATCGTGCCCTCTTTACAAGTGTGTTGGTGTGTTTGGACCATGATAGATCCTTAATGATGTGCACACCAATGAACTTGAAGTTCTGGACCCGCTCCACTACAGCCCGTCGATGTGGATTGTGGCGTGCTCGCCACTCCTTTTCCTGTAGTCCACAATCTGCTCCTTTCCTTTGTCTTGCTTACTTGAGGGAGAGGATTTGTCCTGGCACCGCACTGCCAGGTCACTGACCTCCCTATAGACTGTCATCATCGGTGATCAGGCCAACCAGCGTCATATAGTCGGCAAACTTAATGATGGTGTTGGAGTCATGCGCGGCCACACAGTCTTGGGTGAACAGGGAGTACAGGAGGGGACTGAGAATGCACCCCAGAGAGGCCCCCGTGTTGAGGGTCAGCGTGGCGGATGTGGTGTTGCCTACCTTCACTACCTGGGGGACGGCCCGTCAAGAAGTCTAGGATCCAGTTGCAGAGGGAGGTGTTCAGTCCCAGGGTCCTTAGCTTAGTGATGAGCTTGGAGGGCACTATGGTGTTGAACGCTGAGCTGTAGTCAATGAACAGCATTTGCACATAGGTGTTCCTTTTGTCCAAATGGAAAAAGGAAGTGTGGAGTGCAATAGAGATTGTGTCATCTGTGGATCTGTTGGGGCGGTATTCAAATTGGAGTCCAGGGTGTCTGGGATGACGGTGTTGTGTGCCATGACCAGCCTTTCAAAGCATTTCAGGGCTACAGATGTGAGTGCTATGGTCTCTCTCTCAATTCAATGTCAGGGTTATGCAGGCACCTTATTAATCAGTTAATGCATTTTAGCATCAGTGAAATTGGCTGGGGGTTTAAAGCTATCATTCTGATATAGTCATCAAACCTTCCTGTGCCTCCAGTATCATTGACGCAGCAGGAGTAATTGATCTTACTGACTATGAATCCACTCTCCCTCTCCATGCTTCTCTCACTACTCCTGCCCTTGTTATCCTAGTCTCAATGTGACTTCTCTGGTTAAATCAATCAAAATCACTCTCTTGGCCTCTTTGTCACCGTTTCCCCTCTCTACCATAGGAGCCAACATCTTCCTGACGTCGTCCGGCCTGATCAAGCTGGGGGACTTTGGCTGTTCTGTGAAGCTGAACAACGCCCAGACCATGCCTGGAGAGGTTAACAGCACCATGGGAACAGCAGGTGAGGGAGTCACATAAATCCAATAGTACTTCCTTTTTAAATGTCCATCTTCCGAAAAAGTTTGGGCCCGAGTGGGTGTGGTATAAGGCCAATATTTGTATATTACCTTTATTTAACTAGGCAAGTCAGTTAAGAACAAATTCTTATTTTCAATGACGACCTAGGAACAGTGGGTTAACTGCCTTGTTCAGGGGCAGAACAACATTTTTTTACCTTGTCAGCTCAGGGATTCGATCTTACAACCTTTTGGTTAAAAGTCCAACGCTCTAACCACTGCAGGTAGCCTAGTGGTTAGAGCGTTGGACCTGTAACCGGAGGGTTGCAAGTTTGAATCCCCGAGCTGACAAGGTAAAAATCTGTCATTCTGCCCCTGAACAAGGCAGTTAACCCACTGTTCCCCGGGCGCCGAAGACGTCGATTAAGGCAGCCCCCCGCACATCTCTGATTCAGAGGGGTTGGGTTAAATGCGGAAGACACATTTCAGTTGAAGGCATTCGGTTGTACAACTGACTAATAATGGTGACTTTGACATTAGGCTACCTGCCTCCCCCAATATACCACGGCTAAGGGCTGTTCTTAGACACGACGCAATGTGCCTTATTGCTATTTTAAACTGGTTACCAACGTAATTAGAGCAGTAAAAATTAATGTGTTGTCATTCCCGTGGTATACGGTCTGATATACCACGGCTGTCAGCCAATAAACATTCAGTGCTCGAACCACCCAGTTTATAATGAATAATACACAACTCCCTTGCCTTCCTTGCACTAACACCTGCACTTTGCTGTCAGCAGCTTAATTGAGGAAAAGTTTTGACTTACTATGACTGATAAATAATATTGTCCTTGGGACCTCACTAACTAATTTTTGATGTTTAATGTTTAGTGTTAGGGTAAAGATGGGAGTTGGTGTTTAGGGTAGAGATGTCCTGAGGATCCCGGATAGCATTGACCGTGATAATGTGCTTGTTCTCACTTAGATACCATAAAGATTAATTAACGAACTGTCAGTCGCTCTGGATAAGAGCGTCTACTAAATCGGGTTCTCAAGGCCATATCTCCAAATATATATTTGTTTTAATTATTACCTTGAACATGAGGCTGGAATTCTCACAGGGATATTGGCATCCACATCAATCCACCAGTTATACATTTTTCAACTCAATACCTCTTGTTCCCCCAAAATGACATAAATGCACTGTACTTTAAGCTTTAAAACTTCTAAGTTTGTTCTCTGCCTAATTTTTTTAGATTGCAGGATACTAGCTTTAAATCTGCAACAACAACAAAAATCTCTGCCCATGACGAAATATGTAGAATTACAGGAAAATAGCTTGAAAATGTTCTCTCCAATGCCAAGAGGTGGGCCTATAAAATGTTTCTTCCCAGGGCTCGAGACCTATGCCTGAGACTTGATTCGTCCGGCCATGCACTGCTGAAGTAAAAGTCCTTGTATGCTATTTTTATTTTACTCAAGTTGTGTTCTGATAAGGGGGTCCCTGAGGAATTTGTTATGTAAAAGTTTCCCTGTGCTAAATTACTAAAATGTAAATGTAATGTCACCACCCGTTGGCACCATTTCTCTTCTGATGAAAGTACTCACAAGAGGCAATGTGAGTTTACAAAAGCCTGGGTCATTTATCATAGTGAGTCTGTGGCCATCGCTGTGCTCCTTTGTCATTGTTGTGTTGTATCTCTGTTTAATCTCCCTGCTGTACAATTGTTAATGTCTACACAAGAATGGAGAATGTAATGTTTTCTGTGCATTTGTAAGTTCAAAAGATCAATGCTTGCCTAGTTGAGTTAACCTGCTGTTTTCCTACTCTCTTCATCAGCATATATGGCACCTGAGGTCATTACGAGGGCAAAGGGCGAAGGTCATGGACGAGCAGCCGACATCTGGAGTCTGGGATGTGTCCTCATAGAGATGGTGACTGGGAAGGTAAGAATGCGCGCACACACACACTCTCTTCTCGCTCAAGGGGAACTTTGAGCTGGCATTTAACCACAATGGTCCTCATACCATCCATCTTGTTTCCCCCTTGGTTCTAGTATTTCTGCTATACTACTACTACTACTACTACTACTACTACTACTACTACTACTACTACTACTACTACTATCACCATTACTACTGCTATCACCACTACTGCTGCTGCTGCTGCTGCTGCTGCTGCTGCTGCTGCTGCTGCTGCTGCTGCTGCTGCTGCTGCTGCTGCTGCTGCTGCTGCTACTGCTACCACCACTACTGCTACTACTATCACCACTACTACTACTACTATCACCACTACTACTACTACTATCACCACTACTACTATCACCACTACTACTACTACTATCACTACTACTATCACTATTATCACTACTACTATCACTGCTACTATTATCATCACTGCTACTATTATTACTACTACTACTACTATTACTACTACTATTACTACTACTATTACTACTACTACTACTACTACTATCACCATTACTACTGCTATCACCACTACTACTACTACTGCTGCTGCTGCTGCTGCTGCTGCTACTACTACTGCTACTACTATCACCACTACTACTACTACTATCACCACTACTACTATCACTGCTACTATTATCATCACTACT
>QNTS01001777.1:243355-258429 GCA_003317085.1 Hucho hucho
CCTACTCTCTGGGGAAATCTCCCCCATATCAAATACCCTAGGTTACTCCTACTCTCTGGGGAAATCTCCCCCATATCAAACACACTAGGTTACTCCTACTCTCTGGGGAAATCTCCCCCATATCAAACACACTAGGTTACTCCTACTCTCTGGGGAAATCTCACCCATATCAAACACCCTAGGTTACCCCTACTCTCTGGGGAAATCTCCCCCATATCAAATACCCTAGGTTACTCCTACTCTCTGGGGAAATCTCCCCCATATCAAATACCCTAGGTTACTCCTACTCTCTGGGGAAATCTCACCAATGCAGTCGTATTAGGCCCTGTAATACACACATAATAAGTCACACACACGCACACACACTCCATAATGACATTGTGTGCGGATCAAAATCATTCCCTCGCTATCTCCTCTCTTCTCACTGCAGTAATCCCTTGTATTCTCGTATCCTAATAAGACTCTCGTCTCCATGAAGGAAGGAATAAAAGAAAGAGAAGAAGATGAAGAAGGGAGGATGACACATTAGCACTGGGCAGAGATACGGGCGGCTTGGCCTGTCAGAACGAGCCTTATGTCCTTCCAGCCCAAGGAGCAAGAGGCCAGTAATTGCTCCGCTCCCCCGCTTTTCTTCTTCTTCTCCTTCTCTTTTTCTTGTTCTCTCATTCTTCTCTCGTCACTGGAGCTGAATGTGTGTGTGTTACTCCAGTGGTGTTGTCTCTATCAGTGATTAAGAGAGTGAGAGCGGTGTAACACGAGAGGCAGAAGAAAACCGGAGCGAGAAATATATGTTTTTTTTCATTCCCTTCTTAAATCCGACGTCTACTCAAATCCCATTCGTAATCCGCCCAGCAATCCGTTGGGTTTCGACGGCTATTTAGTTAGTAGTGTAGACAAACACACATACACACACAGTCATGGGGCAAACACACCTTCCAGATAAAGTTGTCCCCTAGACACTTATTTGAAGTCAGTCCTATCTTTTGCCCCACTTATAGTTCAGGTTAGGTCTTGGCCAGCTAGTTCCGGACCTGTATTCATAAATATTCTCAGAGTAAGAGTGCTGATCTAGGATCAGTTTAGCCTTTTAGATCATAATTGGTATTGGTATTTTATTAGGATCCCCTTCAGATGTTGCGAAAGCAGCAGCTACTCTTACTGATTGCGGGAAACTGATCCTGAGACTTTTTGAATACAGGCCCTCCCTGTGCTGTGCGTAAGGGCAGCTTCCACCCCTTATAGGTTCATTGTTGCAAGTAGCCTATGACCTTGACCCAGTGTAATACACTGACATAATACATGTATTATCTCCCGGGTAGGGCAAGAGTCAGGGTCAGGGTAGGTTTTCATTAACGTTGCAGCAAGGATAGCTAAAGGGGCAATCCACTCTACTAAAGGGTGGAATCTCTCACATCGCTCTGCATTGTTGAGAAGGGCCCGTAAGCATTTGACTGTTAGTCCACACCTGTTGTTTACGATCATGGGATGAATATTATTTTATTTAATTCAGAACGGGGTAACATGAAAAGCTTTGAAGTAGGACACTGGTGCTCATGTCCTTCTCTCCTCTCTTCCTGCTTCTTCTCCTCTCCTCTCCTGACCTTTTTTCCTCTTTTCCTGCATCTCGTCCTCCTCCTCAGTCTCATTCTGCTCCTAAGTGTTGGGCCTCCTCCTCCAACCATCCAATCTGTTTCTCCTGCTCCTCTCCACATCCTCCTGTTTCTTCTCCACCAGTCTTAAACAGGATCTCATTCTGCTCTTCTACTACCCCTCCTGCCAGTGGTTCACTTCCCTTCTTCTCCTCCTTCTTCTTCTCCTATGTCTCAAGTAGGATCTCAGATATTATTCTATGGTGGCTGAGCAGTTGGATGGTCCTCCAGTCTCCTAAATCAAACTTAACAAGTCTGCAGAGATTCGAGCTGCTCTCTCGCCATGCAGAAATTCCATCCCTAATTGAGCCACATGATAATTCTACGTTTTCTTTCAGATTTTATACTGGTTGGTGAATCATCATCATGTATCCAGTGTGCGTGTTTGTGTGCAGTGGTAGTGATGGTCGTTTTTTATTTTTTTTATTTAACCTTTATTGAACTAGGCAAGTCAGTTAAGAACAAATTCTTATTTACAATGACGGCCTAGGAACAGTGGGTTAAACTGCCTTGTTCAGGGGCAGAACGACAGATTTTTATCTTGTCAGCTCACGGATTTGATCTTGCAACCTTTCGGTTACTAGTCCAACGCTCTAATCACTAGGCTACCTGCCACCCCGATGGTAGTGATGGTAGTTGTAGTTATGGTAGTGATGGTAGGGGTAGTGATGGTAGGGGTAGTGATGGTAGTGATGGTAGGGGTAGTGATGGTAGGGGTAGTGATGGTAGTGATGGTAGGGGTAGTGATGGTAATGATGGTAGGGGTAGTGATGGTAGGGGTAGTGATGGTAGTGATGGTAGGGGTAGTGATGGTGGTGGTGTTGATGTAGTGATGGTAGTGATGGTAGTTGTAGTTATGGTAGTGATGGTAGGGGTAGTGATGGTAGTGAGGGTAGTGGTGTTGATGGTAGTTGTAGTTGGGGTAGTGATGGTAGTGATGGTAGGGGTAGTGATGGTAATGATGGTAGGGGTAGTGATGGTAGGGGTAGTGATGGTAGTGATGGTGGTGGTGTTGATGTAGTGATGGTAGTGATGGTAGGGGTAGTGAGGGTAGGGTTAGTGAGGGTAGTGGTGTTGATGGTGGTTGTAGTTATGGTAGGGGTAGTGATGGTAGGGGTAGTGATGGTGGTGGTGTTGATGTAGTGATGGTAGTTATGGTAGGGGTAGTGATGGTAGTGGTGTTGATGGTAGTTGTAGTTATGGTAGTTATGGTAGAGGTAGTGATGGTGGTGGTGTTGATGGTAGTTGTAGTTATGGTAGTGGTGGTAGGGGTAGTTATGGTAGTGATGGTAGGGGTAGTGAGGGTAGTGGTGTTGATGGTAGTTGTAGTGATGGTAGGGGTAGTGAGGGTAGTGGTGTTGATGGTAGTTGTAGTGATGGTAGGGGTATTGATGGTAGTGATGGTGGTGGTAGTTAGGGTAATGATGTTAGTTGTTGTTATGGTAGTGATGGTAGGGGTAGTGATGGTAGTGATGGAATGGGGTAGTGAGGGTGTTAATGGTAGTTGTAGTGATGGTAGGGGTAGTGATGGTAGGGGTAGTGAGGGTAATTATGGTAGTGATGGTAGGGGTAGTGATGGTAGGGGTAGTGAGGGTAGTGGTGTTGATTGGTGTTGTAGTTATGGTAGTGATGGTAGGGGTATTGATGGTAGTGATGGTGGTGGTAGTTAGGGTAATGGTGTTGATGGTAGTTGTAGTTATGGTTATTTTTATTTTAATGATGTTAGTTGTTGTGATGGTAGGGGTAGTGATGGTAGTGATGGTAGGGGTAGTGAGGGTAGTGGTGTTGATGGTAGTTGTAGTTATGGTTATTTTTATTTTCTCCCCTCCTGTAGTCTTATTGCCACTCTTCCTTTCCGTTTTGTTCCGTTCCAACGGACATCGTGCCCCAGAGGAGCGGAAATTAGAATGTGTGAAATGAAAAATGGAGGGATGTGCACGGAGGGAGGGAGGGAGGGAGGGAGGGAGGGAGAAGATCATTAGGATTGGTGATTGTGCAGCACAATGTCACATGTTTCCTATTTAAGGCACACACACACTCTATCTCTCTCTGTCGCACTTACTCACCCCTGCATGTCTCTACAAATATTCATACAGACTTGATCACACATTCACATATACACATAGATATACACATATATATACACATAGACTTTTCATATGATATAAAGGACCCTGTGAAGGACCCTTCCTGAAAAGACTCTTTGAGAGGAACAGGCAGTTGGTAAAAGGTACGTGAGAGAGAGGGGGAGAGAGAGAAGGAGGAGGGGGGAGAAAGAGAGAGAGTAAGTGAAATTGGGACAGGGGGAAAGAGAGAAAAGAGAGCAATGGTAACGGGAGAGAGATGCGGTGTTAGAGAGAGAGATAAAGAGGGAGAGAGAGAGTGAGTAAGACAGATGGCCATGTCAGAGATGTGGCAGGCTGGCCATGCGCTCTCTCTCTCTCTTGCTCTCGCTCTGGCTCTCTCTCTCTCTCGCTCTCTCTCTCTCTCGCTCTCTCTCTCTCTCTCTCTCTCTCTCTCTCTCTCTCTCTCTCTCTCTCTCTCTCTGTCTCTGTCTCTGTCTCTGTCTGTATGAGTGCAGTGTAGTGGTGGTTTAGGAGGGGGGTTTAGAGTTTGAGAAACAGGGCCCATATGGGCTGCTTTAACCAGACCCTGGAGACTTGTCTTTCCATAGAGGAGAGAGTCATTAGGAAATTTATTGACTCTCTATTCGTCTCCACAATCTGTGGAACTGTGTGTGAAAGAGAGAGAGAGAAAACAAAGAACAACATTGGGCCATTCCAGGGGAGGAAAAAGAACAATCTGCCTTTTAGGGGGTTGAGAGAGGGGGGTAAAATGGGTAGCCCCTCTGATTCTTCCCTTTGTCCTCTGTTTTCCCCCATACACCCCCTCTCCTCACTCCCCACCCCCCTCCCCCTTATAACTGTCGGGAGCTATTTGAATAAACTCTTATGACTTTGTGTAACTTCTTATACTGATGAATAAATCTATGTTCTAACATTAGCTGGACTTTTTTCCAAAGTTGTGCTAGAGAATACGTCTTTGGACGTGCTGCCGTGGCATCTCACTTGTCCTTGTCAGAGGCTTGACTGAGGTTGCAATGTGAGGAGTATGCTGCTAACCACGCACACGGTATTCTGTATGGAATGTTACACTGCTAAAATGTATGTAAATCTGGGGCCTTATAGAATGCCGAAAATCCGGTGGTTCTATGCCAAAAAGTTTTGTTATATTTTATTTCAGTCTTCTGTGATGTTTATAAAGTGTAATATTAGGATGAAAACTCAAAATGTAATATATTTCAACTGTATAGCTGACATGGTACAGGTGTCTTCTTTTTTTTAACCCCATAACCATGTGTGGGAGGTGTTTACTTTTGTTTCAAAGTAGATTTGTTTAAGACTATCGAGAATCACTCTGATTTAGCTCACTGCAGTAATGATTAAGTATCCAACGCACTGCAGATTGAGATAAACAGTGTTCAGTACGTTTCAACAAGACAAAGATAGTCTACCACATATCCAGAAAAATGTCATTACTAGAACGGTGTCCGGACCATAGAAATAGAAAACAGACCAGAGAGGCAATATGACTGGTACACTCAACACGTAACATTGACTTCAATGGGATTTTCCTTTCTAGTCATTCTAAATGTATGATTGAAACTCTCTCCTGTGGCAACCAATTGGAGAACTGCATTCATTTGAATGGGATTTTCCATTCTAGTAATTATATTCTATGGTTGAAACGTTTACCTATGACAAAGAGAGGGAAAATATGTTGATTTGAATGCTATTTACTAGTCTTTTTAATAAGCCACTAAGAGAACCATTAGATTACTATAGGTTCCAGATATTTACAACACACACACACACACACACACACACAGACACGCACCACTTTCCTCTCCTCCAGAGAAACACTTTCTCCTGGAGAACTAATCAAGAGTTCATTTTAAGTCACATACTGTCTTTCAGCTATGCTGTATATCCTATAGAGCCCTCAAACTCAACTCTGGACCTCGGAGACAGTACATTTTTGTTTCCATTGTTCCCCTCTAATCAGGGACTGATTTAGACCTGGCACACCAGGTGGGTTCAATTAACTATTGGGTAGAACAGAAAACCAGCAGGCTCCAGACCTCGTAGGGTCAGAGCTGAGTGGTGTCTACTTCAAGGGTGTGTAAAGTGTTTGTGATGTGTGATGTTTTATGGATGAATGGTAGGATATGTTTGATGGAGCAGGTGGGGGGTGTAGTGTATGGTGTGGGTCCCAAATGGCCCCCTATTCTCTATTGGTCCCTGCTCAAAAGTAGTGCATTTTAAAGGGAAAATGGTAGCATTTGGGATGCATCTATCTGGCTGTTTTGTGTTATGGTGTCTGGCTGTTTTGTGTTACAGCGAACATCAAAGGTGAAAGATGCTGGCTTGGGGTAGAATGCTACCTTGGAGTGGGGGAGGTGTGTGTGTGTTCACGAGTGCGCTCTCTAGTGTGTGTATGTATTTGTCTTACCTAGTGTGTGTGTGTGTGTGTGTGTGTACGTCTTTGTCTTTCTTGGTGTGTGCGTCGAGTCACACCAAGCCATCTGCCCTGTCATCTCTCCCCTCCTCTTTTCGCCTTCTCTGAAGCCCCAGAGGATTGTGGGTACGATGTGCTGACAAATCGATGCCGCCGGGCTGCCTAAGTGCTCCCGCTGCGGCCGGGGCAACATACTCCGAATACAAAGCCACGGATGGCCCTGAGGCCTCCACACACACACACACTGTGTGCCTGCCCGGTCAGGCCTAGTACTCCAGTCGGATCGTCCTTTCCAAACCTGGGATAATCTGAGCTCTGCTTCTGCGCTTTAGCCATTCCTAGCTTGGCAATACGGTGCAGAGATCATATGCCTGGTCGTACTCACAGCCTGGTCAGAAGAAACACTGGCTCTGCTTTCAACACACCTCTCTCTGTGTGATCGCTGGCTTTCTGTTTATGTGCAAACCATAGTAGTACAGACTTCAGTACACAGAATATGTTATGTTGATTGTTACTGTACATTATCCAGTTCAGAGAAGCCTATACGTAGGCCTGTGTCCTAACAAGGTAGCTGGATAGAATATCATTAGGCTTAATCAGAGAAATGAGTCCATGCTGAAAAGTCTACAGTTTTAATAGGTGGAAATGAATATTTTCAAGATGGCAGAATAGATTATCATTATGCTCTGTAGGAGAAGGCTTTAACAGTTTTGTACAGAGTTGAGTCAGTTCATGACTATGACTGTAGCCTACTGTGAGTTAGTTCACCACTACTTGGCCTTGGTCTGAGAAAACCTCAGTCTGACTGGTTTCCACTGAAGGAGTGGGTTGAGCCAGGCTGGGTAATCACTGAGACTCACACACACACACACACCAAATGGGTGGAACAGAATCAGGACTGTGGTAGAACCATGGCCCTGTTCCATTGGCATCATACTGGAACCAGAACTGGAACTGGACCCAGCACTGGAACAGAGGATAAAGCCCAGCTCAGCCCAGCTCACCATTTAATCCAGATCATTCCTGATCTGTATCTGGTTGTCAACCTACATCCCTCTATCGCCCTCCTCTCACTCTCCATTCCCCTTTCTCTCTCTCTCTCTCTCTCTCTCTCTCCCCCATCTCTCTCTCTCTATGACCGACCCTCCACCCCTGACACTCTCTCTCTCTGACCGCCCCTACATTCCTCTCTCTCTCTAACCGGCCCTCCACCCCTCTCTCTCTCTCTCTCTGACCTCCCTCTCTCTTTCCCCTCTTCTATCTTTCTCTCTCTCTCTCACTCTCTGACCACCCCCCCCCTCTCTCAATCTCCCTTGTGACACAAACATAAAAAAGCCAAAAGAAAATGTGCTTTTATTTAGTCATTAATGCCCTGCTTAGTCCCTCTAGTATGCTTTAAAGCATCAACAGCCAGATGCAGCTTTTGTCAATGTGGCAGTCCATATGTCTTTCCTTACTGTATGTCAGTTGTATAAGCACTAATTCACCATGTAGTATTGTATGAACATCATGTTATGGCTTTGACTTCTCAGACTGACTACTTGAGTGTCTAAGTGTTCAGTGATAGCAAAGTTATGAGGTTGTGTGTGTGTGTGAGTTTAGTGTCATTACTGTTGAAGCAGATCACACACACACACACACACACACACACACACACATACACAGAGGGACAGCGCTGATAGGGCTTATGAAAGATGAAAGGGGATACAGTGTTCATTCTCTCAGTCACACAGAGGGCTGAGAGCCACCGTGGGGACAGACTGCTCTGCTCTGGGCTGCAGTGTTCACTCTCTCAGTCACACAGAGGGCTGAGAGCCACCGTGGGGACAGACTGCTCTGCTCTGGGCTGCAGTGTTCACTCTCTCAGTCACACAGAGGGCTGAGAGCCACCGTGGGGACAGACTGCTCTGCTCTGGGCTGCAGTGTTCACTGATGGTATTACTTACCATACTCTTTAACAGCACTAAGTATTGGACTCAGTTGAGTTACAATGATCCCTTCCATGTATGCTCTAATGCCAGCCTATCCGCGGAATTGTATCATATACCATATATATTTTTTAGATTTTCCACATTAAAAATGTAATACTGTTATAGTGCTTGACTGTTACTTTACCCAAGTTACTTTACCCTATACACAACTTCTCTCATGAAATACACATGTACATTCATTAACATTCCTTAACCCGATGCCCCCCTTTTCCACATCCCTCCCTCCCCCTTTAAACCAAGGTGTACCTCTGTCACGACTTCATTACACACACATTGCTGGCTTCTCTAGGTTTGAACAGTTTCCTCTTTAGACTAGACTGTGGCGAGTGGAACACCAGTCTGGTCCAATCGGTTTCCCAGTCAGGCTATGTTAGCATAGCAGTAGCATACCTAAGCTAATCCATTTGATACAGTAGCGCTGTTACTAGCCTCAGTCTGGCCCTGTCAGTCTCCCAGACAGACGATTAGCCTAGCTAACCCATACAACAAGCCTAAAGCAGCAAATACGGTTAGCTACAGCTACTAGCATTAACATAATCATCTCCTAGCCCTACAATACAGTAGCCTACAATTAGCTAGTAGCCTAGCCTCTAGTCCAGCCAGCGCAGCATGGATGACTGGATGGCTCAGCAGCTGAAGTAGTGCTGTGGTAGGAAAGTATGATTGGTGACGGGTCTGTGGTGGATGTAATCTACTGGTATTCCTCTGTGAGCTGCCGTGGCTGGAAAGGAGCTCGGTCTCAGAGATGGACGAGGGGCGAGGTAACGTATAGTCTGTATGGATGTGTGTGGTAAAGTTCTTTATGATGTGTGTGGGAGGTGGGTGAGTGGGCGGTAGTGACTGAGACAGTGACCGTGTGTGTGTGTGAGTAATAGACTTTGTGTGCATGCATGTGTGGATGCGTAATTGCCTCTTCTGTGCAGCACCTCCGCAAAAAGCAGGAAATGACAAAAAAAGCCTCAGGAAATACGTAGATGGACGTTTAGGCATTCCTTCCTGTGTCATGTATGTGTCATAGGCGCCCCCATGTTCTTGTACCTATTTGTTCTTTGCTGTAGTGTAGGCCTTTATTAGCCTTGAGCTGTTTTACTGTCTCCTAACTCCTATGGTCATCGTCACGGTAGGAGTTGGCAAAACAGCACAGACAGATCTGGAAACAGGCTTATAAGGGAAGGTATTTTTAACCTGACACCCAACAACATGTAGAGAGGTATCCAGTAAAAGGGGGGTGTCATAGCACTATCACTTCCTTCCCTCTCAGTTTCACTACAGGCCTTTATTTCTCTGTCCATCAGCTGAGTAGAAGGGAAAGTTGTTTTTAACCTGACACCCAACAACAGGTCGAGAGGTATCTAGTAAAAATGAGATTGCAACCAGAACCAGATGGGTACTACTATTTTAAATCTTAGTTAGGCCCCTAACCATGACACTTAAGCCATAGTAAATTCCCATGCTGCGATTGGTGTGTCTTGTGTGTGTGTGTGTGTGTGTGTGTGTGTGTGTGTAGAAATGACCCCTGCTGTCATAATGGCAAATGTGTAAAAGTGTTAGCTTCGTCCGTGGCTTTACCAGAAACTCATTTCCTCTCTGTTTCCACCACAGCTGGAGAGCAGCCAGACCCCTGGGGAGATGACACATCTTATAAATACACACACATGCTGCATACAGTACACTTACCCGAGGGCTACACACGCACACACGCACGCACGCACGCACATCAGTCATTGACCGTTCTATGACCACAAGGAGAGTGAAGGGTGCTCATGTTATCTAGCGCTGTGACTATAGCCAGACGTGGCCCATCCTCTCAGCAGCATTGTATCACTGTCCTCTGGCTGTACCTTCTGAAGTTTCTCTGTTGTCTCTCTATATATTTATTGAGCTCTCGTCCCTTATTTAACTCCAGCATTCAATTATGTATTTATTCCTCCATTTTTTTGCCCCCAGTCTTACAAAGGGACTGCAGTAGGATTTAGTGTGAAAACATCATAGATCAAAGGAGAACTGGCATCTTGCGAGTCGCAAGAGAAGCTGACAAGCAAGAGAAGGGATCAGTGGCTTCGCTACAGTACAGTACATGACATATATATATATATATATATAGTGTGTGTGCTTCTTTCTCTCTGCCTGTGTGTGTGTGTACGGAGGAGCAGGAGGAGATTTAAACTGGCCTAATTAAAATGTGAGAATCCTGAGAGGAATAAAATAAGAACATGTCAGTTAGGCTGAGCTGGAGGAGGGTGAGATTAAGGAGAGGAGAAAAGTAAAATCCCGGGTTCCCGTCACTGTAAGATTTCTCCCCTCTCTTCTTCCTCCTCCTCTCTTTATCACACCCCAGCACAGAGGGATTGGTCTTAGCCAAACCTTAATTGTTAGCTAAACAAATAAGACTGATGCAAAGGCTTAAAAGTGTTCCAATGCGTCTGATGATTAGTGATTGGCAGTAATAATACATGTATAATAGGCATAGCGGCAGTGTCTTTGTCTGGCACACATGGAGTTGCTTACATGCTTGTGTCAGCAACTGTTGAGTTGTTTGCTGTTCATTTTTATTGTTTATTTCACTTTTGTTTATCTACTTCACTTGCTTTGGCAATGTTAACATATGTTTCCCATGCCAATAAAGCCCTTCAATTGAAATTGAATTGAATTGAGAGAGAGACAGAGGAAGAGAGAGAGGGGAGAGAGAGAGATTAATAGACAGACAGAGTAACAATGAAAATTCGATACAAGGACTTAGAACAAAAGAGAGAGAAGAAGATAAGAGGAGGACAAACAAGCCACCCAACCAGAGATGTGAGAATCCTGAGAGGAACAAACAAGCCGAGAGAGAGAGAGAGAGAGAGAGAGAGAGAGAGAGAGAGAGAGAGAGAGTCAAATGTCTACTGTTTGCTAATGATCTGGTGCTTCTGTCCCCAACCAAGGAGGGCCTACAGCAGCACCTAGATCTTCTGCACAGATTCTGTCAGACCTGGGCCCTGACAGTAAATCTCAGTAAGACTTAAATAATGGTGTTCCAAAAAAGACCATGAATGCAAATTCCATCTTGACACCGTTGCCCTAGAGCACACAATAAACTATACATACCTCGGCCTAAACATTAGCGTCACAAAGCTGTGAACGAGCTGAGAGACAAGGCAAGAAGGACCTTCTATGCCATCAATAGGAACAGAAAATTTGACATACCAATTAGGATCTGACAAAAATACCTGAGTCAGTTATAGAACCCATTGCCCTTCATGGTTGTGAGGTCTGAGGTCCGCTCACCAACCAAGAATTCACAAAATGGGACAAACACCAAATTGAGACTGCATGCAGAATTCTGCTAAAATATCTTCTGTGTACAACATAAAACACCAAATAATGCATGCAGAGCAGAATTAGGCCAATACCCACTAATTAAACACCATTGTAAAAACAACCCATATTTATGTTTAGTTATTTTCCCTTTTGTACTTTAACCATTTGCACATCGTTACAACACTGTATATACAGTGCCTTGCAAAAGTATTCACCCCCCCTTGGCGTTTTTCCTATTTGGTTGCATTGCAACCTGTAATTGAAATGGATTTTTGGGGGGGATTTCATGTAATGGACAAACACAAAATAGTCCAAATTGGTGAAGTGAAATGAAAGAAATTATTAAAGAAAAACGGAAAGGTGGTGTGTGCATATATATTCACCCCCTTTGCTATGAAGCCCCTAAATAAGATCTGGTGAAACAAATTACCTTCAGAAGTCACATAATTACTTAAATAAAGTCCACCTGTGTGCAATCTAAGTGTCACATGATCTGTCACATGATCTCAGTGTATATACACCTGTTCTGAAAGGCCCCAGAGTCTGCAACGCCACTAAGCAAGGGGCACCACCAAGCAAGCGGCACTATGAAGACCAAGGAGCTCTCCAAACAGGTCAGGGACAAAGTTGTGGAGAAGTACAGATCAGGGTTGGGTTATAAAAAAATCTCTGAAACTTTGAAAATCCCACAGAGCACCATTAAATCCATTATTAAAAAATTGAAAGAATATGGCACCACAACAAAGAGGCATCTGGGGCGGCAGGGTAGCCTAGTGGTTAGAGCGTTGGACTAGTAACTGAAAGGTTGCAAGATCAAATCCCCGAGCTGACAAGGTATAAATCTATTGTTCTGCCCCTGAACAAGGAAGATCAAATCCCCGAGCTGACAAGGTAAAAATCTATCGTTCTGCCCCTGAACCCAGTGTTCCTAGGCTGTCATTGAAAATAACTAGGAAAGTCAGTTATCTGTCCATAGGACCGCTTTAAGCCGTACACTCCACAGAGCTGGGCTTTACGGAAGAGTGACCAAAAAAAGCCATTGCTTAAACACGTTTGGTGTTCGCCAAAAGGCATGTGGGAGACTCCCCGAACATATGGAAGAAGGTACTCTAGTCAGATGAAACTAAAATTGAACTTTTTGGCCATAAAGGAACACGTTATGTCTGGTGCAAACCCAACACCTCACATCACCCCGAGAACACCATCCCCACAGTGAAGCATGGTGGTAGCAGCATCATGCTGTGCGGATGTATTACATCGGCAGGGACTGGGAAACTGGTCAGAATTGAAGGAATGATGGATGGCACTAAATACATGGAAATTCTTGAAGGAAACCTGTTTCAGTCTTCCAGAGATTTGAGACTGGGACGGAGTTTCACCTTCCAGCAGGACAATGACCCTAAGCATACTGCTAAAGCAACACTTGAGTGGTTTAAGGGGAAACATTTAAATGTCTTGGAATGGCCTAGTCAAAGCCCAGACCTCAATCCAATTGAGAATTTGTGGTATGACTTAAAGATTGCTGTACACCAGCGTAACCCATCCAACTTGAAGGAGCTAGAGCAGTTTTGCCTTGAAAAATTTGCAAAAATCCCAGTGGCTAGATGTACCAAGCTTATAGAGACATACCCCAAGAGACTTGCAGCTGTAATTGCTGCAAAAGGTGGCTCTGCAAAGTTTTGACTTTGGGGGAGATGAATAGTTATGCACGCTCAAGTTTTCAGTTTTTCTTTGTCTTATTTCTTGTTTGTTTCACAAGAAAAACATTTTGCATCTTCAAAGTGGTAGGCATGTTGTGTAAATCAAATGATACAAACCCCCCAAAAAATCCATTTTAATTCCAGGTTGTAAGGCAACAAAATAGGAAAAAAGGCCAAGGGCGGTGAATACTTTCGCAAGCCACTGTATACATAATATGACATTTGAAATGTCTTTATTCTTTTGGAACTTCTGTGAGTGTAATGTTTACTGTTCATTTTTATTGTTTATTTCACTTTTGTATATTATCTACTTCACTTGCTTTGGCAATGTTAACATAAGTTTCCCATGCCAATAAAGCCCATTGGGGAAAAAAGGAGAGAGAGAGAGAGAGGAGGAAAGACAACAGGACAGATGATATTTCCTGGAGGAAGTGGGAAGAAACAGCAGGTTGAGACGGAGGGCATACACACACATCCCAGAGACAGTATGTTTCACACTGAGGTGTCATCTACCTACCTCAGGAGCTCCGTGTCCTACTGTGACAGACACAGTTCCCATGGCGACAGAGACGCGGTTCCCACGGCGACGCTCCATATGGGGCCCCAATGTTTAGCGCAATGGCGAGCAGTACGCCTCACCACGACGACCGTACGGGCGCTGTTGGACAGTGTGTAGCAACTAATAGAACAGACGAGGGAGCTATCAATGGTTATTATGATTGTCAAGATGGGAGAGAGGAGAGGAGAGGAGAGGAGAGGAGAGGAGAGGAGAGGAGGGACATCTGTTAGAAATAGTTGTTTGTGAAGGATGATTTAATAAATTGTTGTAATGAAATACAGTCCAATTTTCTAAAAGATACATATTTTACATGAGAAGTACTTTACTTGGAAGTCTACATTGTGTAAAAGACTACAAGTAAGAATCCTTGGTGTTCTTCCCTTCCCAGCAGCAGCCAGCCGTCACAGTGGGAGCATGTCTGTGTCTGCTGCAGCACAGTGGTGGTGGTGGGCGACAGTCTAGAATCTAGAGATGTCTGGGGGGCTGTGTCTACACGCTACTAAAGATGTCACGCCTGTAACGTACAGCTGCGCCGCGCGCGGTGTGTGTATGTGCGGCGATGGAGGGTGTTGGTGCGGGACTGTCACATACACACACACACACACAGAGAGAGAGAGAGAGAGAGAGAGAGAAAGAGAGAGAGACTGGAGTTAATGTTGTTGAGCCAGCTCAGTGTCAGTCTGTCTGTCACTCTCTCTCCTCCTGTTAATTCCCTCTTCATTCATTCTCCCACAAAAACATTCTGTCACTACTTTCCTTCATCAGATGCCTCCCTCTCACCCCAGCCAGGTCACTGGAGATATAAGGTGGTATTAGACATTCCCCAGGATGTTGGGAAATGCCTTCAAAACCGTCCACTAGGGGCAACAGTGAGCGCTATTGCCATCAAGTAGGCTTCAGTCTAGAGCATTGTTGATGGGGATGGCAGATGGGCTTAAGCAGCGAGCTTTGGCTAGTTACAAACCATTTTTTACCCTATCCCAAACCTTACCTTAACCATTCAGAGTTAATGCCTAAACTTAACAGTCAAAATTTGACATTAAATACTGGACAAACGCTGAATACTGAAGTCAAACCGTGCGACCTGTCTCTCTCTTGTCCCCTGTCCTCTCTCATTGTCCCTCTCTTGTCCCCATCCTCTCTCCCTGTCCCTCTCTTGTCCCCCATCCTCTCTCCCTGTCCCTCTCTTGTCCCCATCCTCTCTCCCTGTCCCTCTCTTGTCCCCCATCCTCTCTCCCTGTCCCTCTCTTGTCCCCATCCTCTCTCCCTGTCCCTCTCTTGTCCCCCATCCTCTCTCCCTGTCCCTCTCTTGTCCCCCATCCTCTCTCCCTGTCCCTCTCTTGTCCCCCATCCTCTC
>QNTS01001777.1:258816-270012 GCA_003317085.1 Hucho hucho
CCTGTCCCTCTCTTGTCCCCCATCCTCTCTCCCTGTCCCTCTCTTGTCCCCCATCCTCTCTCCATGTCCCTCTCTTCTCCCCCATCCTCTCTCCCTGTCCCTCTTTTTTTTCCATCCTCTCCTATAGCAACTCTAGCTCAGTCACCTCAGCTCCTCTCTCTGTGTGTGTCCGCCTCACATTCACTGTGGTGGCAGGGTGTGTGTGTGTCAGTCGCTGTCTGCGTGGCTGCTGTGTTTCTTTTGCTGGTGACATTTCTGTGCCAGGTATGACAAATGGCAGGCGCAGGGGAAGCGTTTATTCCCTGCGGTGAGTTTAATTAGCCTATCTGTCGCGGCTGGCACCGGCTTGTTTTGGGAACGACACACACACAGTGAGCGACACAGCCACACACACACACACAGCAACGACACAGACACGCACACACACAGTGACAGCGTGCGACATACACACACACAAAGCAAAAGACAAACACACACAGACACACTTTAGGACTTGGACCAAACAGATAATTGACCAGGGCAATTAAATGATATCTGAATCCCACTCTCTTTCATTTTCATACTTCTGTCTGTACCGCTGTCCTTTTCTCTGTCTCTTTTCGTCCACGGGGGGATTCTACATTGCTGCCAAGCTGACTTTGGTCATTTCTTCTGTAAAGGTTAAATCATTTACAAATTACAGATAATTTCCTGCAATTAGCGTCAAATGGTGAGGTAGACGGCGGGACAAGGTCATTACTGAGCACACTCAGTGGTGGCCTGGCGGCGAGGCTGAAAGAGATGGGTAGGACAGATGGCACCAGCCTGAGAATGCCGATGGATTGAGACTGAGAAAAACCGTGATGATGAAATTGGAACGAGACGAGCCAGTGTTGTTTCCTTTCATTATGTGTAGAGGGAGTTTTCTCCCTGGGCTGTGTGTGTGCGTGTGTGTGTGTGTGTGTGTGCACTTCCACTCATGCATGTGTTTGTTGCACCAATCTCCAACTCCTCATGCCTCCCTAATGTGTGTTGTCCACTGTGAGTGGAAAGGGAGGGGGCTGGCTGGTTGGCTGGGGAGGAGGGGGGGGAGAGAGAGAGAGATGGCTGAATAATTCTGGTACTTCTCCAGGCTGGGGAGGGAGAGAAGGAAGGAGGTAAGGAGGAAGCAGGGGGGTCGAAACTGGCATTGCTGAAAATTCTCTAGCCAAGCAGGGGACCTTAGGCCTCGGGCCACTCTGTGACAGACAGACCATAATTACATACACACATTAGTGCAAACACACACATTTATCACACACATGCACAAATGCGTACACACACACACTACTTTTGAATGGGGTGTGTGGGAGAGGGGTATGTCTGAGGGCTGCCAATGATGTCTTTCATTAGCTACAGCCCCCCCCCTCACACACACACACGCAGTCCTCACCTCCCCTCCCCTCTCCTCCCAAAATGTTGTGCCGATTGGCAGCCAGCATCAGGCGCCTCCAACAGGGCTGAGCCTCAGCCTTGGCATGGCCTGTACTTCCAGCCGGGACAGAGGAAATGAATACCCACAATGTTGCTGATGCGTCCCTTTAACTCCTCTAGCTAACTCCCCTAACTCTGGGCAATGTGTGTGTGTGGGGGTGCAGTGTGTGTGTGTCTCAGAGCAAGGTGTTGTGACTTGTTGTGTAGGTGTGGCAGCCAAGGTCTACAATCGTCTCCCTTCTGGCTACAGGTGTCCATTGATCTAGAGAAGTTACAAAGCCTGAGGACATCTGAAGAGCAGCTCTTCATGGTCAGAGGCTGTTTAGGGAACGCAGAATTAGTGGTTGAGAGAAGACAATGGGTTGGAACAAGAACTAACTGACTAACCTCCAGGTGCAGAATGCTGTTCAACCTTTTAGCATGGCCATTTAGCAGACTCTTTCAACCCAAATATGTTTTATACATCGGCCTGCTATAGGCTATAGGCCTGCAGAAGGGAGGACTGCTCATAATAATGGCTGGAACGGAGCAAATGGAATGGCATCAAACACATGGAAACCATCCTTCCCTCCCTTCATCCCTCCCTTCATCCCTCCCTACCCCCCACCATGTGACCCAGGCTTGATGAAGACAATTCACTTAGTCCAGTCAGGGCTTAGTGCTAGCGATTGATCCTCACCCCACTCCAGGAGGGTGCATGCCACAAATCACAGGCAAGGTGACCAACTTGCCCCTGGAGACGAGTATTATGGGATTGCGCTACCTCCAGCAGTCACAACTCCTGTCTACTGTATATTGGCCTACAGGCAATAGGGAGATTCAATTGTCAAGGTCGCTGCAGAGCAGCCTATACCTCAACACAGAAGTTGTGCTTCCTCAGACTTCTTTATATCAAGAACTACAGCCTGACTTAAAAGGAACACGGGTTGAACATTGAAGGAGCATAATAGCTTTTTTATGTATATGACTAGTGACAAAACAAATGATCTGTCTGTCCTGTGCGTTAGTGCATGGTCATATTTAGTGTTCTGGGCACTCCGTCATGTCGCATGAAGACAAACAGGACCTGAGGGAGAACAGGGAAATATCTAAGTGCGTCCCAAATGGCACCCTATTCCCTATAGTGTGCACTACTTTTGACCAGAGCCCTGTGGGCCTATAGGGTGCCATTTGGGACGAAGCCATAGCACTTGGAAGGCAGCGTACCTCCGCAATTTATTATGTTCTGCGACTCCATCTTTCGATCATTTGGAAGTTTTAAGGATTGTCAGGAGAGGTTGATGTCATCACCCGTTCATCACTCGTTTTTAGCTGTTGTGTTTAGTCGGGGTTCTTTACTGCTCATCCTGCACTCGTCTTTGTATTCCTTTCTTTCCTTCTGATCTGTATCACTCGTTCCATTCCAGCCCTGTGGACGCATGACCTGTACGCACACACACACCATAAAATATAATTTAGGCTGGTCCGGATCCATACAGCGGGATGTGAAAGTGGAACTTCAAATATTTACAATGTTTGCACAGCGTTAGCATGCTCCTCTCTCTCTCACTCACTCACTCACACACACACTCACACACTCACACACATACATACACACACACACAGGAGGAATAGAGAATGAATGGATCCTCTTTTTAACACCATCTGTTAAACACCATCCGAGGTCAACTATATTAATAGTCTATATTTAACCAAATTAAAAAGTGACTTTGATTTGAAATGTGTCTTTATGTAAATGTTATTATATCAAAAAGTGTTACATCTTAATTTGATTAAGTGAAAAGTGTACTCCTATAGCCTACAGTACATTTTTGAGTAGTTCCTCAATACTGCCTTGTTGTCCTATGTGGTGTTGTCATGGCGATGATCAAATCAAATGTTATTAGTCACATGTGCCGAATACAACAGGTGTAGACCTTACAGTGAAATGCTTACTTACGAGCCCCTAACCAACAATGCAGTTAAAAAAAATACGGATAAGAATAAGAGGTAAAAGTAACAAGTAATTAATGAGCAGCAGTAAGAAATAACAATATATACAGGGGGGTGCCGGTACAGAGTCAATGTGCGGGGGCACCGGTTAGTTGAGGTAGTATGTACATGTAGGTAGAGTTATTAAAGTGACTATGCATAGATGACAACAGAGAGTGGCAGTGGTGTGGAGAGGGGAGGGGGGCAATGCAAATAGTCTGGGTAGCCATTTGACTAGATGTTCAGGAGTCTTATGGCTTGGGGGTAGAAGTTGTTTAGAAGCCTCTTAGACCTAGACTTGGTGCTCCGGTACCGCTTGCCGTGCGGTAGCAGAGAGAAGTTTATGACTAGGGTGGCTGGAGTCTTTGACAATTTTTAGGGCCTTCCTCTGACACCGCCTGGTATAGAGGTCCTGGATGGCAGGAAGCTTGGCCCCAGTGATGTACTGGTCCGTACACACTACCCTCTGTAGTGCCTTGCGGTCGGAGGCCGAGCAGTTGCTCTCGATGGTGCAGCTGTAGAACCTTTTGAGGATCTGAGGACCCATACCAAATCTTTTCAGTCTCCTGAGGGGGAATAGGTTTTGTCGTGCCTGCTTCACGACTGTCTTGGTGTGCTTGGACCATGTTAGTTTGTTGATGATGTGGACACCAAGGAACGTGAAGCTCTCAACCTGCTCCACTGCAGCCCCGTCGATGAGAATGTGGGCGTGCTCGGTCCTCTTTTTCCTGTAGTCCACAATCATCTCCTTTGTCTTGATCACGTTGAGGGAGGTTGTTGTCCTGGCACCACACGACCAGGTCTCTGACCTCCTCCCTATAGGCTGTCTCGTTGTTTTTGATCAGGCCAACCACTGTTGTGTCATCGACAAATGTAATGATGGTGTTGGAGTCGTGCCTGGCCGTGCAGTCATGAGTGAACAGGGAATACAGGAGGGGACTGAGCACGCACCCCTGAGGGGCCCCTATGTTGAGAATCAGCATGGCGGATGTGTTGTTACCTACCCGTACCACCTGAGGGTGGCCCGTCAGGAAGTCCAGGATCCAGTTGCAGAGGGAGGTGTTTAGTCCCAGGGTCCTTAGCTTATTGCTGAGCTTTGAGGGCACTATGGTGTTGAACGCTGAGCTGTAGTCAATGATTAGCATTCTCACATAGGTGTTCCTTTTGTCCAGGTGGGAAAGGGCAGTGTGGAGTAGAGGTCGGGACGATATTAAGTTTCATAACAATCGGTAATCGACATTTTTGGATGCCGATTATGGCCGATTACATTGCACTCCACGAGGAGACTGCGTGGCAGGCTGACCACCTGTTACGCGAGTGCAGCAAGGAGCCAAGGTAAGTTGCTAGCTAGCATTAAACTTATCTTATAAAAAACTATCAATCTTAACATAATCACTAGTTAACTACACATGGTTGTTGATATTACTAGTTTATCTAGCTTGTCCCGCGTTGCATATAGTCGATGCGATGCCTGTAAATTTTTCAGCGAATCACAGCCTACTTCGCCAAATGGGTGATGATTTAACAAGCGCATTCGCGAAAAAAGCACTGTCGTTGCACCAATGTACCTAACCATAAACATCAATGCCTTTCTTAAAATCAATAGACAAGTATATTGTTTTACATCCTCATATTTAGTTAAAATAAATTCATGTTAGCAGGCAATATTAACTAGGTAAATTGTGTCACTTCTCTTGCGTTCTGTGCAAGCAGAGTCAGGGTATATGCAGCAGTTTGGGCCGCCTGGCTCGTTGCGAACTGTGTGAAGAACACTTCTTCCTAACAAAGACTAATTAATTTGCCAGAATATTACATAATTATGACATAACATTGAAGGTTGTGCAATATAACAGAAATATTTTGACTTAGGGATGCCACCCGTTCGATAAAATACGGAACGGTTCCGTATTTCACTGAAATAATAAACGTTTTGTTTTTTCGAAATGAAGTTTCCGGATATGACCATATTAATGACCTAAGGCTCATATTTCTGTGGGTTTATTATATTATAATTAAGTCTATGATTTGATATTTGATAGAGCAGTCTGACTGAGCGGTGGTAGGCAGCAGCAGGCTCGTAAGCATTCATTCAAACAGCACTTTACTGCGTTTGCCAGCAGCTCTTAGCAATGCTTGATTCACAGCACTGTTTATGACTTCAAGCCTATCAACTCCCGAGATTAGGCTGGCAATACTAAAGTGCCTATAAGAACATCCAATAGTCAAAGGTAAATGAAATACAAATGGTATAGAGAGAAATAGTCCTATAATTCCTAAAATAACTACAACCTGAAACTTCTTAACTGGGAATATTGAAGACTCATGTTAAAAGGAACCACCATCTTTCATATGTTTCTGAGCAAGGAAATTAAACGTAAGCTTTTTTACACGGCACATATTGCACTTTTACCATCTTCTCCAACACTGTGTTTTTGCATTATTTAAACCAAATTGAACATGTTTCATTATTTATTTGAGACTAAATAGATTTTATTTATGTATTATATTAAGTTAAAATAAAAGTGTTCATTCAGTATTGTTGTAATTGTCATTATTACAAATATATATATATATGTAAATATCGGCCGATTAATCGGTATTGGCTTTTTTTGGTCCTCCAATAATCGTATCGGTATCGGCGTTGAAAAATCAGAATCGGTCGACCTCTAGAGTGGAGTGCAATAGCGATTGCATCATCTGTGGATCTGTTGGGGCGGTATGCAAATTGGAGTGGGTCTAGGATTTCTGGGATGATGGTGTTGATGTGAGCCATGACCAGCCTTTCAAAGCACTTCATGGCTACAGATGTGAGTGCTACGGGTCGGTAGTCATTTAGGCAGGTTACCTTAGTGTTCTTGGGCACAGGCACATGATGTCACGCTGAGCTTGTGGGTCAAGCTCGTTGAATGCCAGTAATGCCCACTGACACAGTGACTACAGACCGGACATCACAAAGTCAACACAAACACACAGACACACACACACACACACAGTCAAAACAGCTTTCAAACTGCTTTCCCACCAGTGCACTGAAGCAGGGGGAGATTGGGAGAATTCACCAAAGCCCCCCCCCCCCCTCTGTCAGTCTCTCACACAAACCCTCCCTCATCCCCCCTCCTCACTGGCCCCTGCCTGGGCCTTTGTTGTTGTTGGGGGGAGGGCTCCCTGGTTCTACGCATTGTACCCCCTACTCCTCATACATTAGCATGAACACACAAACCCCACACACATCCCACACACACACACACATCTCCTCTATTTGTCAGCTGGAGTAGCCTTCCTGTAAAGTGAACAAGAATCACACTATAGCTTCTTTTAAAGGGGACTTGATGATGTCATAGGGAGATTATCTCTCCCCTCCTCCTCCTCATCCTTCTCTCATTCTCCCACTGCCACATCGCACCGTGGTGAATGGAATGGCCATGGCTGTGCGGTTCAATCACTGTCAAGTAGCAGAGAAGAAGAAAAGAGGTTCCTCTTGTGTGAAATTTCACGATTCACAATTGATTAAATAGCAGTGTCATTTCACGGCCCGGGCCTGTTCCACAGAGAGAGACAAGATGGTGCCCTTGGTGAGATACAACTCGGGTCATGTGACGAGGGTCTATTCAGAGCTGCGTTGATGTAAAGGGCCACTGGTTTTATGAGAGAGAGAGAGAGAGAGAGAGAGAAACATTAGGGGTGAATTGACAGTATCTTCTCATAGTCTTTTAAGGGTCCTTTATTCCCCTTGAGAGATAGAGGCACATTATTTGATGCCAAACTGATTTATTTTCACTATGTCAAATGGTAAGTCCCATGGTTCATTGAGATGGGAGGTAGAAGGTTTATGGAGAATAGAGGGATATTTTACTCTATGTACAGTATAGGGAAACAGTGGACTCTCTGGTCCAGGATTGTTGTTGTCACTGGCCTGGCCTGGTATGGAGGCTGGATGTTTGATCCCAGTCTCTGTCCTATATGTCCCTCTGGGTGGCCCCTGGGTGACCCCATGTGTTTGTCTGTGGCCAAAGGGTGGCTGGCCGCCACTGTCACCTCTATACTGTCACCTTCTCCCTCTGGCCTGGGAATGTGTGAGGCTGGCACTGCATGGAGAAGAGAGGAGGCTGGGTGTGTGTATGTGGGAGGGGGGATGTGTGTGTTTGTTTGTGTTGTAATCCGGCCATGTAAACTGCTCTGATATAGACTTCCCTTATTGAGAAGGCAACATAATGAGACAGAGGAAGTCTTGAGTCCTGCCTACCTCCCTTCATTTTGTACCATTTATGCGACTTCATTTAAGTGCTATAACTACATCCTATATTACCGTGTTAAATAGAATGGATCATTCAAGGTGTTTTTCAACTCAATGAAATAAAAATGAACCAAAATGTAATTTCTATGAATCACAGGCAATTTTCACATCACCGAGTCACTTTCAATTCAATTTCCTCAGCTGTCTGGGGGAGTTGAAATATAATTTACCCCAATGTAATATCCTGTGTAAATACTACTAGACATGACTAATACATATGATACAGTCTGGAGTACATGACGGCTACAGTCTTTAGTGGCTGCAGACATGTTCAGCTGCAGATTGCTGTATGACCATAACATGTTATGGAAAGTCTGAGGGGACATTTTCAGCTGTAGATTGGAGATTGCCCAGGGACAAGTGAACTCCCAGAGACCCCCGATACATCCCAAAATGGCACCCTATTCCATATGTAGTGTACTACTTTTGACCGGTGCCCATAGGGCTCTGGTCAAAGGTAGTGCACTATGTAGGGAATAGGGAGCCATTTGGGATGCAGACCTTATCTTTCATTTTCACTCTAGTAAACCTGCTTAGGAAATCTCTTTAAGTAGGAGCTCCCCCATAGGGAATCATATTAATTTCTCTACTTCCTATCTGTACTGCAAAACAGCCTCTCCACACTGGTTCCTCCTGTTTCTCAATGGGGCTTTTTCATATATATATGTGTGTTATTAGCATGTGGAAAGTGTTGGGTTTTAAAGGAAGTGGATTGACTTTTCTGTATGTGTGAAACTTGATGTATCTTTTTCTGAGAAAGTTTTAGTTGATAGTTCCAGTTTCTGGATTTTTGTACTGAGATGTTGTTTTGTTTGCCCAGTTTATGGTCCAACGGGTTGCCAGTTTGGAGGCTACATTATGGCCACATAATTGACATACGAAAATGTCCCAACACCAGACGTTGAAAATGTCCACATTTTTAACATTCATTACTGGAATTACAGTAGCCTTTGAAGTTGGTCTATTTTAAATCCCCAAGTTAGCTGAAAAAGCTTTTCTGAGAAGTTCAGTTGGTATTTTAATGGAGCAACCAGTTACTTCTTTGCATTCTAGATAGAAGGGGAGCGTGAAAAGACTTGTCCACTTGAAGTTGCCCTAAAGAGCTATGTTGTTGAGTTGAATACAGGCTGCTTTGTACTGGATGTGTTTTCTGAGGTAAACATCTATCTTTGCAAAGAGAGAAGCCAGTCTCGAGGACCATTTCCTCTCCTGCAGTGTTTCTGATATTGCTGCTTATTTTTCACAGTCACAAGATTGGTGGCATAACGCCTCACATGTTCAGTGTAACAGTACCACACACACTCTATCTGAAAGCTATTTATTGAAGTGTGTGTGTGTGTGTCACAGAGCGCACAACAAGAGGCTGCTGCTCATACCAAAGACTCTCGCAGCTCATTCAGCAGGGCAACACACACACACACGCACGCACGCACGCACGCAAGCACACACACACACACACAATACATGTGACCAGCATTCCTTCAGCCGAAGCCATGAAAGAGAGAGAGAACAGAAATAGGCGGAAGGAGGGAGGAAGGGAGAAAATGAGAGGTTGGCACTGAGTAATCTTGAGCACTCCGTAATGTTCCGGAAAAACAATGTTCAGGTATGAGTTAAAAGCACATTGTAAAATGTTGAAAGCACTTTAAGCATCAACTAAAATGCTTATCCTATTAACCAAGGTTGAAACCTCTTGCAACATACTCAGTATGCTCTAAGTCACAGTAGGTTGGTGGCACCTTAATTGGGGAGGACGGGCTCGTGGTAATGGCTGGAGCGGAATGAGTCGAATGGTATCAAATACATCCAACACATGGTTTCCAGGTTTTGATACCATTTGCTCCGTTCCAGCCATTAATATGAACCGTCCTCCCCTCAGCAGCCTCCTGTGCTCTAAGTATACTCTAAGAATACAAATGAATACATGTGCGTTGAGGCAAGAAGTCATGCGGCTTAAACAGTTGATATGAGACATATTGCAGCTTGGAGCAGACCTGGGTTCTTGTAGTGTTTGTAGCCAGTGTCAGTGGTTCGTAACAGGAAGCGGGCTGGCACAGGGATCAGCGCTTTTTAAATCTAGGTAATTATGAAAGAGCTTTAAGGACACAGCAGGGGATCCTGACTGATGACTGAGGCTGCCCCACAGAGTGTCTGATCACCGCGGCCAGCTAAACACATGAGGAATGATCCAGCAGCACGTGTGTGGCCTGCTAACCTACAGCAGGCCAGTTTGATTAGTCATGTCTGACGAGGCACATAGGCAGGAGACTGATGTGTGAACTGATTTGAGATGATGGTTTACCAAAGATAGTGGCTAAATGAAGATGTCCCACTCAGGCCGTTTACCAATCTGAAAAAATGGTCCGGTCTGGTCTGCTTAACGGGGTGGCTCTCCCATAGGCACCAATGCATTAGCAGTTGGGTCTGGTCTGTTTAGTTCATTGACTGTATATTAACCAGAATAGATTAGCGCGGGGGATGTCTCTCTTGCTCCTCCGTCTCTGGGTTTACTTCTAGAGCTCCATGTTCTCATTCTTTAGTATCACCTCATAGTTCATGTTGCAGTATCCCAACCTTACAGAGGCTTACTTTAGCATTGTAGCTATTGTATTACAAACAGAGGCTTACTTTAGCATTGTAGCTATTGTATTACAAACAGAGGCTTACTTTAGCATTGTAGCTATTGTATTACAAACAGAGGCTTACTTTAACATTGTAGCTATTGTATTACACATCGTAATGTAAGTGCTGCTGATTTTCATCAGTACAGGAACGCTTATTACTGAATGTTTCCCCCATTATTGACCAGCTCTCCTCATTACCCAGAGGGCCAGTTCCATGGCTGTTACATCATAGCCTTGCAGAGATGGCATGTTTCTCTGCAGAGAGAAAGGAGATAGAAACAGCTGTAGTTAACCGATAGACGGAGTGTGTGTGTGTGCATGCGTGCAGTGTGAGAGAGAACGATTTGTCAGATAGCAGTTGATTGAGTGTGTATGGGAGCCAACAGCTCATCTGAGTTGGCCCCATGTGGGAGAAATAGCCAGTAAAATGAGGGCCACGTTTAAAGTGATGTGTTCAGTAATGCTGCTAAGGTTCACCAGGGGACCAGTACAGTAAATGGCAATAGGGATGGAGGATGGAGGGAAGGAGGGAGGGAAGGAGGGAGAGAAGGAGGGAAGGAGGCAGGGAAGGGTAGTGCTAGTGTGCAGGTAGAATTTGAGAAATGAACAGATTTCCCCCCTGGAGTGAGAGATAAGGGGAGGAGGAGAGGGAGAGTGAGTATGCCTGAGCAGCTGTGGTGTGAGCGATATGAAGTTGAAAGGAGATTGGGGAATGGAGAGGGGGGCCAGGTGAAGTATCTCCCCCTCTCCCCTGTGGTAAAGGAAATGGGGTAAATGGAATGAGCCGGTATGAGGTGTACAGTATGACAAATGGACCAAACCATCCCTTGTAGGTGGGGGTGGTTCAGTCAGTCT
>QNTS01001778.1:14210-34186 GCA_003317085.1 Hucho hucho
GCTACAGCTAAACCATAAGGGAATCACAACCACCCCGCTACAGCTAAACCATAAGGGAATCACAACCACCCCGCTACAGCTAAACCATAAGGGAATCACAACCACCCCGCTACAGCTAAACCATAAGGGAATCACAACCACCGTGCTACAGCTAAACCATAAGGGAATCACAATCCCCCTGCAACAGCAAGTCTATAGTAAGTGAATATCAACAAATGGCTGGTCATAGAGAACCTCACGTCATCACACAACGTAGAGCTATGAATCAGTGTTTTGACCTTGCCTCGCTCATGGTCCTACTGATGGTCTTACTGATGGCCCTACTGATGGTCTTACTGATGGCCCTACTGATGGTCCTACTGATGGTCCTACTGATGGTCCTACTGATGGTCCTACTGATGGCCCTACTGATGGCCCTACTGATGGTCCTACTGATGGTCTTACTGATGGCCCTATTGATAGCCCTACTCATGGTCCTACTCATGGTCCTACTGATGGCCCTACTGATGGTCCTACTGATGGTCCTACTGATGGTCTTACTGATGGCCCTACTGATGGTCTTACTGATGGCCCTACTCATGGTCTTACTGATGGCCCTACTGATGGTCCTACTGATGGTCTTACTGATGGCCCTACTGATGGCCCTACTGATGGCCCTACTGATGGCCCTACTCATGGTCCTACTGATGGTCCTACTGATGGCCCTACTGATGGTCCTACTGATGGCCCTACTGGGCAAGGCTGTGTCCCAAATGGCACTGTGTTCCCTATATACCACACAACAACAGAGCAGTGGAAGGATGGAAGGACATTATCACAACCTGGACCAGTGTGCGTCTTCACCTTGACTTCATAATGGTAAGGCTGCCAAAACAGGCCTGCAAATGAATTACTTACAATCAAAGTAACTGTCTCAATGCATACAGTGTCAGTGGGAGATGACAAGCAGTTGTGTACATACTGTAATTGTCGCCCCTGACAACTGCTACTGTGGGTAAACACAAGCAACAAACCCCCTTAGACAGTTAGAAGAAATATGAGGAGAAAGGAACACTCATGTTCTGCCTAAAGCAGTGACTAGGCCTATAACGGTCACCAACCATAACGGCGAGCAGCATCTCTAGCTAGTCAAGTAGAATTTATAGACGGAATTTAAAGATAGCAGAAATCCTGACATTGTTCCAGTTAACAGTAGCAGCCAAATCGCAACCTGACACACACACACACACGCCTGATGCACACATTCACGCACACACTCACGTACACACAAGGAAATGTCAGACCCTTTAGAGAGGGCCTTGTGACTCTGTCTCCGCAGAATGACTGGCCACCCAGGTCAGCCCTAATAATAGTCAGCCTGCTCACTCGGTCAGGCCAGAATATTTGTGTTAGCATGCACCGCAGTCCTCTCTATCTGTGTAGTCTGTGTGTCCACAGAGATAAGTCAAACATCAGTGCTGTACTGTGATAATACATCTCACCTCACACTGTGGCCAAGGTTGGAGCAATGCACAAATCTGTTGGCTCTAATACATTAGGGAATAACGAGTCAGACCGACAGAGAGAGAGAAAGAGAGAGAGAAGGAGAGAAAGAGAGAGAGAGAGAAAGAGAGAGAGGGAGAGAAAGAGACAGAGAGAGAGAGAGAGAGAGAGAGAGAGAAAGAGAGAGGGAGAAAGGAGAGCTACAAAAGTACAAGGTGAATAACCCTCTCAGAAGCCATTAGCTCCAGCTTCCCACTGACAGACTCTTAAGGCTGTGCACCCTTCCAGGCACTTCTAGGTGGTTACAACTCCTACTCAGCCAGATCCTTCAGTGTCTGCACTCCAAATGGCACCCTATTCCCTATATAGTGCACTACTTTTGACCAGGGCCCAGATCTGAAAAGTAGTTTAGTATGTAAGGAATAGGGTGTCATTTGGGGCGTAATCAGTGCCACCGTCGCCTCCCTCATCTCAGAATATCAGTGGAAATTCAAGTGTTGAACCTGGTTGGAGGCTCATTGATTGTGTGGTTATTAAAATGTCTTGATAGTGTAATGACAGCTCTGACAGGAGGTAGGTTCTGTCACAGACAGACAGCACAACAAGCTAGGCTACATTATTATTTATTCTCCTATTAGAATAAATGAGCATGATAGGATCCAAATAGGCTGTCTGGATATGTTGCTTTAGCCTGAAGGGTGGATTATAAAGCACATCAAGATAGGGGTTTAGAATGAGGGACCGTCACTAGTCAATGTCAACTTACCCATTATATAGGCCGAATGTCGCAACCTAGAACCAAATCTTGTTAGCGCCAGCTAGCTAGCTAACTATTACAATTAGCTAACTAGCTAACTGTCTTCATATTTATTGGCATGTAGATGTATGTTTACGTCTGTCACCAGAGATTATATATTATAAAACAAGCCAATAAATGACCCACACACTATTTACACTCTTTTAACATCCATACCCTCACTACTCCAATAGCAGAGCACTTACACTGTAGCAGTGATTTCGACTGTATTCATTTACATTGATAATTAATCACATAAGCTCAAGGACAGGACACAATAAATGCAAAGAGCTCTTAGCATTGTTTTACATTAAGCATGATTTAACCCTGCTGTTAAGCAGTGTCTGGATTAGTTATTTGAAAAGTAAATACAAAGTAACATGTTATTTTACAATATTACTTTGTGTGGAAAGTAACGTGTTATATTTAAGCAATAAGGCCCGAGGAGGTGTGGTATATGGCCAATATACCATGGCTAAAGGCTGTTCTTATGCACAACGCAATGCGGAGTTCCTGGACACA
This sequence comes from Hucho hucho, assembly GCA_003317085.1. NCBI lineage: Eukaryota > Metazoa > Chordata > Actinopteri > Salmoniformes > Salmonidae > Hucho > Hucho hucho. The sequence continues at coordinate 17,011 of QNTS01001778.1, forward strand.
GCCCTTAGCCGTGGTATATTGGCCATATATCACAAACCCCCCGAGGTGCCTTATTGCTATTATAAACTGGTTACCAATGTAATTAGAGTAGTAAAAATACATGTTTTGTCATACCTGTGGTATACGGTCTGAAATACCATGGCTGTCAGCCAATCAGCATTCAGGGCTCGAACCACCCAGTTTATAATACTAGTTATATTACATTGTGTTACTTTCATGAAACATATCTCACAGTTTGTTTGACTGTCGGAGGGAGCAAGGAGAGCCGCCCGTGCTCTTCCAAGGATAGGCTACTTACTAACTCAGGTTTTATCAGCAGTTTCATCTGTGGCGTTGCTTTCCTGTGCTAGTCTACAAGTGCTGAGCTATATATGGGCTGCTTAATTATCCATCTACAGTATACTGTAAGCCAAACATCTGTACAAATTTCTTATCTTTCATTCAAAATCTTTCTCTCAAGCCGCCAGTTCTGGTTATAGAGCACACAAACACGAACCCATAGAGATGTATAGAGGGCACACTTGCCACTAGACAGGAAAGCCCTCTATGGGCTTTGCTATCAAAGAAGTGATCAATGGCAAAGATCAGAGGTGTACATTTCTATGGACAGTAGCTGTCATGACATTTCTCCAAACAGACTCTCCACTCACTCGAGAACTAAATGAGGAAACAAGTCAAGATTGGAGCATGGAAACACCCGTCCCGGTAGAGATATGATTCTGAAAGTAACGCAGGCCTTGTTTGACAAAGTAACTGTAATAATATTACCCAATTTGAACCCAAGTAACGTGTTACTTTACTCCATTACTCATTAAAAGTAATCTGATTACGTAACGTGTTACTGTTGAACCGCGTAACCCCCAACACTGCTGTTAAGGCATGAGGTTGTAGAGTCAGGAGCTCAAGAGACCACTGGGAAACAGCCTTGTTGACACCACTTATTATATATTACACATTAAATAGGTTAAATTAATGAAAACTGCTGTAGACATATGGTGTTCTGGGGAACATTAACCTGTACACAATTATTTTAGAATAACTTAGCCAGTTACAGAAATAATACAAAAACGGTATATGGTTATTTCACAGCTACATGATTATTGAAGACTAGAGAGTGTTGTTGTTACATCACCCCCATAGGCCTGCTGAGACTGTCTGGTCATTAATGGACCTCTTCTTACATCAGATCAATATATAATACCAAACTGAATTGATTCAATTCACCATTCATCAATTCACCATTCATCTACTGGGAGTGCAGCTAGACAACTGCTTATTATGGTTGTCTCAAATAACTAATCTATGTAAAAAAATTATTAAAACAGCATGCATAATCAGAAGGATAGTTAAATATTTACCAGGAAAAATTATTGAGCGAATAACACAAGCATTAATTGAGAGTCAGGTGAACTAGTGTTCTGTGGTCTGGGGAAATGCATCATCAAGTGAACTTAGGAGGCTGCAGATTGCACAGAACAAAGCAGCAAGGATTGTTTTAAAGTGGAGATATGGTTCTTCTGTTGAAGTCATGCGCAGTGTTCTTGGTTGGTCATCAATCAATAAGATAATTGAAAAAACATGCTTATTTTATTTCATAATATACACCATTTAAAACGGCCAAATTCTATTCACAAAGGTATTCAGTTGGTAAGAGACAGACATTCCGTAAATACCAGGAATAGATTGTCCACCATCTATGCGTTATTCAGACAGAAAAGAGAAATAGGCAAAAGAACATTTCGATTTAGAGCAATAAAGAAATGGAATGAATTAACTGAGCAAACAAGAAACCTTTCAATATATACATTTAAACATTATTTTAAAACTATTTATATATAATACATAGAAATGTTGTAGGACTATAGTAGATGAAGAATCAATATATTTTAGATTGAGTATTTATCGGGTCAATATGTTAGTATATTATGTATGTTTGTAATAGTGTGTTATNGACCGACCGACCGACCGACCGACCGACCGACTGACATTGCACTCCTACCTTGCCATTGGTGTCAGTCAGATTCAACAGCCAATCATCTCTCTGTTAACAGCGGGTTAACTTCTTAGGGAGCGGCTGCATAGGTGACGGTTTTGGAGAGTCTGGCACGCCCAAAGTAAAATGCATGCCACTCAGGCCCAGAAAATAGGATATGCACATAATTAGTACTATTGGATAGGAAACACTCTGAAGTTTCTAAGAGTGTTAAAATAATGTATGTGAGTATAACAGAATTGATATAGCAGGCGAAAACCCGAGGAAAATCCATTTGGATTTGCAGTTTTTTTGGTAAATGAGCATCTTCTCCATTGTGCTAATTGCATACAACTTTATGCAGAACTGAGACTGCAGTACCTATGGCTTCCACTAGATGTCAACAGTCTATATACAAAGTCTGGGAATTCTAGGAGTGACCAGAACAGATAGGAACAGGAAATTGTCAGGCGACCACTTTTGTAAACAAGGTTTGACGCGCGCAAGATTGTGAACGCGCACCACTTTATTTTTCTTTCCTATCGTTCACGTTATCGTCCGGTTGAAATATTACAGCAAATATACCCAAAAGGATACCTAAGGATACATTAAAAATGATGTTTGATTTGTTTGTAGAAAGTGTATAGGTATAATTTGAACGTGTTCTCTTCACGGTTCAATGGGCGACTCAACGGTGGATTTTATGATCATAACGCGCCAACCAAACGGAGATTTATGGATATAATAAATGACTTTTTCTAACAAAAGAAGCATGGATTGTCTTCGTTGGACACTTGGGAAGAACTCCGCAGAAGTTCAAAGGTAAGCGATTTTATATTAGCGATTTTATGCGTTTTGAGAGACCCGTGTTGGGTTATGGATTTATGCTAATGCGTAAATATTAGAGGTGCTACACTCAAACAATCAAATGTTGTGCTTACGCCCTAAAGCCTTTTTGAAATCTGACAACGCTGTGATATTGCCAAGCATCAGAGCTTTTGATGACTATGCAACACTTGTATATTGATGAATGTTTAATAATTCAACTTTTGGATTTTGAATTTGGCGCCTCACATTTCACCGGGTAGCGCCCCACCACTCCGTAAGTAGTTAAGATGTACAAGGTGTGTGTGTACAAGGTTAAACCAAATGATTAATTAAAAGTCTGAGACATGCAAAACAGCTTGGCAGTACTCTGTCCATCCTTGAGTCTAGCTAACAAAAGTAGCGAAGTTAATTGGCAATCACATATCAGAGGCAGAATGATTCAGAGATAGTGTTACATTATGAACTCCCAAAACTCATTTTACCAACTCAGAAAGTGTGCTTCCTCAAGGGTTATTACTATACCTCTGACAATAACTAAATATATTCCTACATAAATATAAAGTAGCCTATAGCTGCCACAAGCACCAACCAGCACTCACCAAAAATTATTTATTGTGACTCGAGGCAATGAGGCCATCTTGAGGTTCAATCAGTCAGTCGCCTTACAAAGCACCTACACTCGCACGCGCACGTGCGCACGCACAAACACACACACGCGCGCACACACACACACACACACACACACACACACACACACACACTCCAACATCCCTTCCTCTTCCTGCCACAGACTCGTGTCCCTGGAGGAAAGTCAAATGGAAGAACATGGAATATGGACACACAGATGGGCAGATCAGAATTCTAGAACTTTTCATTTACCGATGGTGTAGCCGCGTCTCAGCTCGCTGCACCGTGGACTGCAGATTCTCTGGGAATTGGTTGCATTGTTTTGCTGCACCCCCAATGTGGTTGTCTTGGTAACAGGTGATGCAGTCTTGTTGATCGGCGAGGCTGGCACCAGGGTAGGGGAGAATCCTTGAGTGGCAATATCCACTGACTGGGATTTCTTCTTCAGTCTGTTCAAAACAAAACAACAACAGGAAATATGGAGTCAGTCATAACACATCACACCACATATTCAGTAATAACATGGTCATGCAACAGGAAGTGGGAAATATGGCCTTGTAAATTCAAGGGCAAATGTGTCAAAAGATACAGTACATAGACACTGCTGCCAATAACAAAACAGTTCATCATATTATGTTATGCCAGCAGTCAGCACAGCAGCTATTGATAATGATGTAGAGTGAATGCAACATATTCACGGTGTGGCATATTCCATACTCTGGCTATGATTCATTGGAGGAGAGATCAATAACTTAATAAGGTCCTCATTAACAATTCAATTTAACAAACCATTTCAACAATATTTTATTGCTTTAAAATAAAACACAACAATATTATAACAGGAATATGAATTAGACACTATTCTGAACGAGATACGCTGTCATTGATCAAACATCAAATAGATAATAATGTGTAATGATATGTGTTAACTGGAGTTTGCAATTTTGGGACTATTCCGTTGGTTCCCTTGACGGCCTGGGCAAACGAAATCAAGCACAGCTCAAATATTTGAAAGTATTTGACATTATGTATTTGACCCAGACGTGGTAACTTTCTACACACAATGTCAGACAGCAATTTCACAATACAAACACTGTTGATGCTGTAAAGTGAAGAGGATCACTTGCTTACATAAGATGACCTATACATGATTAAACCTTATCCTATGAGACACTGACCTAAATCAAAGGAACCTACGCCAAAGTGTGAAAGCCAATTAAATGTCTCACCATAGGATTTACACAACAGGCTAGTTTATTTATAAACAAGTTCAGTACAGAGTTCACGAAGCTAATCCAGGTATCAAGCATGCAGAAGAAACACTATATAAGTATGCAGCACCTGAGAGTTAACAAAAACACCACAATGATTATGAAGATGTTGTATACCTGCCAGTTACTGATTTCCCTGCCTACTACGTTGCTATATCATCAACTTTATAAAACATTGAAAATCAAAAACATGAGGTAAGCACATATTATTTAGATATAGTGTAAATGGATGAAAAAGTACTCCTAAAGTACTATCTATGGTATGTAAACTAAAGTCTGTCAGTCTTTGCTGTAGACAAGGCCTGTCAGAGTAGCCTGAAGCAGCAATACAAGGTTCTTCTCAGCACTCCTTTCTTCCCTCAGACGGAATCGTTCCGGCTCCAGCCATTTCATTTCATTCCACTAGCTCCTCTCCCAGGACAGACAACAGCAAACATGACATAGCCTCTACAAGGTAATGAAATTCACCATCTCCATGGAAACACTGTCAATCACATTTGTGTACAGTACATCCAAGGAGAGACACCAACAGACAGTGACATTCACACAAAGAGGCAGAGAAGTTTAACTGGCAGCAGCAGTTATGAGTCCCATAAACAACAACCCTAGTAGTAGGCCCTATCTTAAAGAACACATTGAAAAAACTTAAACATTTCCATAGGCGATCATACTGACGTAGCTTCGAGGGCAGTATGTTGCAGTATGTTGCTCTCGAACCCTTGTAGATATTCTACTAAAACCTAAAATTTTCTTTTTTAAGTGTAACTTAAATAAAGGGTTTGTTTTGTGATGATTGTTTTTGAGGTAAAGTTTTCAGCATGTGAAAATGCTATAATGAAAGAGGAGAGAGAGGTAGAGTTACACCCTGGTGGTGATCAAGGTTCTGGAGGAGGGCAGACAGGAAGAGAAAACCTGTAGGTGTGTGTGTGATGTCTATCCCAGAATCCCTTGGGAGAAAACAATAATTACCGCCTCATCAGTGAGGGTCCTCCTTCCAGATCTGATTCACTGGCTGGGTTGTGTGTGTGTGTGTGTGTGTGTGTGTGTGCGCGCGTGTGTGTGTGTGCATGTAAACAGACTTCAGCTGAAATATCAGCCACTAATCAGGACAGTGTAGTCTGTGGCACCGACCAGAAAAACAATAACACTGTCCACAGGGATCACAACAATGACTGGCTGGTGTCGCCTTGTTTAGTGTTCAACACATCTAATCATCATCAATGGTAAGATACCTTACTCCTGTTATTGTGGTAAACGTAAGTAAAGTAAGCCTTGTCCAAGCCAAAACCTCCCATCCAATAACAGAAAAACAGGAATGATATTATCAAATTGGTTTGTATTGATAACTACCACTGCTTAGAAAACAAAGATGGATCTTATTAAACAATATAATTACAATCGTTTTTTTTCTTTCTTCAGAGGTAATTACTGTAAGCTCCAAAGACTGTGTCCTTGACAACTGGGCTGCATCTCAAAAGCCTTCAACTGGTGTACAGCAACTATCAACCACCCTCCTCAATCTACACACACCGGCTGATCTGATTGGCTACAGCTTGCATCGGCACGGTTTATCACAGCTTTCAGCGGGCCAATTGGCTGGGGCCAGAGACGGTTAGGTCACCAGTGGCCCTATGGCGTTCAATCCTATCACATGGGGAGGGAGATGGCAAAGCATGTCAACAAAGCCACCAGCTCCCACCAACAGATTCTATCTATGAGCAGCAAAACATTTAAAGAGGGGGAAGAGGTAGGGGAAAGAGGGAAGGAGAAAAGGAAGGGAGGGAGGAAAGCAAATGAAAAGCGGGCATTTTGTTTTCCTTCTCTGCTGTTCTGTTGCTTGGTCCAGGAGGAGAGCAGTGCCTAACAGGCAGCACTCAGATTATCCATCTCTACAGGGACTGGGAGTCACATGGTTTGGCAAGGCAGAAACAACACAGGAAATGTGGGCCAAGTCAAACATGCTTATCACTACACCCAGTAAGAGGGATTAGAGCTAGAGGAAAGAGGGCCGCTTGGCTCCACTCCACTCGCGTATGAAAACAACAAAAACACTGCCTTTAGTTTATGCAACTGTAAATGAGGTTTGTCATGTACATATGCTGCAGTACTGGCTTGGCTGGGTTTGACATCCATAACAGCAAAATGGCCAATATGACAGTTATGAGTCCCATTACACTGTGTTATGCAACAGCATTGTGACTGACAGAAAAAAACACCATCACAAAGAAACCTCATTTGGTGAAAACACTGAATGTCTGTGTCTTTGTGGGGATGGAAATCAGGCAGGATTCAACACTTAGACATTAAGACTCCAGGCAAGCCTTACTCAACGTTTGCTGTCTGAATTACTTTCAAATTGCTCATGACTTTATTTTGTTGTGTGAAAAGGAAATGGATAGAAATACACAATGGAAATGTATTTTTCAGTCAATTACACTGTTATGTCATTATACAATTGAAGTTGGAAGTTTACATACACCTTAGCCAACTACATTTAAACTCAGTTTTTCACAATTCCTGACATTTAATCCAAGTAAAAATTACCTGTCTTAGGTCAGTTAAGATCACCACTTTACTTTAAGAATGTGAAATGTCAGAATAATAGAAGAGAGAATGATTTATTTCAGCTTTTATTTATTTCATCACATTCCCAGTGGGTCAGAAGTTTACATACACTCAATTAGTATTTGGTAGCATTGTCTTTAAATTGTTTAACTTGGGTCAAACGTTTCGGGTAGCCTTCCACAAGCTTCCCACAATAAGTTGGGTGAATTTTGGCCCATTCCTCCTGACAGAACTGGGTCAGGTTTGTAGGCCTCCTTGCTCGCACACGCTTTTTCAGTTCTTCCCACACATTTTCTATTGGATTGAGGTCAGGGCTTTGTGATGGCCACTCCAATACTTTGACTTCGTTGTCCTTAAGCCATTTTGCCACAACTTTGGAAGTATGCTTGGGGTCATTGTCCATTTGGAAGACCCATTTGCAACCAACCTGTAGCCTCTTGGGGATTGCTGGGGCGCTAGCGCCCCACTCCCGACACTACCCGGTGAAATGTGAGGCGCCAAATTCAAAATCCAAAAGTTGAATTATTAAACATCTACCAATATACAAGTGTTCCATACTCATCAAAAGCTATGTTTCTTGGCAATATCACAGCGTTGTCAGATTTCAAAAAGGCTTTACGGCGAAAGCACAACATTTGATTGTTTGAGGGTATCACCTCACATACTTTTCCCATAGCCATGAATTCATTAGCCAGCTTGGCACACACATAACACATTTCACAGCGAAAACAAATCAATTACCTGTTGAAGAACGTCTGCTGAGGTCTTCCTAAGTGTCCAACGAAGATAATCCATGGTTCTTTTGTTAGAAAAAGTCATGTATTTTATCCATAAATCTCCATTTGGTTCGCATGTGCAGTTGCAAACCGTAGTCTGGCTTTTTTATGGCCTTCAAGTTATGTCGATATAGGACTCGTTTTACTGTGGACATAGATACTTTTGTACCTGTTTCCTCCAGCATCTTCACAAGGTCCTTTGCTGTTGTTCTGGGATTGATTTGCACTTTTCGCACCAAAGTACTTTCATCTCTAGGAGACAGAACGCGTCTCCTCCCTGAGCGGCATGACGGCTGCGTGGTCCCATGGTGTTTATACTTGCGTACTATTGTTTGTACAGATTAACGTGGTACATTCAGGTGTTTGGAAATTGCTCCCAAGGATGAACCAGACTTGTGGAAGTCTACAATTGTTTTTCTGAGGTCTTGGCTGATTTCTTCTGATTTTCCCATGATGTCAAGCAAAGAGGCACTGAGTTTGAAGGTAGGCCTTGAAATACATCCACAGGTACACCTCCAATTGACTCAAATGATGTCACGACTTCCACCGACGGTGGCTCCTCTGCCTGTTCGGGCGGCGTTCGTCGGTCGTCGTCACCGGCCTACTAGCTGCCACCGATCCTCCTTTTCCTTCTGTTGATTTTTTTATTGTTTGCACCTGTTCCTTGTTTTGTGTTTGTTAGGGCTATTTAAGCCGGTTAAGCCCGCCTCCTTTTGTGCGGGCTTGTTTTCTGTTTGTTGGTGTTGTGTACAGTGATTGAGTTCATGTCCTATGTTTGGGATGCTCTTATGTAACTATTTTCGCCTGTGTGTTTTGGCGTTGGACTAAATTGCGCACCGCATTAAAGTCGGTTTTCCAGTTACTCTGCTCTCTGCGCCTGTCTCCACACCCACCACTCCTAGCTGTCGTGACAAATGATGTCAATTAGCCTAACAGAAGCTTCTAAAGCCATGACATAATTTTCTGGAATTTTCCAAGCTGTTTAAAGGCACAATCAATTTAGTGTATGTAAACTTCTGACCCACTGGAATTGTGATACAGTGAATTATAAGTGAAATAATCTGTCTGTAAACAATTGTTGGAAAAATTACTTGCGTCATGCACAAAGTAGATGTCCTAACCGACTTGCCAAAACTATAGTTTGTTAACAAGACATTTGTGGAGTGGTTGAAAAATGAGTTTTAATTACTCCAACCTAAGTGTACGTAAATTTCCGACTTCAACTGTATGTACAGTATGTATCCCTGTTCTCCCACGCTTAATAGGTAGCCTATTAATTACCTCCGTCTTAGCCATTATTGAACAATTCGACACTCATTATAAACTCAAACACACTATAATAGTGCAGCCTATGGCATATATCCATATGAATGCAATATTTTCTCTTCAAAGTTAAATTGATGTCATGATAGAGCCATAACCCTCTGTGGCAATTTATTGTGACGAAGGCCTATCCTATCCTACCGTAGCCCTTTCCGGCAGTCAAATGACCTAGTGGCTTAATGGGTGGAATGTTCATATTTTTCCTAATTTCCTAATTAATAAACAAAACAAATGTAAACTCCAACTCCCAAGTGGTGCACTGCATCGCAGTGCTAGAGGCGTCACTACAGACCCAGGTTCGATCCCATGAGGTTGCGCACAACTGGCCCAGCGTAGTCCGGGTTAGTTTAGGGTTTGGCCAGCCGGGATGTCCTTGTCCGATCACGCTCTAGCGACTCCTTGTGGCGGGCCAGGCACATGCACGCTGACTTCGGTCGCCAGTTGTACGGTGTTTCCTCCGACACATTGGTGCAGCTGGCTTACGAGTTAAGCGAGCATGTGTCAAGAAGCACTGCTGCTTGGCTGGGTCGTGTTTTGGAGGACGCATGGCTCTCGACCTTCGCCTCTCCCAAGTCCGTACGGGAGTTGCAGCAATGGGACAAGACTGTAACTACCAATTGGATATCACGAAATTGGGGAGAAAAAGGAGTGTGCAAAGCTAATATAAAATATATTTTGATATGTTTAATGCTTTTTGGGTTACTACATGATTCCATATGTGTTATTTCATAGTTGTGATGTCTTCACTATTATTATACAATGTTGAAAATAGTAAAAATAAAGAACAACCCTAGAATGAGTAAGTGTTCTAAAACTTTTGACTGGTAGTGTATGTCAAATGGTTTTGTTATATGTCAGTCTTCTGTGATGTATATAAAGTGTAATATTGGGATGCAAAATCGAAATTGAATATACTCTATATCTGACATGGTGCAGGTGTCCTTAATTGCCAGGGCTGTAGCTCTCTGGGGTAGGAAATGTCTGCATAATGAATGGAGGGACAATGCAGACTGCAGACACCCAGTCTCATCTAACCCTCACTAAATGCTAGAGCAGCAGTTCTGTTGTCAAACGGCCTGAGCGGGTGGCATTCTGTCTGAACAATGAGCCCTGAACATTGACAGCTTGCTTATGAAAGTGCTGAGACTACAAACAAAACCGGTAGATAGCTGCCTACTGCAGGGGAAATGGAAAGAGTTTGGGCTGACTTAAAGGTGTCGTTTCTCCTCACTAATGACTGTGACATGCCCAGCATGTCACGTGTAACCAGAGGGAAAAAAAACTCTAGACCACCTTTACTCCACACACAGAGACGCATAAAAAAAAAACTCTCCCTCTTCCCCCAATTGGCAAACCTGCCCATAATCCTATCCTCCAGATTCCTCCTCACAAGCAAAAACTAAAGCAGGAATTACAAGTGACTCGCTCAATACGGAAGTGGTCAGATGACGTGGATGCTACGCTACGGGACTGTTTTGCTAGCACAGACTGGAATATGTTCCGGGACTCATCCAATGGCATTGAGGAGTATACCACCTCAGTCACCGGTTTCATCAATAAGTGCATCGACGACATCGTCCCCACAGTAACTGTATGTACATATCCCAACCAGAAGCCATGGATTACAGGCAACCTCCAACTGAGCTAAAGGCTAAAGCTGCCGCTTTCAAGGACCGGGACACTAATCCGGACGCTTATAAGAAATCCCGCTAGGCCCACAGACGAACTATCAAAAGGGCAAAGTTTAAGTACAGGACTAAGATTGAATCCTACTACACCGGCTCTGACGCTCGTCGGATGTGGCAGGGCTTGCAAACTATTACGGAGTACAAAGGGAAACCCAGCCGCGAGCTGCCCAGTGACGCAAGCCTACCACACAAGCTAAATGCCTTTTATGCTCGCTTCGAGGCAAACAACACTGAAGTATGCATGAGAACACCAGCTGTTCTGGATGACTGTGTGATCACGCTCTTCATAGCCGATGTGAGCAAGACCTTCGAACAGGTCAACATTCACAAAGCCGTGGGGCCAGATGGATTACCAGGACGTGTACTCAAAGCATGTGCGGACCAAATGGCAAGTGTCTTCACTGACATTTTCAACCTCTCCCTGACCGAGTCTGTAATACCTACATGTTTTAAGCAGACCCCAATAGTCCCTGTGCCCAAGAAAGCGAACCTGCCTAAATGATTACCGCCCTGTAGTACTCACGTCGGGAGCCATGAGGTGCTTTGAAAGGCTGGTCATGGCTCACATCAATACCATCATCCTGGAAACCCTAGACCCACTCCAATTCGCATACTGCCCCAACAGATCCAAAGATGACGCAATCTTAATCTCACTCTACACTGCCATTTGCCACCTGGACACCTATGTGAGATTCCTGTTCATTGACTACAGCTCAGCATTCAACACCATAGTGCCCACAAAGCTCATCACTATGCTAAGGACCCTGGGACTAAACACCTCCCTGGACTTCCTGACGGGCCACCACCAGGTGGTAAGGGTAGGAAAAAACACATATGCCACGCCGATCCTCAACACTGGGGTCCTTCAGGGTTGTGTGCTTAGTCCCCTCCTGTACTCCCTGTTCACCCACGACTGCGTGGCCAAGCACGACTCCAACAGCATCATTAAGTTTGCTGACGACACAACAGTGGCTTATCACCGACAATGATGAGACAGCCTATAGGAAGGAGGTCAGAGATCTGGCAGTGTGGTTCAAGGACAACAACCTCTCCCTTAACTCCTTAGGGCTAGGATCCCATTTTCCGAATTTTCGCCTGTCTGACGTGCCCAAAGTAAAATGCCTGCCACTCAGGCCCAGAAACTAGGATATGCACATAATTAGTACTATTGGATAGGAAACACTCTGAAGTTTCTAAAACCGTTACAATAATGTCTGTGGGTATAACAGAACTGATATAGCAGGCAAAAACCAGAGATATTTCTGTCCGGAAATTATTTTTCTTTGCTCACAATGGTCAAAAAAAAGAAAAAAAGAATTCATAGGGAAATAGGACACAGGTTGCAGTACCTATGGCTTCCACTAGATGTCAACAGTCTCTGGACAGTGTTTGGAGGCTTTAGCACTGAACAGAACCATACAGAAGAAGAATTACTGAAGGAAGTAGAAATGTCAACCACATTTTTTGGGCACGAGAATGTGAGCGCGCTCCACTTTATTTTCCTTTTATAACGTTTAGGTTATCATCCGTGTAAAATATTATCGTTATTATTCATAAAAGGATACCTAAGGATGCATTATAAATTATGTTTGATTTGTTTGGGCAAAATTGATAGGTATAATTTGAACGCGTTCTCTTCACTGTACAACGGGCGAGTAGACTGGAAATGCTTGGTGGACTATCTGAACATAACGCGCTGAACATAACGCGAGATTTATGGATATAATAAATGACTTTTTCTAACAAAATAACCATGGATTCTCTTGTTTGGACACTTGGGATGCCCTCAGCAGAAGTTCTTCGAAAGGTAAGCCATTTATTTTAGCTCTTATATGGGTTTTGTGAGACCCGCGCTGGATATGAATTTATGCTAATGTAGAAAATAGGAGAGGTGCTATCCTCAAACAATCAAATGTTGTGCTTTCGCAGTAAAGCCTTTTTGACAACGCTGTGATATTGCCAAGAATCAGAGCTTTTGATTACTATGCAACACTTGTATATTGATGAATGTTAAATATTACATATTTTTATTTTGAATTTGCCGCGCTTTGTTTGCTCCGAAAACGAGCCCGCTCACGGGATCGGATCCGTAAGAGGTTAATGTGAGCAAGACAATGGAGATAATTGTGGACTACAGGAAAAGGAGGATCAAACAGGCCTCCATTAACATCAAAGGGGCTGTAGCGGAGCAGGTCGAGAGTTTCAAGTTCCTTGGTGTCCTCATCACCAACGAACTATCATGGTCCAAACACACCAAGACAGTCATGAAGAGGGCACGACAAAACCTTTTCCCACTCAGGAGATTGAAAAGATTTGGCATGGGTCCCCAGATCCTCTAAAGGTTTTACAGCTGCACTCTCGAGAGCATCCTGACCGGTTGCATCACCGCCTGGTATGGCAACTGCTCGGCATCCGACCATAAGGCGCTACAGAGGGTAGTGCGTATTGCCCAGTACATCACTGGTGCCAAGCTTCCTGCCATCCAGGTCCTAGGCGGTGTCAAAGACTCCAGTCACCCAAGTCATAGACTGCTACCACACGTCAAGCGGTACCGGAGCACCAAGTCTAGGACCAAAAGGCTCATTACTAGCTTCTACCCCCAAGCCATAAGACTGCTGAACAATTAATCAAATGGCCACCCGGACTATTTACAATGATTTGATATAGTATGCATAGAAATAGAATGAACTGAATGGGAATGTTTGTTATAGTAATTCTATTTCTGTGATTGTAGAATGTGATTGTGATTGTGTGTTGTTACTTTGTACAGTACACTCAATGAAGCTAACAAGGAAGTGGCATCATATTAAATCACACTTTTAGTGATGGATCTAGAAATACCGATGATTTGCTGGAATGAACCGTTAAGTGTAACACGTGACAACCCTCTGGTAATTCAGGTGTAGAATAATAAAGATGTGATCTTCCACCTTCATCTTGTTGGGGTATGTTCCTTGTTTCCTTGTCAATCATTGGCTCATTGGTGAAATTAGCATTATATCTTTAATTAAATCATTCAAATCCTTTATTAATGCAATTGCAGACAGAAGTTGACAATCAGGAACATAGCACTTGTGTTTCCGAGTAAGTTCTGCAAAATAGAAAAGGTCCCAAGTTGCTTTAATTATGCTTGTAGTCAACCCCCTGTGATGTAACTGCCTACGTCATTACCTTCTACTCATGAGACCAAAACCATGCCTACACAGCTATATTAACAAGACTTTTAGTGTTATCTAAAAGCTTAGCAGTAAATGTCCAAGTTGATTTATAGTGGAATGTCTGACTAGTCTCTTATCTCTTACACTCCCCTGCAGAGTTCTGCCTTCACAGTCACACATTTCTCAGACAGTTTCTTTATAAGAGGCAGAGAGAAATAGAAAAGTACTGTGGAACAATATTAAACCTCATAATGTATATATATTGTCAATCTGTAGTCTAGGACCCTATAAATGTAAGGAGGGAGGTCTTATAACCCCTCCCCTTCTATTAATACAACATAAGCATTATCAATTATTATAATACATCAAACATTTGGTACAACCCCTATCATGACCCCTAGGTGAACCTCTAACAATCTGTTATGTAAGATATTAAGCAGTGCTACAATACCGTGTTGGGTTGGACAAGAAAAGCCCTCTGTCAGTGAGTGATGTCCATCGTGCTACTGTATACCCTACAGCTGAATACACTGGTTTGATGACATATTTTAATCCCTGACAGGGCTTTGTCAACTGCTGTCAGTTCAGCAAACACTTGCTGTTTTTCTTTTTGCCTTTGTTTTGGCTTTTGGGTTTTATTTCTCCCCCGTGGACTGACAGACGGCATCAACCTTGCCACATCTTTTGATCCGGGTAGAAAGATAATAAAATCTGTGTAATCACTGGGTCTTGTCCCCTCCTCAGACTTCACAGTGAACCTCTCTGATCCTGTATTGCTAGGTTATGGCAGAGACAACAGAAAAGGACCTCTCTGATTGCCCCGGGAGTTGAGTTTGGAGTGTAGGTTACCACACAATACTACCACCGACTATTACTTACAGGGTTTAAATACTGTATGTTCTTACGGATCTAAATACTGTAAAACACTTGGGAGTACAGAGTGTAATGTGTAGAGTTTACCTTTCTTTATCCCCTACCACATCTCAAAAGGTTTCAGACATAGGCGCGCACACACACACGTGGACGTGCGAACGCACACGCACACGCACACACACCACACACACACACACACACACACCAGCTTCAAGTGTACCAACAGAACAGTGTCTCACCACCAAACCCTAGCTGGCTTTAATGATTTATCCTCCACTTAACAGTGTCTGCCAACAAAGTGGGATTAGCTTTGTTTTTATCAAAGCCTGCCCTAAAATCAACAATGCTGCTCATATAAACTCAGAGGGATGGTTGCTACTCATTTTCTAAAACCATATCAATATCACCCAAAACAGCCCCCAGCCAAGGCCTTTTCAATTCGCTAACAGAGCAATTATCGTGGCCAACAAAAGCAGAAGAAAAATCACTGTTCATTTGAATGACTTGAACTCCAGGGCATATTTCTCTTCTGGATCTCTCTCTGTGCATCACTCAAGCATAATATACACACACAGACGCACATTAATGCACACACAAGAGCACGCATGTGCACACAGAAGCACACACACACACTACCTCTGCCCTTGTTGTTTCATTCAATGAGCATGGCGTGGAGCCTTGAGTCTGTTGTGCTGCTGCAGTCTGTAAATGGCCTCCTGGTTGCTAGCCTCGCTCCTATTTCCTCGCTATCATTTGCCGAGCCACGAGGACAGACAGAGAGATGATTGGCCGACAGCCTTAATGGATTCAACATCATGCCTGCCACGTTAGGAAGCTTGTGGCGTTGAAAAAACAAGACATCCACTGAGGATTCAAACAGATTGTATTTTGGCAGCTCTGACAGCATGTAGATTGTAGAATATATGATCTTTATCATAAGGCTAGCTACCTCTGTGTAGAAAACAGAGGAAGAAAGGAAAGGAAGGTAGGAAGGTGATAAGAAAAGGGAAGTGTTAGAATAAAACTAAGTGCAGTTCAGTGCAATATGTTCTGGTGAATGTCCTCTACCTTTCTGTGTCTGAAATGGCACACTAGTTCCTTGTTCAGTACTTTTGGCCGGAGCTACATAGGGCTGCCACATAGTGCACACTTGCTAGGGAATAGGGCGCCATTCCAGGTTTTGTTGTGTGTCTGCCTGACTCAGGATGCCTCAGCTGACCTCTGAGGCGAACAGGGAAGAGGTGAAGTTAGACTCATTTGTTAATGCTCAACCTTCTGACTGTCTGCCTGCAATAATGATCAGTACCACAACCCCAGTGTGTGTGTGTGAGAGAGACCGACAGATAGATAGAAAGAGAGACAGACAGAGAGCAAGACCAACAGACAGAGAGAGAGAGGGAGAGAGAGAAAGAGAGCGAGAGAGCAAGCACAATAGCACTGTAGGTAAGAGCACAAAAATATCTGTGTGTGTGCCTGTGTGCACAGTGAGTGTGTGCCTCTCTCTCTCCCTCTGCTCCGCACCGTGCCCTTCAAATGGTAATGCCCAGGCTCGTCTCAGACTCACTCCACCCGCCCTGCTCTCTGCTCTCTCTGCATGCTAAATATTTCACGTCATTCTGTGCCCTTGCAAGGCATCTGCTGTGTTCGTTCCGAGGGAGCGCCTCTAATAGGCCGGCTACAACATCTGGTGCCATGGCGCTCGGGTCGCTGCCGCCGGATGATGAGGTCACAGGGTTGTTGAATGTTGTGGAACATTTCGTCGTAAAAAAGGCTAAATCCGACTCAGGGCAAAAACTCTAACACCACAGCAGCTGACGTTGGGGTGAAGTTGGTGGTGATGTTAGGGAAGATATTGGGGTGAAGTTGGTGGTGATGTTAGGGAAGATATTGGGGGTGATGTTAGGGAAGATATTGGGGGTGATGTTAGGGAAGATGTTAGGGAAGATATTGGGGTGAAGTTGGTGGTGATGTTAGGGAAGATATTGGGGGTGAAGTTGGTGGTGATGTTAGGGAAGATATTTGGGGTGAAGTTGGTGGTGATGTTAGGGAAGATATTGAGGTGAAGTTGGGGGTGATGTTAGGGAAGATATTGGGG
>QNTS01001778.1:39684-58355 GCA_003317085.1 Hucho hucho
CGAGAGAGACAGAGAGAGAGACAGAGAGAGAGACAGAGAGAGAGAGAGACAGAGAGAGAGACAGAGAGAGAGACAGAGAGAGAGAGAGACAGAGAGAGAGACAGAGAGAGAGAGCAGAGGGGACGGATCCCAGGTACCTATTCGAATCGAATTACACAACCCAGCTAGCAGTGAAGACACAGAGAGGAGAGACACAGCAGCACACAGCCATTGTTCTTCCTGCTAGCTTATTAACCACATCTCACCCTCTCTCCCTCCCCTCCTCCCTATCACCCTCTTCTCCTTCTTCTCTCTCACCCACTCTTCCTTCTTCCCTCTCACCCTCTCTCCCTCCCTTCCTTCCACCCTCTCTTCCTTCCCACTCACCCTCTCTCCCTCCTTTCCTTCCACGCTCTCTTCGTTCTTCCCTCCATCCACCCAGAGCCAGTGGTAAACACTGAACCACAAGGTCAGTAATCTGCTAAACAGATTCATTTCTTAGCTCCCAGCCTACGTACATGTTCCTAGGGTACGGTAATGGGAACGCTAATGCCACACACTCGTGGCTGTTTAGTTTGAGGCCTGGCCTGGCATCAGAAGGGCTGACATAGAGGTTCTGTCCTAAATGGCCCTGATCCCTATATAGTGCAGTACTTTTGATCATGGCCTGGTAAAAAGTAGTGCACTATGTAGGAAATAGGGTGCCATTTGGGACACAGCCAGAGATAGAGTTATCATACCTGGTAGATTATATTACCATCAGTAATGTTGTGATGGGGGTGGCAGTAACCGAAAGGTTGCTGGATCGAATCCATGAGTTCCCGAGCTGACAAGGTAAAAATCTGTCGTAAAAATCTGTTGTTCTGCCCAGTTAACCCCCTTTGAATGTAATTGAGAGCGAGAGAGAGTTAATTTGTTATTGTATATTATCTATTTCACTTCCTTTGTCAATGTAAACTTATGTTTCCCATGCCAATAAAGCCCTTTAAATTTAATTGAGAGCAAGAGAGAGAGAGACAGAGACAGGGAAAGAGAGAGAGACAGAGAGAGAAAGAAATAGATAGAGATCCTGTCTTTTCTTTGGCCGTGTTCTGCAGCAAGAAATCTCCCCCCTGCCAGCCTCAACCAGCCAGACCCAGCTGGGTCCTGGAAGTGGGAAGGTGTGAGGAGCAGCATGGATGCATGCAACACTGTCTGTCTGTCTATTGTCCATCTGCATGCAACACATGCAGAGGAGGAGGGTCCCCCCCAGAGGAGCTTCCACATCAGTGCTCTGCCACCGTCAATTAATCAGCCAGTGTCTCCCACAAACTTCTTAAACAAAGTACACAGACACATCCCACTCCACAAGGATAGAGATAGAGAGTCACACAGGCTAGTGGGTCTATACTCCAGAACAGAGAGAGACACTGACCAGTATATCAATATCCTTTCCATAACACAGACGAAGACGGAGACACTGACTACAGCATAAGCACAATGCAGTCCGATATCCTCTCTCATAACGCCTTACTCTTTAGTTGAGCGTGTTCTACACACTTTCCCACTTTCTCTTTGCACACTTTTTTACTTTTCAACATATCCCTCCTGTCTGCATGAGAGAAATACCAGACAGACAGAAAATATGTGGATGTTTCTCCCCAAGCACTGTCATCTGTAATTGCTTTTTAATTCAACCCCCAAATACAGATGTGTATCAGTTTAATAATTGCTTGCTAATCAGTTAATCCAAACAGTTACTTCTGTTTTGTTTCCCTCATACCACTGTACACAAAAACCCTTTGCACCATGAGCATCTGCAGAGGAACACACGACAACGTTACCCAGTTACCCCATTACCAGAGTTCTGTTTAACAAACTGTAGAGGGTAAACAATGTCTCCCCTTTAAAAATCAACAAAAACAGCATCAACAAGCACAACAATAGGTAACACTTGAATACCCTCTTTATAATGCATTATAAGCACCGTGTGTTCTTTTTCGATGGCAATCTGTATTGCTTCCTGGTAACTGGTAGCCTATCCAAAGCCTTAAATGGTGGACAGGTTAGACAAATCTGTCAACAGGACGTCTCAATATAAAGGGAGTTGAGGAGGGAGGGAGGGACTGAGAGAGCATCAGAGACAACAGAGCAGTGACAGAGAGCTTGACACCAACACTGGGCTGCTGCTGTCTCCGCGGCAGGCACCTCGTAGAATATAATCTCCCCAATCGTACCGCTGATGCCGCTCAATCTCCTCCTGAGCTGAGGAGAAAACTAAATCCTTCAACCGCTGGCATAAAGCTGAAATGAGACATTCATTTAGTATTATACCATACTGAGCCAAACACCTCTCTACCCTATTCAACGAGCTCTTCATAGGCTTATCTGAAAGACTGATGGCATGTTGAAATAGCACAATGGTTCAGCTGAAAGGTGTTGGCCAGAAATGGAGGTATTAAACTCTAAAGAGGGGGTCATTTAGCTATTTGATTTGGAATTTTAGGACCTCTTTAGGTATTCATACCTGGGGTTTTCTTTATTTTTACTATTTTCTGCATTGTACAATATTAGTGAAGACATCAAAACTATGAAATAACACATATGGAATCATGTAGTAACCAAAAAAGTGTTAAGCAAATCAAAATATATTTTAGCCACCCCTTGATGACAGCTTTGAACACTCTTGGCATTCTCTCAACCAGCTTCATGAGGTAGTCATCTGGAATGCATTTCAATTAGCAGGTGTGCTTTGTTAAAAGTTAATTTGTGGAATTTCTTTCCTTCTTAATGCCTTTGAGCCTATCATTTGTGTTGTGACAAGGTAGGGGTGTTATACAGAAGATAGCCCTATTTGGTAAAAGACCAAGTCCATTTTATGGCAAGAACAGCTCAAATAAGCAAAGAGAAATGACAGTTCATCATTACTTTAAGACATGAAGGTCAGTCAATAAGGAACATTTCAAGAACTTTGAAAGTTTCTTCAAGTGCAGTCGTAAAAACCATCAAGCACTGTGATGAAACTGGCTCTCGTGAGGACCGCCACAGGAAAGGAAGACCCAGAGTTACCTCTGCTGCAGAGGATAAGTTCATTAGTTAACTGCACCTCAGATTTCAGCCCAAATAAATGCTTCACAGAGTTCAAGTAACAGACACATCTCAACATCAACTGTTCAGAGAAGACTGCATGAATCAGGCCTTCATGGTTGAATTGCTGCAAAGAAACCACTACTAAAGGATACCAATAAAAAGAAGAGACTTGCTTGGGCCAAGAAACACGAGCAATGGGCATTAGACCGGTGGAAATCTGTCCTTTGATCTGATGAGTCCAAATTTGAGATTTTTGGTTCCAACCAGTGTGTCTTTGTGAGACGCAGGGTAGGTGAACGGATGATCTCCGCATGTGTGATTCCCACTGTGATGCATGGAGGAAGAGGTGTGATGGTGCTTTGCTGGTTAACCAGCAAGACTATGACAGCATTCTGCAGCGATATGCCATCTCATCTGGTTTGCGCTTACTGGGACTATCATTTGTTTTTCGACAAGACAATGACCCAAAACACACCTCCAGGCTGTGTAAGTGCTATTTGACCAAGGAGAGTGATGGAGTGCTGCATCAGATGACCTGGCCTGTAGAAAATAGTAAAAATAAAGAAAAATCCTTGAATGATTAGGTGTGTCCAAACTTTTGACTGGTACTGTATATTTTGTACGCATATTTAACCCCTTATTTTGGGGGGCATAAAACTACCTAGATACTTCCATTTCTTTGTATGGGTTACTGTCAGACGAGTCTCATGACACTTGTGTGGGTCGTAGAACAAAACGGAGAACATCATTGTGTTCGTGAGAATCTCCCCTTTTCCATAGAATCTCCCCTTTTCCGTTGTCGTGAGAAGGCCTATTTTTGTCTGAAATACAACGCTGTAGCTCGGACTCCTTCCACCGCAGATGCAGAAGGCCAACATGTCTAGCTTAAACTTGACAGATTTTGAAGGGTATTTTTTAATCATGTTACTTAGATCGGGTTTGTCAATAGACTCTTAAGGATTAAATGTGTTCAAGGCCTTTCTCCATTGACCTTGCTTTGTCTTTTATTTCCTAAACTGACTGCTAATTCATTCAACTGAAAGGTCACATCTTACACACTGTATCTCTTCCATCATCTCCGTCAGATGCAGAGATGGAGGTTCAGAAAATAGGTTAGGTTTTTGATTGGTTTCAAAACCTTTTTTATAATATGAAGTTGATTTGCAACTTTGAATAAGGAAAGATGTAGTAAGATGTGGCATGCAACTTGGTCAATTAATTTGAGCTGTCATCACTTTGGTGTCTAAGTAAACAATTCAAGATAAAATATGCATTGCTACAAAGCTTTACCATGTGTTTTTCTACCGAGATCACATTTCAAAGGTCAGGGGAATCATTACTGACATTTGTCCAGTTTAGCATCCGTTCCTTTCTGCTCCTTAAAGGTATCCGCACCAAAACCAACTAAAACGTCACAAAATGTCGTCATACTATATGCACAAACCGTTTCAACTGGGAAGCATGCGGTAAGCTTTAGGCAGCAACACGTGACCTGAGGAGAGGAGCACGGACGCTTCACACCAGACATGTGCTTCCCTGCCTTCCCGTCCCTCTCAGCCCCCCTCCTAATCGCTACCGACAGAGAACAATGCTGCTGCCACACACACACACACACACACACACACACACACACACACACACACACACGACACTGCTTAGTGGATGATGTTCTACTGGCAAAACAAAGCCATAGAAATACTCTATACTCTGTCCTGCAACATCAAAACCTCTTCTTCATGCTATCTCTGTGATGAGGACACGATCTCATCTATTACAGTACCCATTAAAATCAGATGGTGAGGCGGGCCGGTGGTAAAAGGGCCTGCGGATGACTTAGGAGCACCACATAAAATGTAGGAGCACCAGAAAATAAGGTTTGTAAATTGATTGAGATACAGCCTTTATTGGGCCTATATGAATTCTAGCTACTTTTGAAGCACATGTTGTGCCCTAGAAAATAAACTGTAACCCTGTAAAGACATTTGTTCATTATAAAAGCTATACAAATACCTGTCATTGAAATTACACAGTAATGTGTGAAATATTTGGTTTCTACATTGTGTAAAAAGCACTGTTTCCTATTGAGATGCATTACATGGAATACTGTACATTGTCTCTTTAAGAATACCAGTATATCCAAACATCTGGGGGCACAGACAGAATGGTAAAGGTACAGCTTCTTCAGGAGAGCAATGATCATATGAATGAATTAATGAATGATAGATTTGCATGTGGTCACGTACAAACTGACAAAGTTACCAGGTTGTTAGCTAGATAGCTAATGAGGTAACATGACTGAACAAGGTGTTAATGGCCACAACGTGGTTAATGAATGTAAAATGCGGCCCGCATATGTGACCATAATGGTTGCACTTGTACATCACAGACAGGCCGATAGAAAACCATGCAGAGTGTAAACGGCAGACCTGGGTCAAATGCATAGTATTGTATGGCCAATAAAGTGAAAAAGGCAGAGAGGCCTACTGTATGAGAGATGAAGGAAGAGAGTGCTAACAGGACATCAACATCCTTTATCTCCTACTCCACCCTTCATCCATCCATCTAAATCCCTCCATGCTTCATCCCTCTCTCATTCCTTAGAGAGTTTCATCATCCGGTAGTATTTGGGCCATGGTGAGGCCAAGCAGAGGGCCAAACACCGTAATGTACAAATCCCCTTTTTCTGATCAACTGAGTGGTGAAGATTATAAACATGTCCTGGACTGATGTTAATTTCCCAGAATGTTGAGAAAGCTCTCCACAGACCTAGCTGGAACCCAGACCAACACAGTAAACTGTAGTCATCCATAGACACGCACATCACCGACAAGCCCCTGGAATCCAAACACTCACATGGATTTACAGGACTGTATGTAAACAACCCCATGCTCTACTTCTTATGTAACCTGATTGTGATTGTCTATGGTTGCAAAATTACCCAAATTCCACGGTTTTCCTGATTCGCGGAATAAGGGGGGAATAAGCAGGGAATCAAGATTTCTGGAAAACCTGGACATTATTGTAAAAGTTACTGAGATTTTCCAACCCTATTGCCATTATTGACTTCAGAAGTCAAGACACTTTCATTCAGTAAGGAAAACTGAAGAGTGATGATGGATGTTGAAAATGAGGGAATACTGTAAGTGGACAACATGGCTCTGTCTGTGTGTAGGCTATGTACGTATCTCTGACGTAGAGCTATGTTTAGTAATAACATCCATTACTGTAGTCCAGTTAGCATCCAAACAGAGAGGGAAGGTTCAAAGGTCATCACAGAGCTATGTAAATTCTGTATAGCCTATATCGGCGGCTATACCAATCACCTGTTTTGATGATTGTTTTCAAACACATCTACCTACAGTATAACACACCATTTGTTCTTCCCCAATCTCTTTAAACCCTCTCCAATCTCTCCATTCTGCTCCATACACACACAGAAGCCATGTTGCCTGCTAAGAAGCAAAAGCCTTCAGCCATTTAGTTCTAAAGCTGCTGTTTTCCCCCTTCACATCGATTGAGTGTAGCTTGCTCTCAAACTGTCTCGCTGTCTGCTCAGTCTGACAGCAACAGACTCCTTTTGGAGAGGAGAAGAGAAGCAAACGTTAGTAAAACAAGCATGTTCTGCTT
Organism: Hucho hucho; assembly: GCA_003317085.1. Lineage (NCBI taxonomy): Eukaryota > Metazoa > Chordata > Actinopteri > Salmoniformes > Salmonidae > Hucho > Hucho hucho. Next base: position 46,360 of record QNTS01001778.1, read on the forward strand.
GTTGTAGCACTTAAGGAGTGTTCCTGATCAATCCTGTTCAAAGCTTCAGCTTTGGGAAGAGATCTTCCCAGAAAAGCTTTGACATTAGTCCTGCTTTGATTTAGGTGAGGAACTGTTCTAAAATAACAAATAGCCTTTTACTTCACTAATATTGTGCTGAGTTGCCAGCTGCACAGTCTCCCTGATTAGCTTGAACCTTCTATAAATGCCTTGATTAGGCACAAGGGAACGTTTTCTCCTTTTCTGCTGCTTAAAATAAAATATTCTCTTATTCATCCCTTTTAAAACACCCATTAAGGTAAAGCAACGGCTTTATGAGTTTGAGAATCTAATTCAAAAGTGTGTGTACATACCGGCTAGCATGCAGTAGAGGTTCCATTGACTCTGAGGGAGGACTGAGAGAGATAATGGAATCGATCCCTCAAACTGCTTAAGTTAAGCGAAGGAAAATCACATCATGTGACCATCCCCTCCCCCTCCTGTGCTAATTTATTTACCCAATATAACACAGGGGCCTGTGATGCAGAGAGAGGCTTGAGCTGGACAAGCCGATTTGAGACGTTTACTGCTGCCTGAGCCAAGACCAAGGGCTGGGGGGGGCGCGGGGGAGAGGGAGTCTGAGGGCTGGGGATGGAGGGATAATGGGAGGCTGAGGGCTGGGGATGGAGGGAGAGAGGGAGGCTGGGGGCTAGGGCTGGGAAAGAAGGAGGCTGATGGCTGGGGATGGAGGGAAAGAGAGAGAGGGAGAGAGAGGGATGCAGAGAGCTGGGGGAGAGAGGGAGACTGAGGGCTGGGGGGAGAGAGGGAGGCTGAAGGCTGGGGGCGAGAGAGGGAAGCTGAAGGCTGGGGGCGAGAGAGGGAAGCTGAGGGCTGGGGAGAGAGGGAGACTGAGGGCTGGGGAGAGAGGGAGACTGAGGGCTGGGGGGAGAGAGGGAGTGGGGGGGTGTACATTGGCTCTGATGGAACAGAGAAGTAGAGGAGAGGGAGAGCGCTCCAGGCTGGGGCTCAGGGTGTGTACAAAGTGCACTGTGCGGTCTCGGAATGTGTTAAGTGAACTGTGCCTGTGTGTGTATATATGTGTGTGCTCCTGGGGTGTGTGAACTGGTCCTGTTCCAGGTGGTAAAAGCATTAGGACTCCTGGTGGCAGAGATGAAATGCGCCCCAGCCGCCATCTGCTGATGAGTCACTCTTCCTGTGCCTCTTTCCCTGTGCCTCTTTTCTGCTTCCACTGTGCACTGCGACGCGGGCCAGACACTAAAACGTGACCTGTGTGTGTGTGTGTGTGTGTGTGTGTGTGTGTGTGTGTGTGTGTGTGTGTGAGAGAGAGTGTGTGTGTGTGTGTGTGTGTTGATGGTTCTAATGCATTAGCACCCTCTCTGTGATTGGGACTCAGAACTATTAAGAGTAAAACTGAGGGAGATTACACAGTGTATCTGGGTTCCATAAATTAAATGACTTTGAGAGAGCGAGAGAAAGGACTTGGAGAGAGAGAGGACTTGAAGAGAGAGAGAGAGAGGGGACTTGAAGAGAGAGAGAGAGAGGGGACTTGAAGGGTGAGAGAGAGGACTTGAAGAGAGAGAGAGAGGGACAGGACTTGGAGAGAGAGAGAGAGCGAGAGGACTTTGAGAGAGATAGAGAGGGTGAGGCCTTGAAGAGAGAGAGAGAGAGAGAGAGACATTGAATGGAACAGTTGTCCTACATACTAGCTGAATAAGGCAAGGAAAATGCAAAGGCATATAGGGCATATGTTAATTTGAAAAAGAACGAAAAAAGAAAAAGGGCTAGGCGATTCTGGCAGATATTAAAATGAGGGAGGAAGGCTGATAAGATATCATCTAAAAGTCTAAACGTGTTTTGACAAGTAGGCTACATATTACCATAAATGCATTCTGGGAGATAAAGTTTTGAGCACATGCTCAGAGTCCAGTCCAGTGTGTTGCTGTGATGAGTGAGCATCAGTTTAGGGAGGAAGTTCATCTGGAGAGGAGAGACAAATGAAATGTGAAAAGTAGGAGCTAGCAGGCTGGAGGACATGCCTCCCTCCACACAGTAATCTCCCCAGTCAGTACTTTGACCGTGCCAAGACTACTGCAGGCATGCATGCTGCCTCCTAGATAGATGCACCAAACCAACGCTTCTGCCTCTCTGTGACAGCTCCTCTGGCCAACACTGACCCAAATCATCTCCTCTCCTTTTAGTCTCCTTTCATGTCCTTTCCTCTCATCTCATCTCCTTTCCTCTCCTCTCGAACCTCACATCTACACATATTTTATTTAAAACTAAGCACATTTATGATAATTCATTTCTGTACTCCGATAACTTTCTCATTTGAGAACAGAGATATTTTAGTTGTCTATATATATATATTTTTTTTTCACCTTTATTTAACCAGGTAAGCCAGTTGAGAACAAGTTCTCATTTACAACTGCGACCTGGCATGATTTAAAAAGCCCAAGTGTGTGAACTATTGATCATATTCGCTCATTCGACAATATGGTTTGCATAATTGCTTTAGCCGTAGAGCTAATATAACAATCCAATATTAACTGAGGTGAGACAGTTATAACGATCTGGGTTTTAAAAGGAACAGGAAGTCCTATGGTACGACACAGACCTAGGATAAAGACCTTTTTGCTATAAAGCACAGAACCCTGCAACAGAAAAATGCAGAGGCCTGAGAGTTGAGATCGGCTTTTATCTTCATGAAAAACGCTGCCTGCCTGACTGGCACATCTGTATTCCATCCCGTTTGAGGTGGGCGGTGCATAATGATATTTCTGGGCTCAGTGAAAAATGTCTGTGCTCTGGTGACAATGCTGTGGAATACAAATCTACCTACATGGTGTTTACTGGGCAGGTTCTGCTCTGTCTGGCTCTGCACAACAAACTGCCACATGTCTGACAGATCAAACACGTTGAGTAGGAAACAACTAATCGTTGAGTGGAGGCATGTAGATGGGGGAGGAAAGCACCACACAACAGCTGCGTCCTAAAAGTAGTGCACTAGAAGGGGAATAGGGTGCCATTTGGGAAACAATGGCCTTTCTGAATGGATACCATTATGTGAAGCACAGGATGAAATGTGATGCAACTGAATCGTTGTATATGAAACACAGTATAGTATGAGGTCTGACTGGTGCGACCTAAATATATACATTTCCTTCATTTCACCAGGGACTTACTAACAGAATCCTACAGGGATTCTCAATCACCTCTCCTTTGATCTCTCTCTCCTCTCCTCTCCTTTCCCCCCTCTCCTATCTGTGTGGAGTGATGTATTGACAGGGCCTGTGGCTGCAGAGTAGGGAGAGGTGCTGTGAGATCAAGGACAAGAGCAAAACTAAGGAGAGAAAGAGAGAGAGAGCGAGAAAGACAGAGAGAAATAACTCTAGTGTGTTTTTAGAGAGGATGCATGCTATTAACCCCTGTCAAGAATATATTAAATCTTTATTTTAAATTCACTTAAATGTGTCCATTCATTGTTAATCAGGGGTAAACATGGCACTTTACAGCGGATGCATTCTTTTTGAACCATCAAAAAGCAATTTTGGCACCTTTAGTGCGACCCAGATGCACACGACAGAGGGAGGGACAGTTGCCAAAGGGCAAGAGAGGCAGACTGAGCCAAGCCATTCACAATAACATATGACAGCTGGCCACAGAGCAATTCAGTAACAATCTGGTGCCAGTCATCATATAGCCCAGACATAAGAGACAATATCATACATGTCCTCAGGCAACAACAGAGAGAATACCATTGATGTCTATGGGAGACATGGGAGACACTGACTGAGATGATAGAGACAGGAATACACACAGCCTAAGGAGCCTAGATAGAACAACCCCAAAAGTCCCCACACTCACAGACTTCCCCACACTGTCAACACACATCTCACATCTAACATGGCTCCACAAACACACACACACTCGCACCCTGTCGCAGCAGAGCAGTCATGTGATTTTTCTGTCTTCACAGGCCTGTGAGTGTATACCAGCAGGCATGCCACTTCGTTAGCACAAATCACTGCTTAATTCACAGTTAATTAGTTATAACGATCTGGGTTTTAAGAAGACATGCGGCTATGTCATAAACAGGTAATGCTACAAAACACAGAATCAGGGAGAAACACACAAGACACTGTAAAATAAGGACAAGATGGAAAAATGGTTTACTTAGGCTATTCCACACATGTCCATGTCTATAAGAACACCTGCTAGGTGTGTGAAAGCAATCTGTAGCAATGGTAGATTGTAGAAGGAACAAAGTGAAAACTAACATGAAGCTGGACGTGTGAGATTTCTTTTTTTACAACTTACATTTTAGCAAACACTCTTATCCAAAGTGACTTACAGCAGCAATTAGAGTTAAGCACCTTGCTCAAGGGCACGTCGACAGATTTTTCACCTCGTTGGCTAAGGGATTCAAACCAGCAACCTTTCGATTACTGGTCCATTTTGACAATTCAAATGTATGTTAAAGACACATTTAGCAAGCGTGTTCCCAATCTAACGTACTTTCATTTACCCAGAAATTCCAACAGAGGCTTGAATGAGCAGTACTAGCCTTTATGACTAGCCACCGAAACATAACGAAGGGAAATATATTCTCCTCCTGAGCTGTTTTTCCTGCTTAATGTTTGCATTATTTATGCATTGGAGAAAATGTGAATGTCCTGCTATATTCTGCTATATTAAATGACCTTTCATGATAATTGCATCCCAGTGTTTCCTAGGACTTTGAGCCTAAAGGTAGATAGAGGTTATGTAACAGGATAACTACGCTGTATGTTAGTTGAAAATGCCAAACATTTGCAGTTCTCCTTTAGATGGAAACAGCTTTTATGGAAAGAGAATAGTGCAGGAAGGCTTGCGCTCATTTACGCTAATTTCTGTACTTAAAAAAACGAACTCCACTGAAATGGCAGACTGAAATTCAGCCGCTGTCACGTTGGTATAAAGGGTCGGGAGACAGGCGCAGGAATGAGTAATATGGGTTTTTATTTATGCCCATATTACGGCGTGCTGTGTATAGGCACGGGGACGAAGACAAAACAAAAAACACATATTCAAAAACACAGGATTGAAACCCAAAACAAAAGAGCAAGGAGTACCTTGAATAAATAGACGCCCACAATGATTAAAACACAGGACAAGGCCCGGAATCATCTGCGCAATCCACAATGGCACAAAAGCCAAAACACACAGCACAGGTACTCACATACACCAACAGACATAGAACAATCGACCACAAAAGGCATGGGGGGGAACAGAGGGTTATATACAAAACATGAAATTGAGGGAATTGAAACCAGGTGTGGAAAACAGACAAAACAAATGGAAAATGAAAAGTGGATCGGTGATGGCTAGAAGACCGGTGACGTCGACCGCCGAACACCACCCGAACAAGGAGAGGCACCGACTTCGGCGGAAGTCGTGACAGTACCCTCTTTGGCATTCATAGTGGAGGTGGACGCGTCTGAGGCTGGGATAGGAGCCGTGCTCTCACAGCGCTTGGGTACGCCACCGAAGCTCCGCCCCTGTGCTTTCTTCTCGAAGAAGCTCAGCCCGGCGGAGCGAAACTATGACGTGGGGGACCGGGAGCTGTTGGCTGTTGTCAAGGGCGAAACACCCTTTTCTCATCTGGACTGACCACCGCAATCTGGAGTACATCCGGGCAGCGAGGAGACTGAACCCTCGCCAGGCAAGGTGGGCCATGTTTTTCACCCTTTCCTACAGACCAGGTTCCCAGAACGTCAAGGCAGACGCACTGTCCCGGCTGTATGACACAGAGGAGCGGGCCATGGATCCTACCCCCATACTCCCGGCCTCCTGCCTAGTGGCGCCGGTAGTGTGGGAGCTGGACGCGGACATTGAGCAGGCGTTACGTGCAGAGCCCGCTCCGCTTCAGTGTCCTGCTGGTTGTCTGTACGTTCCGTCTGCTGTCCGTGACCGGTTGATCTATTGGGCCGACACATCACCCTCCTCTGGTCATCCTGGGATCAGTCGGACAGTGCACTGTTTGGTTGGGAAGTACTGGTGGCCCACTTTGACTAAGGACGTGAGGGTTTATGTTTCCTCCTGCTTGGTGTGCACTCAGTGTAAGGCTCCTAGGCACCTACCCAGAGGGAAGCTACACCCCTTACCCGTTCCACAGCGGCCTTGGTCACACCTGTCGGTGGATTTCCTGACCGATCTTCCCCTCTCACAGGGAAACACCACGATCCTGGTTGTTGTGGATCGGTTCTCTAAGTCCTGCCGTCTCCCCCCTCTGCCCGGTCTCCCGACGGCCCTACAGGCTGCGGAGGCCTTGTTTACGCACGCCTTCCGGCACTACGGGGTGCCTGAGGATATAGTGTCTGATCGAGGTCCCCAGTTTACTTCGAGGGTCTGGAAGGCGTTCATGGAACGTCTGGGGGTCTCGATCAGCCTGACCTCTGGGTTTCATCCCGAGAGTAATGGGCAGGTGGAGAGAGTGAACCAGGACGTGGGCAGGTTTCTGCGGTCTTATTGCCAGGATCGGCCGGGGGAGTGGGCGGCGTTTGTGCCCTGGGCCGAGATGGCTCAGAACTCGCTCCGCCACTCCTCTACTAACCTCTCCCCCTTCCAGTGTGTATTGGGGTACCAGCCGGTTCTGGCGCCGTGGCATCAGATCTCGACCCGAAACCTGCCCCTCCGCCTGCCCTGCTGGAAAATGGGTCCGCGGTTTGTGTGGCCATTTAAAGTCCTGAGGAGAGTGAACAAGGTTTGTTATAGGTTACAGCTTCCCCATGATTACCGTATTAACCCCTTGTTCCATGTGTCTCTCCTCAGGCCGGTGGTGGTTGGCCCGCTCCAGGAGTCTGAGGTGCGGGAGGTCCCTCTGGACATCGAGGGGGCCCCGGCGTATTCAGTACTCTCCATACTGGATTCAAGGCGTCGGAGGAGGGGCCTTCAGTACCTCGTGGAGTGGGAGGGGTATGGTCCGGAGGAGAGATGCTGAATTCCGGTGGAGAACGTTTTGGACCCGTCTATGGTTCCACCGTCTCCGTCCGGATTACCCTGCGCCTCGCCCTCCGGGTCGGCCCAGAGGCCGCTGCTGGAGCCGCGCGTCAAGGGGGGGGGGGTACTGTCAAGACTTTCACCGAAGTAGGTGCCTCTCCTTGTTCGGGTGGTGTTCGGCGGTCGACGTCACCGGTCTTCTAGCCATCACCGATCCACTTTTCATTTTCCATTTGTTTAGTCTGTTTTCCACACCTGGTTTCAATTCCCTCAATTACATGTTTTGTATATAACCCTCTGTTCCCCCCCATGCCTTTGTGTGGGATTGTTTCTGTGTAGTGCTTGTGCACATTTGTATACTGGTGCGTTACGGGCTATTTTTGTGCCCATGTACTCCCGTGTTTGTTTGAACCGTTTTGGGGTTGTTTATTAAACGACTAAGTTTACCCAGTTTTGCTCTCCTGCGCCTGACTTCTCTGCAAACCAGTTACGCATCCGCTACAGCCGCATCTATTTGAATAGATGATAATTGTAATTAGGCCTCTCTGGATGGATGCAATCAAGGCCCTTATATATTTCTGTCAATCAACTCCATCAGCATTTGGAGATGGTTTTCTGTCTTGGATCGCTATGTATAACGGCACTGGATCTATTTCAAAGATAACCATTCAGTTTCTCCCATAGACTACAGATTGACAGGTGTGCATCATTAAGTCTTTGCATTAAACAAATCAGGTTTCAAGAAAAACATAATTAAACACGGTCGTGATTTCTGTAGCTATATTGAGGCCCATCACATGACTCCATACATCCAGGAGAGTAGGTAATGGGTCTTAATAGATCTGGTGTGCTTACACTGCCATTGCGTGACATGACATCAACTCAGCGTGACCCTTAGAGAATGCTGATAAGCACAATGCTCCAGTGTGATGCTACAGGAGGAAAGACTCACAGAGCCACAATGTCTAGAGGAATAGGTGTGAATCAACACAGACTAACCATGACAGACGATCAGATAACATACTGTAGATAGAAGAACAACCCTTCTATTTACAGAGCATTCATTTCACATCTTCAAATATAAATGTCCTCTAAACGAACAGAGTCATCATCCAAACAACAACAACAAATATGAAATGCATTTAAAAAAATCTACAAAATGTCCAGTTTGGCTCTATCTGCAAGTATTATTTTTCTTTAAAAAAAACAGACAGACTGTAGAGACTTGAAATGGAGGAGGAGGAGGAAGGGGGATGTCAGGTTTATTGGATTAAAATAAGCCTTCTTGCTCACAGGCAATTCTCTAAACCACATTATAGCGATGTGACATTAGATAGAGCCAGCTGTGCCTCTAGTTGTCACATGTCACCTTCGATCCAGCAGCACAGTAACGGAGGCTGCGTCTCAAATGGTAGCATGTTCCCTTTTTAGTACACTACTTTTGACCAGGGCCCATAGAGCTCTGGTCAAAAGTAGTGCACTAAAAGGAATAGGGGGGTGCCATTTGGGACACAGACAGCAAGAGAGATGCTGCTCTGGTCTCGTCTGGACAGAGAGGACCCTCTGCTGGCTTTAAAGCTACAATCTGGGATTTGTTTCTCAACAAAACGGCAGCCCCGTCACATGTTTTCCTATACAGCTGAGATATTGGGCTATAGATATATAACCCCACTCCAAGATTCAATGGGTAAGGATCAAGAGTTGAACTGACCATTGAACAGATTCCCAGATCCCAGATTGTACCTTTAACATCTCTCACTGTCCGCCCCAGCCAACCGGGTTCACTGGTTTCACTGCAAGGCTTTCAGCTTTTGCTCTGTCTGCACTGAGCTGAGCGGAGCTGCTCGAGGTTAAAGAACAAATCATTTGTCATCAAGCCTTGTTAGAGCAACTGTCATTTAGAAAGCTTTCGACTGTGGGGCATTATGCTACAATGTTGACAACGACAGTAATCAGTCATCATGATTAGTGATCATTGATCACTAAATGATTCTTATAATGATCTCTTCCTTCTCTTAGCCTCAGACCTCACTATGACTATTATTATTCTGCTCAGCAAAGCGAGAATACATACTTCTATGGGGAATAAAATATATTAAAAACAATTAACAATACAAAACACACACCCATTGATTAGAAACCTACACACATCTTTCTGCACATGTCCATCTGATGACATTCTAATGCCAGTAGAAAACTACCATCTTAAAATGCACTAGAGAGACAAGATAACATGAGTCATGTTTCTCCGGAACGCCAAGCCTGTTGTTTTGCCCGTCTGGTTAGTCTAAATCACCAGACAGCCTACCTCCACTGACCTCTCTCTATCTCCCACAATACAACACAACCACGCTTAAACGTCCTTCATCTAACACACACACACACACAGAGGAAGGAAAGATACAATCTATATAAGATCAATTCCCTGCTTTTGACCTGGATGAAGATCATTACTGCTGGATCTTACTTTCTTTGGGCATTTATTGAGGGTTAGTGATAGCAGGTATCTACACTGCATTCAGGAAAGTATTCCCCCTTCCGATTTTCCACATTTTGTTACGTTACAGTCTCATTCTAAAATGGATTAAATAAATGTTTTCCCTCATCAATCTACACACACCCCATAATGACAAAGCGAAAACAGGTTTTTATATTAAAAATAAAAAACAGAAATACCTTATTACAGAACTGTTCAGACCTTTTGCTATGAGACTTGAAATTGAACTCAGGTGCATCCTGTTTCCATTGATCATCCTTGAGATGTTTCTACAACTTGGAGTCCACCTGTGGTAAATTCAATTGATTGGACATGATTTGGAAAGGCACATACCTGTCTATATAAAGTTATCAGTGCATGTCAGAGCAAAAACTAAGCCATGAGGTCAAAGGAATTGTCCGTAGAGCGTCGAGACAGGATTGTGTCGAGGCACAGATCTGGGGAAGAGTACCATTCTACAGTAGTCCCTGCAGCGTACACTCAAACCAGTGTGATTAGAAGGCTTATTTAGAACATCCAGTTTCGATTAACACAACAGTCAGCATTTGAGCTGGCCACACTGTTTTTTCACAGAAACATTTTGCACAAACACAGTCCTTACAAAGTTATGTCCTTAATGTGACCAGCTTATTTTAGGATGTTCACACAATCACAGAAGTAGCAACAGCATACACAATCATCCAAACCGGAAAATGTAGGCGACATTAATCCTAGCGCTAACTTCCCTTCAATGGTTACATAGTAAAAAATGAATAAAATAAAATAAACTAGGCCTATAAACTATGCCTACTCTGCCTTGTACGCCATTGCACTGAAAAAACATTGTAGGCTATTCAGTTAAAACAACGAACGAGAGCCTATACGCAGGTTGTAATAAAGCGGTCATATTTAGATAACTCTCGGCTGACAGAAACCACAATATGAATTAGCTAATAGCAAGTATTGTGTAGAATTCATCACATCATGTGTGAGTTCAACATTGATCGAAATAATTGAGTAAAACACTTTCTAAAAATGGAAAGTAAACCCGACGATGGGTAGCTGTTTGTTTTTCACGTCAACCAAATATAACAAGAGGAGACGAGATGAGGTTGGTATGTTTGCAGTATGCATGTTGAAAAAGTGTGTGTCATCTATGATCCTTCACTTCCCCTTCATTCACTTCCAGAAATTTACCCGAAAGATGAGTGAACCATTCCTTCATCTCATTATAACATCTTTGGTCTGACAGACGTTTACGTAACACCCAGAACGCATTGTATAATGTCAACAAACATGGCACCACACATAGCTGGCAAATAGCTTAGCATTAGCTCATTACAAATCAGTACAACCCTCAAAAAAGTATTTTACGCACATCATAGGTGTCCATTACAATCCATGCAATAATCGGAATGCATTATTTGTCACCAGTACATGAAAACATGTGAATAAAACTGTAAACATGCTCAATACATACATACATACATACATACATACTTCATGCTACAGTAGAAAAGACAACACAATATGCAGAAAATAAGGCACTTATGTTGATAGGAACGCACGCATGTTATTATTTGTAAGGAAAACAACTATGGAGGCAATGCTAGAGCCAGTCAGAAAATGTGGCAGTTCGTGCAAGACTGCGCAAATGTCTGCATACTTGACGTGCGGAGAAAATGGGCAGAAAAAAATGGGGAAGGGATTTCTTGGAAGAGGGAAGTTTGTCTGGCTCAGTAAAGCCTCAAACATACATTGTCCGCAACACTGAAATGGGCTACATCTATGTGAATTAATGAGGAGGCGGAACACACCTCAAATCAAAATACAACTTAAAATCATTTGAAATTGACAAGTTGAAACACTAGCAGGCAGCGCGTGTTTACTGTCCTGCGTAACAATCCCATTTTGGAACAGTGAGTGCATTCTGACATCACCTGCATAAAACAACTCACTCCGGGGCGACCGTTAGAGATATTTGGAACTCACTCTGGGGCGACCGTTAGAGATATTTGGAACTCACTCTGGGGCGACCGTTAGAGATATTTGGAACTCACGCTGGGGCGACCGTTAGAGATATTTGGAACTCACTCCAGGGCGACCGTTAGAGATATTTGGAACTCACTCCGGGGCGACCGTTAGAGATATTTGGAACTCACGCTGGGGCGACCGTAGAGAGAGGTAAGGGAGGAAGAGAGAGATATGGGAGGTAACAAATATGGAAAAAGTCAATGGGTCCGAATACTTTCCCGAATGCACTGTATAATTAGCTAGGCCTTCATGTCATAGAGCAGAGCCCATAATCTCACCCTCTGTTCGCCTATAAAACTCTAGACGACATTAGCTAGGGGACGCTCCATTTGTGCAGACAATGACTCTGTAACGTATGTGCCTTGCCTGGATAAGTGAGAGAGGGGTGAGAGTGAATACTGTATATGAGGTAGAGAGAGGTAGGGGAGGAAGAGAGAAGTAGTGGAGGTAGTGGAGGTAGGAGGTAGAGAGAGGTAGGGGAGGTAGAGAGAGGTAGGGGAGGTAGAGG
>QNTS01001778.1:71146-97681 GCA_003317085.1 Hucho hucho
TCTCTAATACAGTGAGGGAAAAAAGTATTTGATCCCCTGCTGATTTTGTACGTTTGCCCACTGACAAAGAAATGATCAGTCTATAATTTTAATGGTAGGTTTATTTGAACAGTGAGAGACAGAATAACAACAAAAAAATCCAGAAAAACATGTGAAAAATGTTATAAATTGATTAGCATTTTAATGAGGGAAATACGTATTTGACCCCCTCTCAATCAGAAAGATTTCTGGCTCCCAGGTGTCTTTTATACAGGTAACGAGGTGAGATTAGGAGCACACTCTTAAAGGGAGTGCTCCTAATCTCAGTTTGTTACCTGTATAAAAGACACCTGTCCACAGAAGCAATCAATCAATCAGATTCCAAACTCTCCACCATGGCCAAGACCAAAGAGCTCTCCAAGGATGTCAGGGACAAGATTGTAGACCTACACAAGGCTGGAATGGGCTACAAGACCATCGCCAAGCAGCTTGGTGAGAAGGTGACAACAGTTGGTGCGATTATTCGCAAATGGAAGAAACACAAAAGAACTGTCAATCTCCCTCGGCCTGGGGCTCCATGCAAGATCTCACCTCGTGGAGTTGCAATGATCATGAGAATGGTGAGGAATCAATTGGTAACACACTATGCCGTGAAGGACTGAAATCCTGAAGCGCCCGCAAGGTCCCCCTGCTCAAGAAAGCACATATACATGCCTGTCTGAAGTTTGCCAATGAACATCTGAATGATTCAGAGGACAACTGGGTGAAAGTGTGTGGTCAGATGAGACCAAAATGGAGCTCTTTGGCATCAACTCAACTCGCCGTGTTTGGAGGAGGAGGAATGCTGCCTATGACCCCAAGAACACCATCCCCACCGAGGTGGAAACATTATGCTTTGGGGGTGTTTTTCTGCTAAGGGGACAGGACAACTTCACCGCATCAAAGGGACAATGGATGGGGCCATGTACCATCAAATCTTGGGTGAGAACCTCCTTCCCTCAGCCAGGGCATTGGAAATGGGTCGTGGATAGGTAGTCCAGCATGACAATGACCCAAAACACACGGCCAAGGCAACAAAGGAGTGGCTCAAGAAGAAGCACATTAAGGTCTTGGAGTGGCCTAGCCAGTCTCCTCACCTTAATCCCATAGAAAATCTGTGGAGGGAGCTGAAGGTTCGAGATGCCAAACGTCAGCCTCGAAACCTTAATGACTTGGAGAAGATCCCTCCTGAGATGTGTGCTATCCTGGTGGCCAACTGCAATAAATGTCTGACCTCTGTGATTGCCAACAAGGGTTTTGCAACCAAGTACTAAGTCATGTTTTGCAGAGGGGTCAAATACTTATTTCCCTCATTAAAATGCAAATCAATTTCTAAAAATTTTCATATGCGTTTTTCTGGATTGTTTTGTTATTCTGTCTCTCACTGTTCAAATAAACCTACCATTAAAATTATAGACTGATCTTTTCTTTGTCAGTGGGCAAACGTACAAAATCAGCAGGGGATCAAATACTTTTTTCCCTCACTGTATGGTAGTACATTGGGCAGGAGGTTAGGAAGTGCAGCTCAGTTTCCACCTTATTTTGTGGGCAGTGTGCACATAGCCTGCTTCCTCTTGAGAGCCAGGTCTGCCTACGGCAGCCTTTCTCAATAGCAAGCCTATGCTCACTGAGTCTGTACATAGTCAACATTTTCCTTAATTGTGGGTCAGTCACAGTGGTCAGGTATTCTGCCACTGTGTACTCTCTGAGGGCCAAATAGCATTCCAGTTTGATCAGTTTTTTGGTAAATTCTTTCCAATGTGTCAAGTAATTATCTTTTTGTTTTCTCATGATTTCTCTCTCTCTCTCTCTCTCTCTGCTCTCTCTCTCTCCCTCTCTACTCTCTCTGCCCTCTCTGCTCTGTTGCTACTGATGTCAGAATCTGTATTAACAGAAACCATGACATATTACTTTAACAAAGAGAACATACGAAAGAGAAACATATCGCTCATTTAAAAAATAGACAGTACACATAACACTAGAAGACCAACATTTTTGAGAATTGAAAATCTAATTTGTTTACGAAAGGTCATTTACTACAGTAGCTCCTGTTTCTGACGGCAGCGTTTAGTTTGCCCTCTGGCCGGCATTGAGAGCTGCTGGTGTTTCATGTGAGTAATGAAATCACACGTTCATTTGACTCTTCCTAGTTGTTCACCCCAGGACGCACAGGCCCAGAGGGACCGGCTGCTTGGACAAGTAGCTGCCCCCCCCGCAGCTAGTTGTCCAAGCCTCCCCAGCTTCTCCTTCACCCAAATCCAGATAGCAGATGTTCTGAAAGAGCTGCAAAATCTGGACCCGTACAAATCAGCTGGACTAGATAATCTGGACCCTCTCTTTTTAAAACTATCTGCCGCCATTGTTGCAACTCCTATTACCAGTCTGCTCAACCTCTCTTTAGTGTCGTCCGAGATCCCAAAAGATTGGAAAGCTGCCGCGGTTATCCCCCTCTTCAAAGGGGGTGACACCCTAGACCCAAATTGCTATAGACCTATATCCATCCTGCCCTGCCTCTCTAAAGTCTTCGAAAGCCTAGTTAATAAACAGATCATTGACTACTTCGAATCCCACCATACCTCCGGTTTTCCGAGCTGGTCATGGGTGCACCTCAGCCACGCTCAAGGTACTAAACGATATCATAACCGCCATCGATCATTACTGTGCAGCCGTATTCATTAACCTGGCCAAGGCTTTCGACTCTGTCAATCACCACATCCTTATCGGCAGACTCAAAATACTTGGTTTCTCTAATGATTGCCTCGCCTGGTTCACCAACTACTTTGCAGACAGAGTTCAGTGTGTTAAATCGGAGGGCCTGTTGTCCGGGCCTCTGGCAGTCTCTATGGGGGTGGCACAGGGTTCAATTCTTGGGCCGAGTCTCTTCTCTGTATACATCAATGATGTCGCTCTTACTGCCGGTGATTCTCTGATCCACCTCTATGCAGACGACACCATTCTGTATACTTCTGGCCCTTCTTTGGACACTGAGTTAACTAACCTCCAAACGAGCTTCAATGCCATACAACACTCCTTCTGTGGCCTCCAACTGCTCTTAAACACTAGTAAAACCAAATGCATGCTTTTCAACCGTTCGCTGCCAGCACCCGCCCGCCCGCCCACCCGACTAGCATCACTACCCTGAGTGAAGGAGGCTCTGACCTAGAATATGTGGACAACTACAAATACCTAGGTGTCTAGCTAGACTGTAAACTCTCCTTCCAGACTCACATTAAACATCTCCAATCCAAAATTAAATCTAGAATCGGCATCCTATTTCGCAACAAAGCCTCCTTCACTCATGCTGCCAAACTTGCACTAGTAAAACTGACTATCCTACCGATCCTCGACTTCGGCGATGTCATCTACAAAACAGCTTCCAATACACTACTCAGCAAACTGGATGCAGTCTATCACAGTGCCATCCGCTTTGTCACCAAAGCCCCTTATACCACCCACCACTGCGACCTGTATGCTCTAGTCGGCTGGCCCTCGCTACATACTCGTCGCCAGACCCACTGGCTCCAGGTCATCTACAAGTCCCTGCTTGGTAAAGCCCCGCCTTATCTCAGCTCACTGGTAACCATAGCAGCACCCACCCGTAGCACGCACTCCAGCAGGTATCTCTCACTGGTCACCCCCAAAGCCAATTCCTCCTTTGGCTGCCTTTCCTTCCAGCTCTCTGCTGCCAATGACTGGAACGAACTACAAAAATTAGTGAAACTGGAGACACTTATCTCCCTCACTAGCTTTAAGCACCAGCTGTCAGAGCAGCTCACAGATCACTGCACCTGTACATAGCCCAACCAACTACCTCATCCCATACCGTATTCATTTATTTATCTTGCTCCTTTGCACCCCAGTATTTTCACTTTGCACATTCATCTACTGCACATTTACCATTCCAGTGTTAAATTGCTATACTGTAATTACTTCGCCACCATTGCCTATTTATTGCCTTACGTTCCTTATCTTACCTCATTTGTACACATTGTATATAGATTAGTTTTTTTTCTACTGTATTATTGACTGTGTTTGTTTACTCCAATGTGTAACTATGTGTTGTTGTATGTGTTGAACTGCTTTGCTTTATCTTGGCCAGGTCGCAGTTGTAAATGAGAACTTGTTCTCAACTTGCCTACCTGGTTAAATAAAGGGGAAATAAAACATTAAATAAAAAACAGTGCTTTCACCCAACGAGGAGGAGGGAGGACGAGAGGGGAGGAGGCAGGGGTGGTACTAGCTGAAAGTACCATGGGCTGCCTGGCATCATGCCACAACAATATGCCAGCATGTCCAAGGTGGTGGTGCTCAGGGCTTGGAGGGGAAAATGATTTTCCCTCGGGTTAACTAGGGCATATTCACAATCAAACCCCCAAGGGCCACTTCTTTTTTTCCCCTGAGATGTGTGGAATTGAGTCGAAACGTGCTACCATTGTGATGCCATATCCTGTACAGCAGACGAATATGTTAAATAGTGTGAAAAGAAAGTAATAGGCAAATGTGAGCAATTTTTGGTATTCACTTCACTATATGTGTACCCTAGCTGCAAGCTAAGGCACTAATTCCATTGACATGCAATCAGCAAATTCATTTCACATTTAATTGAATAGATTAACAGAATTTAAAAGCAGGGGGAAAAGCGGAGGCAAAATATTGTTAAGTGAGATTAGAATTGATCAGTTAGAAGCCTGGGAGCGATGGGAAACAGGTGTGACAAATAGAATGGAACATAGAACAGAACAGTGCACTAGAACTAGAACCCTTTCAGGACCATACCTCCAGCAGGGGCCAAGCTCCTCCTTTGAAGTCAGAAATGGAGACTGAAAAGTAATCCTGTAAAATACAGTTTTATAAATACAGCTGCATACAAATGTCATCAGCTGGTGGCCATGGAAGGCATGCCCGCAAGGCTCAGTTACCCCAGCATGAGCAAAAGATGAAACAGCGGTGTGGCTCTCAAACCATTCTACATCCATCCCATGCATGACACCATGCTTTCTCCTGGCCGCCTGCAAAATGGTACGTGTATATTAGAGGGGGAAAAGGCTAAATGAAACCCAGTGAAACTCTTCAGAGGCCCACTTTGCTATCTTCACAGACATGTAAGCAGATTAACATTAGTTTTAGTTCCATAGAAAGTTTTTATTGAAGAGACTGAACTCCTCACTAGGAGCAGGCCAAGGCCTTATTGTCTACAATCAAGAGTGTAAAGGTATGAAAGAAGAAGAGAAGGCTATATTCGATATATGCTGGTCCCGTGCTTAATTCCTGCACCAACATTGTCTTATCGTAAACCCTACAATCACCAGCCATCCACTGGATGTGGTCCGGTGACAATAGTTGTCACCTAACAATGGCCACGTAGGAGTTAGCAAAGCAGCACAAACACATTTCCTCACAAGGCTACAGTCAACCCAGGTGCATAAGGCACCAGTGGTAGACAACATGTGATAGAGTGGTAGATAGACAACATGTGAGACACAGCAAGGGCCAGGCAGTCCTTGTAGATAGTCTACAGTGGTAGATAGACAACAATGTTCCATTAATAGCCTGACAGATCAATGGAACACTTTAGTCAGTCCACACCTGCTGCTTCTGCTGTCCATCAATAAGCAGTAAGACCCACAACACATTACATCTGATAGTACTTTTCCAAAGCACTTTCAGAGGAATTGATCAGGGGTTTTAGCTGACAAAGATACACTGCATAATGCACTTACCTGAATAGTTTGCTCTAGTTCATATTAATAATGGGAGGGGTCAACACGGTCAAATATCGGAATATTATTTTTGACGATGGTTGGCAAATAATTTTGACAATATCACAATATTATTTTTGCGCTAGTTGGCTGTACCTGCACCAAGACTCCAGTATTTTTCCTTCATAGCTTGTTCTCCATCTTCTTTTTAAATAGGGAGCCCATAATATCGTATCGTGAGGTCCCTGACAATTACCAGCCCTAGTTCATATGGCATATTATTTTACTGTTAGTCTCTCCTTATATCCTAGTCTTGTGCACAGTGAGACAGTGAGAAGGACAGACTGCAACTGCACATCCTCTTTGCCCTCCTCAGGTTCTGAATTCTAAAATGGAATCTACAGCTCCAGAGATGATGTGTCCCATGACAAACAATACAGTCACCTAACAGGTCCCTTTCCTCTCTCAGAGTAAAACCCTTCCCTCATCACATTCCCTCAGAGTTAGCTGTCCTCAGGCAGTACTAGTGCTGCTGTCACTCCCCATGTTAGCTAACACTACTGTAGTCACTCCTTATGAGCTGCTATGCTGCTGCCGCTGTTGCCAGGCTCAGGCACCACAAGAAGAGGGCTCAAATTAACGAATGCAAAACACTCCCCAACATAAATCATCTCTGAATGACAAGGCTGGCTGACTTGCATCTCAATGATTTAATGTCTTTCATGTACAAACTACATATACTTTGTTGCCCAGATTCCCAAGGTTAGTGAGGACGCCTGGGCCAGGCGTCAGAGCAATCTGAGAAATCGGAGCTACCGCGGTGGTCTTTTCCTCCAGGAGGCCTTGGCAGGGGGTTAAACATCCCCTTTGGTGAGCCCTGTCCCCTACCTCTGCATCAATAACTAATTAAGTGCAAGGGGTTTGTGTGCGTGCTTGTGCGTGTTTTTGAGTGTGTGTATGTGTGTGTTTGCATTCATGTGTGGGTGGGTGGGGGGGATGTCAATGTTGTATCTGTTATTCTGCTTATTATATACCCTTTTTGATGGATTCCTTCTAGTAATCCTTGATGGATTACTAGAAGTCCTAACATCCTAACTAGAAGTTTTGATGATGTGACACATCAAGTAGTCAAATTTTCTTAATTGGCTGACGTATGTAGTCTGTAATGTCATGGCGAACAACGTTGTCAAGGTCAAATAGAACATGTTAAATCATGTTCATTATCGAAGAAAGGGAATAAAGGAATACATTACTCTGTGAGTCATTGTTGTGAATGTTTTGAGACAAAATCAGGTACATCGTTTCAGGAAGATGTTTTCCCTCTATGCTGAATATACATGGAACATCCCACCTGTGAAGTTGTCATTTATTCACTCAGTGCCAGTCAGTCAGTCCATATTAAAGCATCAAACATATTTGAACAGACCTCTAGGCTCAGTCTGTGTCTGGGTCCATCCACAACTAATGAGTCCCACTCATATTGTTGTAGTAATTTCATTACAGCCCACACTGAAAGCAATTATAGCTCCAAGCTTGACAGCTTGACTCAGCATCACCAAGACCTCTCAGCAAACAGACAGCAACAGAGCATTACCAAGACCTCTCAACAAACAGACAGCAACAGAGCATTACCAAGACCTCTCAACAAACAGACAGCAACAGAGCATTACCAAGACCTCTCAGCAAACAGATAGCAACAGAGCATTACCAAGACCTCTCAGCAAACAGACAGCAACAGAGCATTACCAAGACCTCTCAACAAACAGACAGCCACAGGGCCATCAACCAACAGGACATACAGGGCAGACAGCCTCCTCCTGTTCCTGCTCCAAGGGTGTGTCGTAAATGGCACCCTATTCCCTATATATTGTCATGCCTGCTCCCGCTCTCCCTCTCAGGCAGTCTGGCACCCTCGAGCGCCAATCATTACAAACACCTGTCCCCTTGTTACGCGCACCAGCGCCTCATTGGACCCACCTGAACTCTATCATTATTTGATTGCCTTCCCTTTATCTGTCTGTTCCTCACGTTATTCCCTGTGTCAGCACTGATGTCGTTACTTTGTCCCCTGTCCAGACGCTGTTCCTGTCCTGTTTTATGTCCGTAGTTTATTAAATGATCCTTACATATATAGCGCACTACTTTCGACAAATTCTCTGGTCAAAAGTAGTGCACTATATAGGAAATAGGGTGCCATTTGGGATGATACCCATGACAGTAAACAGTTGTGAGGTAACAACCACAGGCCACGAATGACCCAAAACTGGAATTAGACAACCACTTCCAGTCCCAGGAGGGATATAATGAGGATTCGGGGAGATTTGAGGTCGTATCAGAGCTGAGTTGTGTATTGTTGTGTCAATATCGTCTCAGGACCATTTTGGGAACGGCAGCATGATGGCTGAATAATGAGCTGAGGAGTTAAGGTGGTACTGGGGTTGGGCCCACTCGACTCTCCTCTCCTCATCGTCTGTTCGTCTCAGACTATTTTGGCATGTAAACACTGGCAAGCCTCATTAGAGGAGCATATACGCAGACAGAATACAGATAGAAATGACATCAACCTCAGAGAGAATTATAGGGATCTCTCTTTGTTCGCCCCCGTTCCAGATTTATAGCTATAGCTTCGTTAGCGTTAACGTTCGGGGCAAAGTTTTAATGAGTTGGATACAAAACTGTAATTCAGCTCTCCGCTTCATAAATGTTCCCTTGGAATGAAAGATTCAATTTAACGGTGCTCAAGTTACCTTTTAATGAGAATGTATAAACACGACCGATTAAGCTGTGACTGGATTCTGAGGCTCTGGGCCCATCTAGGCCCATCTATAACATTAAAACAGTCTATCTAGTATTGGAGGGAAATATAGTAAATGTAACCAAAGACAGACAGGGCTAATGTGTTTTCCCTAGGTAAGGGAAGGTTCTAGATTTATCATCTTCGCCTCTGTTCAAGACTTCATTCCAATAAAATGCAAGGTAGCCTAAAGTACTATGTCAGACGTGAGATTGATTAAAGTTTAATGAAAGACTTAATGAAAGTCTCTGTGTGTATGCAGATGGACGCTTCAGTGACTGTGTGTGTGTGTGTGTGTGGCGGGGAGGGGGTGGGAGGGCAAGGATGGAAAACCAATATAAAAAAATCCACAGTTGCAGCTCAGGCTTTTAGACAGATAAACAGACTTCCACAGTCGTCTTTTGGGTCGTTCAGCAGTTTAGCAGAAGAAATACACTTTGTCTCATATTCAGCAAAATGGGAATGAGTTTGAGAATCTGTGAATTTTCAAGATGGGCTGCTATAAAATATTCATTTTCACCACATCCATGTCATCTGTTCTGTTGATCCAGTCCCCCTGAAGACAGTGAGGTATCTTAGTTTTACCATACGTTACTCAACCTGCTCATAATTATATGCATTTCATATGCATGACTAGAATCCCGACAACTTCTTTTCCCCCCGTGTGTTGGCACCATGTATGTTATGCTGTCTATAAATCATAATAAACAGTATTGCGTCTTAATTTTAGCACAGCGTTTGTCTCAGGGCGGGACAAAGAGGAACAAAACCCATTCATACGCCACTCAGCCAAAACACAACCACCACAAGAACAACAGAAACAACAACAAACAAACAATACAATTCAAACATTTTAACGTTTGTTGGTATGAAATAGGTTCAAGGTGCTTAAAAATCTTGACTTGATTTACATTGATTAAACAACGTATTGCCACAAATACAGTAAGGTTCCACCCGAGGCTGACTCATACTCACACACATTCTGCTTTACGTAACAACAGGAAGCAGAAAAAGTCATTTTCATACATTATGTAATTCAGGAAAAATCTATTTGATGACCAACATTGGCTTCCAGGGCAGGGCTGTTGGACATTAATGAAGTGGGCTTGTCAGCAAGCAGGGGAATGTGTTAGGTCTTGATGGGACCATTATTTCCATCAGCTGGTATACATATGAACAGTATGCCCAGGCTTGATTGTAAAGAGGGGGAGAGAGTGTGTTGCTTCTGACAGGTGTGTGCTGTGCTATTAGCATGATATGACAGGGGGTTCTGAGGAGCAGTGGGGAAGGGGACGATTCAATCAAGGAGAACTCATCATCAAGTGATTCATCCACCTTGTGAATCATCTCAACTTCACTTGATTATATTATATTACATTATATTATGTTCACATACTGTATTATCATCAGAGGTCGCAATGCCATGTGAGATGATTATACAAACGTCATGAATCTTGTAATTCTTCTAATCTTCTATAAAGATAATTAAGGTCATTTCCTTGATGGTACCTTTCAGATGTTGTAAGGAAAATGGGTATCATTTCGCCCCACCAGATTAAAACGGTTGGGAGCTTAACATTTCAGTTTATTTCAGTTAATAAGGTACTTATCTTAAAAGCCCTCTATTAGCAAGTTGATGTTCTAGAAGCCTTCAACACAGTACAAAATAGTTTTGACATGATGTGGGGATATTTAGACAAAGCTCTTAGAAACCGTTTGAGGCAGAGAACTCCCATTGGTTTTCTTTGAACACGGATGTTAGGCAAGGTGCCTTTGACCATTATTTAATAAATTTTTGTGAACTAGCTGTAACTTGTGATTATTCAAGCTAGGCAGTTTGTTTGATTTTATTCTGGGATGAGAGTGTTTTTACACTTCTGAAAATCTGAGGGAGGTCTAGTGTTGAATAATAATTATATTTCAGGATGTAATCCACAGGCAATTAATGATCTCTTTTGCAATACTAATGCCTGGCTTTATTTCATTACAGATGTCGTCTGATTGTTTGTGTGTGTGTCTCCATGTCTTATGGAAACAATAACATTATATTTCAAGAAGAATAACTAAAATAGAAACAAATAAAACTCTGAATAAATTAGGCACCTTTAAACTGGCATTATTTGTGATTGAACAGAGGCAAAATAACATTTGTGTTGACCTTCACTTAAAAGTCACCTCTCTCTCTATAGTCAAATTCAGCTCCAAAACATGAGCAAAAATACAAAAACAGCTGACATGAAATGTCCGTTTGTATCAGACAAAGCCATTTTGCCCACCCACAATAGCACAAAAATAGATCAAATCTGTGACGCCATTCTGACCTTTTGGTGCTGAACATCTTGGCAATGTCTTGTTGCTGCTGTTCAGAGGGTTGTTCTAGGTGAGAGGGTGAGCCTTCAGACTGTAGACCTGAGAGGGGGAGAGAGGAGGAAAAGAGATATACAGAGAGAGAGAGCGAGAGAGAGAGAGGACACAAACACACAATGAGATTTTCAGCATGCCAGTGTAACCCAGGAGCTGTCAGGGTAGCATGGCTCAACACTCCTCCCAAACAACCCCAATTACCTGCCCTCAAACTGATAGGGGAAGACTGACTAGGCAGTTAGAGTGGGTGCACAGTGCACAAAACACAGCTATGGTTTATATAACAACATTGTTATACAGGAGGTGCAGTATACCATGCCAGCTGGTTCAGGCCAACTTCAACAGGTCACTCACCGACAAATCCACTATAATTGAGAACTTCAATAAGCAGTTTTCTACGGCTGGCCATGCTGTCCACCTGGCTACCCCTACCCCAGTCAACAGCCCTGCACTCCCCCAGCATCTCGCCCAAGCCTCCCCCATTTCTCATTCACCCAAATCCAGATAGCTGATGTTCTGAAAGAGCTGCAAAATCTGGACCCCAACAAATCAGCCGGGCTAGACAATCTGGACCCTCTCTTTCAAAAATTATCTGCCAAAATTGTTGCAACCCCTATTACTAGCCTGTTCAACCTCTCTTTAGTATCGTCTGAGATTCCCAAAGATTGGAAAGCTGCCGCGGTCATCCCCCTCTTCAAAGGGGGAGACACTCTAGACCCAAACTGCTACAGACCTATATCTATCCTACCCTGTTTTTCAAAGGTCTTCGAAAGCCAAGTTAACAAACAGATTACCGACCATTTCGAATCCCACCGTACCTTCTCCGCTATGCAATCTGGTTGAGCTGGTCATGGGTGCAGCTCAGCCACACTCAAGGTCCTAAACGATATCATAACCGCTATCAATAAGAGACATTACTGTGCAGCCGTATTCATTGACCTGGCCAAGGCTTTCGACTCTGTCAATCACCACATTCTTATTGGTAGACTCAACAGCCTTGGTTTCTCAAATGATTGCCTCGCCTGGTTCACCAACTACTTCTCTGATAGAGTTCAGTGTGTCAAATCGGAGGGCCGGTTGTCCGGACCTCTGGCAGTCTCTATGGGGGTTCCACAGGGTTCAATTCTCGGGCCGACTCTCGTCTCTGTATACATCAATGATGTCACTCTTGCTGCCGGTGATTCTCTGATCCACCTCTACGCAGACGACACCATTCTGTATACTTCTGGCCCTTCTTTGGACACTGTGTTAACTAACCTCCAGACGAGCTTCAATGCCATACAACTCTCCTTCCGTGGCCTCCAACTGCTCTTAAACACAAGTAAAACTAAATGCATGCTTTTCAACCGATCGCTGCCCGCACCTGCCCGCCCGTCCAGCATCACTACTCTGGACGGTTCTGACTTAGAATATGTGGACAACTACAAATACCTAGGTGTCTGGCTAGACTGTAAACTCTCCTTCCAGACTCACATTAAATATCTCCAATCCAAAATTAAATCTAGAATTGGCTTCCTATTTCGCAACAAAGCATCCTTCACTCATGCTGCCAAAGATACCCTCGTAAAACTGACCATCCTACTGATCCTCGACTTCGGTGATGTCATTTATAAAATAGCCTCCAACACTCTACTCAACAAATTGGATGCAGTCTATCACAGTGCCATCCGTTTTGTCACCAAATCCCCATATACTACCCACCACTGCGACCTGTACGCTCTCGTTGGCTGGCCCTCGCTTCATACTCATCGCCAATCCCACTGGCTCCAGGTCATCTACAAGTCTTTGCTAGGTAAAGCCCTGTCTTATCTCAGCTCACTGGTCACCATAGCAGCACCCACCCGTAGCACACGCTCCAGCCGGTATATCTCACTGGTCACCCCCAAAGCCAATTCCTCCTCTGCCAATGACTGGAACGAACTACAAAAATCACTGAAGCTGGAGACTCATATCTCCCTCACTAGCTTTAAGCACCAGCTGTCAGTGCAGCTCACAGATCTCTGCACCTGCACATAGCCCATCTGTAAACAGCCCATCCTACTACCTCATCCCCATACTGTATTTATTTATCTTGCTCCTTTGCACCCCAGTAACTTGCACATTTATCTTCTGCACATCTACCATCCCAGTGTTTAATTGCTGTATTTTAATTACCTCGCCACCATGGCCTATTTATTGCCCTACCTCCCTTATCTTACCTCATTTGCACTCACTGTATATATACTTATTCTTTTATTTACATTTTTCTACTCTATTATTGGCTGTTAATATACTTTTTTTTCTACTGTATTATTGACTGTATGTTTGTTTACTCTATGTGTAACTCTTTGTTGTTGTATGCATCAAACTGCTGTGCTTTATCTTGACCAGGTCGCAGTTGTAAATGAGAACTTGTTCTCAACTAGCCTACCTGGTTAAATAAAAGGTAAAATAAAATAAAATAAAAAATAAAAAATAAATCTTCATTTACTATGCTTCGTCTGAACGGGAAAATGAATGAGGAATACAAAGTGGTGCACACAGATACAGTATCCATACATATTCTGCTGCTCCTGAGTGTTCCTTCCCTCCAGTATAATGTCTGGGACTTTAGCCTCCTGCCCTGACATGCTCTGTAAAGGTTACCACAGTGAAGGAAACTATTCAATAATTAATCCATGTGGGGCTCACTTCTCAACCTCTCCTATGTAATAAGAAGAGTGGGGGAGGAGGAGAGAAGAAGGGATGGGACTGAGGCTGCCTGACTGATTGACTGACTGGGCCACTCAGCTCAGTTTAGCTCTAGGGTAGCGGGCTGATTTGGAATTCACCCCAAGTGAAACTGCCACTCTTCAGCACCAAAGGATGATGTGAAACCTGTGTGGTTAGAGTAGCTTTACAGTTATAGTCGGTTGCAGAAAGAATGAACCTCTCACACACACGCACAATCATTCAAACTCTACTCAATAATATACTGTAATATGTGCATTATGAATAAGAGCTAATGTAAATCGTTAAGAACCGATGGTTTTGTATAGCAGGGTTTCCCAAACTCGGTCCTGGGGCCCATCCTGGGGGGGGGCAGGACCGAGTTTGGGAAACCCTGGTGTGAAATACTATTACATAGGAGGCTTGATATAAATTCAGCTCAGAAGATTAAGGATTATTCATCTATTTCTGGGACATTGTTAAAAGTCCCAGGCATTATCTCTGACAACAGAGAGACCAAACAACTAGGTTAAAGGTCACATCCATCAGGCATCAGAGGGATATTATCGGTTATTATTAGGTTAGGACATGGTCAGCGCATGTTGTTGATGATCATGAGGACTTTATTGGATTTGTTAGGAAATTCTTGTTGCGTCATACAGCATCCAACACTGGATCAGGAAGACCTGCTTGGTCGAAACACGAACATCTCTTCATGGGGAAATTATAATTGGATTTTATTTATGAAAATAAACCTTACAAAGATCAGGTTAATTATTGGACCCACTATATAGACGATTGCTTTATGATCTGGACAGGTTACGAAATTAAATTAAACAAATGTCTTAACTAGATTAACTCGAGAGTACAATCCTTTTCCTTCACTATGGAAAAGAACATTAACTCTACACACATCTTAGATGTGCTTGTTACAAAGAAGGGACAATCTCTAAGTACTACAGTTTACAGAAAACCTACAGATAAACTACTATACTGACAGCTGATAGTCATCACCATCTCCCCCTAAAATGAGGTTTACCAGTAAGCCAACTTCATAGCCAGTGTCACATCTGTGACACAGAGGAAGAATATAATAGACAATCAAATTCTCTCCTTGAGCGTTTTCGCTTGAGAGGAAACCCCGATACATGGCTTGATAAAGCTCAAAAACAAGTTAAAAGCTTGAACAGAAGCCAGTTACTTAATAAATCCCACCAAAAACAGAAGGAACAGTTCTCTGTAAACTACACAGAACAAAAATATAAACGCAACATGTAAAGTGTTGGTCCCATGTTTCATGAGCTGAAATAAAAGATCCCAGAAATGTTTAATATGCACAAAAAGCTTATTTCTCTCAAATTTTGTGCACAAGCGTGTATACATCCCTGTTAGTGAGCATTTCTCCTTTGCCAAGATAATCCATCCACCTGACAGGTGTGGCATATCAAGAAACTGATTAAACAGCATGATCATTACACAGGTGCACCTTGTGCTGGGGGCAATAAAAGACCACTCTAAAATGTGCAGTTTTGACACACAACAAAATGCCACAGATGTCTCAAGTTTTGAGGGAGAGTGCATGCTGAATGCACGAATGTCCAACAGAGCTGTTGCCAGATAATTTAATGTTAATTTCTCTACCATAAGCCGCCTCCAACATCGTTTCAGAGAATTTGGCAGTACGTCCAACCGGCCTCACAACCACGTGTATGGCGCCATGTCAGCGAGCAGTTTTCTGATGTCACCGTTGTGAACAGAGTGCCCCATGGTGGCGGTCGGGTTATGGTATGGGCAGGCATAAACTACGGACAGTGAACACCATTGCATTTTATCGATGGCAATTTCAATGCACAGAAATACAATGACAAGATCCTGAGGTCCATTGTGAGGCCCATTTCTTTTAACCTCCACAGGATCGGTGTCCCCCCACGGGACGGTTAAGCTAACAAGATTTTAAGTAACATGAACAATTCCCAGGACATAGACAAATCTGATATGGGCAGAAAGCTTAAATCCTTGTTAATCTAACTGCACTGTCCAATTTACAGTAGCTATTACAGTGAAAGAATACCATGCTATTGTTTGAGGAGAGTGCACAATTAAAATGTATTAATAAACCAATTAGGCACATTTGGGCAGTCTTGATACAACATTTTGATGCAATGGTTCATTGGATCAGTCTAAAACTTACACATACACTGCTTCCATCTAGTAGACAAAATCTAAATTTCGCCTGGGCTGGAATAATACATTATGGCCTTTCTCTTGCATTTCAAAGACGATAGTACAAAAAGAAAAAAATGCATGTTTATTTCTTTGTATTATCTTTTACCAGATCCAATGTGTTATATTCTCCTACATTAATTTCACATTTCCACAATCTTCAAAGTGCATATCCTTGCTTCAGGTCCTGAGCTACAGGCAGTTAGATTTGGGTATGTCATTTTAGGCGAATATTGATAGATTAGGGCCTAATGAATGTATTTAAAATGATTGATTTCCTCATATGAACTGTAACTCAGTTAAAATCTTTTAAAATGTTGAATGTTGCGTTCATATTTTTGTTCAGTATATATACTGTACTTACATTCAATAATAGCCATAATGGCATCAAGTCTACTGTGCATTTGGAAAGTATTCAGACCCCTTGACCTTTTCCACATTTTATTACATTACAGCCTTATTCTCAATTTTTTTATAAAATATGAAATATCACATTCACATAAGTATTCAGACCCTTTTACTCAGTACTTTGTTGAAGCACCTTTTGCAGCAATTACAGCCTTGAGTCTTCTTGGGTATGACGCTACAAGCTTGGCACACCTGTATTTGGGCAGTTTCTCCCATGCTTCTCTGCAGAACCTCTCAAGCTCTGTCAGGTTAGATGGGGAGCGTCGCTGCACAGCTATTTTCAGGTCTCTCCAGAGATGTTCAATTGGGTTCAAGTCTGGGCTCTGGCTGGGCCATTCAAGGACATTCAGAGACATGCCCTGAAGCCACTCCTGCGTTGTCTTGGCTGTGTGCTTATGGTCGTTGTCCTGTTGGAAGGTGAATCTTAACCTGATCAGGACCTCAGAATGGGGTGTTCATCACGTATCTCTCTCTGTGCTCCGTTCATCTTTCCCTCAAACCTGACTAGTCTCCCAGTCCCTGCCACTGAAAAACATCCCCACAGCATGATGCTGCCACCACCATGCTTCACCATAGCGATGGTGCCAGGTTTCCTCCAAACATGAAGCTTGGCATTAAGGACAAAGAGTTAAATCTTGGCTTCATCACACCAGAGAATCTTGTTTCTCATTGTCTGAGAGTCCTTTAGGTGCCTTTTGTCAAAACACCAAGTGGGCTGTCATGTGCCTTTTACTAAGCAGTGGCCTCCGTCTGGCCACTCTACCATAAAGGCCTGATTGGTGGAGTGCTGCAGAGATGGTTGTCCTTCTGGAAGATTCTCCCATCTCCACAGAGGAACTCTGTAGCTCTGTCAGAGCGACCATCAAGTTCTTGGGCACCTCCCTGACCAAGACCCTTTTTGAGTCTCATAACAAAGGGTCTTATGCAAATAAAGTATTTCTGTTTGTCTCTTTGTCATTATGGGATATTGTGTGTAGATTGATATAAAAAAAAAAGATTTAATCAATTTTAGAATAAGGTTGTAAAGTAACAAAATGTGGAAAAATTCTAGGGGGTCTGAATACTTTCCCCAGACTCCTCTTTAAATTCTGCCTTCCAAAAAACACCTTTATTCACCTATAAATGATGAAGAAATCTATCAAACATATTAGTTAAATAAGATGGTCAGAGAGAGAAAAGAGGCATTCATAAAATGACGCTTCCCCTGTATATCTTGTTCCTCTTGTAGCACCATAAGGAAATATTCTAACTTAGTATGTCCTCAGACTTCTAGGACCTATGAGATAAAGTAATGTATAATCTACTAAAGGAGTTACTTCTATGTTACAGTGTTCATGCAATGAGATTTATATTTGAAAAAAATCCCGGGCCAAGAAAGTACGCCTTGGAGAACATAAATCCATCTTTATAAAACAAAACCATTCTACTAATGAATTGCGTTG
The DNA here is from genome assembly GCA_003317085.1 of Hucho hucho. NCBI lineage: Eukaryota > Metazoa > Chordata > Actinopteri > Salmoniformes > Salmonidae > Hucho > Hucho hucho. The sequence goes on from QNTS01001778.1 coordinate 88,783, forward strand.
CGTCGAAAAAGTTCCTCGACCACACAGAGGTGATTAGGACAACAAATTACTCCAAAGAGAAGCCATGTGGATATATAAATTCAATTCCGTATCTCCACACGGTTTAAACTAAGAATTAGATTTCACCTCCTTCCTATAGGGAAAATTTAGACTGTTATACAAGAACACTCCCCATATAAGATTTTGCATATGAGTTGGCCCCACATATTTATGAACGACTGTGCCTAATGTCCTTTGTGGTGGGCTATCTCATGAAATGATATAATGTATTCAAGTGAGCAGACACCTAAGGCAATTGATTCATGAATTGCCCTTCGTGCCCGCTCCCATATCCTATAATTCTGTATTTCTTTGTGACTAACTTGTATACAGGTAGACCAGAAAAGCCACATCCCTGATTGGAAGATGAGTGGCAACCCTAATTAGAAGCACCTGCTGCTCATCAGTTGTTCTTTACAAATGCTGTTATGAATAAAAATAAGATCGTACCTACACACTGAAGAAGGCTACAAAGCCAGTGAAAATAATCCAACAAATTGAATAATGAAGTAAGCTTTATGCAACATCTTTTTGAGTGCTGACCCATTGCACCTTTTTGTTGGTCGTAATACGTTGCCTGCTGTAATATAAGGTGATCTGCTCCTACTAAATGTTTTATATTTTTCTGAACAGTTTATAAGAATACAACCTGTTGCTTTTTGTCTTTTTGTATCTAACAGCATGCCATCTTAAATATACACGCAGACTGCTGTTACTAGTTCGACTAAATCTTATCTCGGCACAGAACATGACTGTGACTGAGGTTGACATTTCACATGTTCACATCAACAAGTGTTCTATTTTTATAAGAGTACACATGAGTCATGTGAATAAGAATATACAGTACCTTCAAAAAGTATTCACACAATGAAACCTTTTTTTTTTTTTTTACAGACTGAATTGTGTGTCACTGATCTACACACAATACCCCATAATGTCAAAGTGGAATTTTGTTAGTAGATATTTTTTGAAATGTATTAAATTTTTTTTACCTGAAATGTATCCAACCCCTTTGTTATGGCAAGCCTAAATAAGTTTCAGGAGTAGAAATGTGCATAACAAATCACATAATAAGTTACATGGACTCATTCCGTGTTCAATAATAGTGGTGAACATGATTTTTGAATGACTACCCCATCTCTGTACCCCACACATACAATTATCTGTAAGGTCCTTCAATCGAGTAGTGACTTTCAAGCACAGATTCAACCACAAAAACCAGTTAGGTTTTTAAATGCCTCGCAAAGAAGGGCACCAATTGGTAGATGTGTATAAAAACAAAAAAACAACAGATGCTGAATAGCCCTTTGAGCATGTTGAAGTTATTAATTAGGCTTTGGATGGTGAATCAATACACCCAGATCTACAAAGATACAGGCGTCCTTCCTAACTTAGTTGCCAGAGAGGAAGGAAACTGCTCAGGGATTTCACCAAGAGGCCAATGGTGACTTTAAAACAGTTACAGAGTTGAACAGCTGTGATAGGAGAAAACTGAGGATAGATTAACAACATTGTAGTTACTCCACAATACTAACCTAATTGAAAGAGTGAAAAGAAGGAAGCTTGTACAGAATAAAAATATTCCAAAAACATGCATCTGTTTGCAACAATCCTGTTTGCAAAAAAAATTTCCTGAATACAAAGCATTATGTTTGGGGCAAACCCAACACAACATATGACTGAGTACCACTCTTCATATTTTCAAGCATGGTGGTGGCTGCATCATGTTATTGGTATGCTTGTCATCGACAAGGACTAGAGAGTTATTTAGGATAGAAATAAATGGAATACAACTATAAGCACAGGCAAAGTCCTAGAGGAAAACCTGGTTCAGTCTGCTTTCCAACAGCCACTGGGTGACAAATTGATCCAAGATCGCGTAGCAGTCGGATGTGTGTTTTTGTCTTGTCCCGTGTATATATAGTTTTCTTCATATATATTTTGTATATATTTTAATCTCACTTTCCATCTACGGACTGAATATACTCTCCTGCAACCCGCCTCACCCAATGTGGTACGGATCTGCTATTTTTATACTTTAGAACCGGAACCCTCATCAGAAGCTAGCCAGCTAACTAGCTACTAGTCAGTTAGCCACTGCTAGCGGTCCTCACCGTTAACTCGGACATCAGCCAGCCTCAACCGGGTCAATTCCTGCCAGTCTGCACAGTGTGATATCAACCCAGAGCATATCAGACTGCTTTTCTCTACCACATCTCCAGATTCTTACCACAAGCTCTGAACCTTTACACCGGATCATCGCAGCTAGTTAGCTGCTATCCGGGTGGCTACTCCTGGCTAACGTCTCTGTCCCGAAGCAAGCACTAGTTAGCCTGGAGCTAGCCTGGAGCTAGGCCCATCTCCCGGCTAGCCAAAGAAGTCCACCAGCCAATTATTGGGCTACAATACCTCTTTTGCCAATTGGCCTGGACCCTTTACTGCCGACACGGAGCTCCGCCGATCCATCACGACTGGTCTGCCGACGTAACTGTCCGAGGTGGTTTCAACAGGCACTTCCGTTGCGACGTCGCCAGATGCCCATCTGCTAGCCCCGGCCTGCTAGCTGTCTGAATTGCCATGTCTGAATCGCCAGCGCGCCTAGCATAGCAGCAACTCCGGAATTGGCTCCCTGACTCATCTAGTGCTACTCATTGGACCCTATGATCACTCGGCTACACATGCCTCTGCCTAATGTCAATATGCCTTGTCTATTGCTGTTTTGGTTAGTTATTATTGTCTTATTTCACTGTAGAGCCCCTAGTCCTGCCCAATACGCCTTAGATAGACCTTTTGTTCCACCCCCCACACATGCGGTGACCTCACCTGGCTTAACTGGTGCCTCTAGAGACGAAACCTCTCTCATTGTCACTCAATGTCTAGGTTTACCGCCACTGTACTCACATCCTACCATACCCTTGTCTGTACATTATGCCTTGAATCTATTCTTCCGCGCCCAGAAATGTGCTCCTTTTACTCTCTGTTCCGAACGCACTAGACAACCAGTTCTTATAGCCTTTAGCCGTACCCTTATCCTACTCCTCCTCTATTCATCTGGTGATGCAGAGGTTAACCCAGGCCCTGCAGCCCCCAGCACCACTCCCATTCCCCAGGCACTCTCATTTGTTGAATTAACCGTATAACCGTAAAAGCCTTGGTTTTATGCATGTTAACATTAGAAGCATCTTCCCTAAGTTTGTTTTATTCACTGCTTTAGCACACTCCGCCAACCCTGATGTCCTAGCCGAGTCTTAGGAAGGCCACCAAAAATCCAGAAATTTCCATCCCTAACTATAACATCTTCCGACAAGATAGAACTGCCAAAGGGGGTGGAGTTGCAATCTACTGCAGATATAGCCTGCAGAGTTGTCATACTATCCATGTCTGTGCCCAAACAATTCAAGCTTCTACTTTTAAAAATCCACCTTTCCAAAAACAAGTCTCTCACCGTCTCTCAAAACACATGAAAAAGGGGAGCGATGATGGTCAGAAAACCGGTGACGTCGACCGCCGAAACACTGCCCGAACAAGAAGAGGGACCGACTTTGGCGGAAGTCGTGACAATATTTCACTGGTCATGCCCAAAGCCAACACTTCCTTTGGCCGCCTTTCCTTCCAGTTCTCTGCTGCCAATGACTGGAACGAATTGCAAAAATCACTGAAGCTGGAGTCTTATATCCCCCTCTCTAACTTTAAGCATCAGCTGTCAGAGCAGCTTACCAATCACTGTATGTGTACACAGCCAATTTGTAAATAGCACACCCAACTACCTCATCCCCATATTGTTATTTATCCTCTTGCTCTTTTGCATCCCAGTATCTCTACTTGCACTTCATAATCTGCACATCTATTACTCCAATGTTAATGCTAAATTGTAATTATTTAGCCTCTATGGTATGCCTTACCTCCCTACTCTTCTACATTTGCACACACTGTACATAGATTTTTCTATTGTGTTATTGACTGTACGTTTGTTTATGTGTAACTCTGTGTTGTAGTTTTTGTCGCACTGCTTTGCTTTATCTTGGTCAGGTCGCAGTTGTAAATGAGAACTTGTTCTCAACTGGCCTACCTGGTTAAATAAAGGTGAAATAAAATACAATAAAAAGATTGTGAATACCTACGTAAATTAGATATTTCTGTATTTCATTTTCAATAAATGTCTTCACTTTGTCATTATGGGGTATTGTGTGTAGATGTGTGTAAAATGTGGAATAAGTCAAGGGGTATGAATACTTTCTGAAGGCACCGCATAATAAGAAGATATATAAATTCTGCAGAGAGAAATGTTGTTACTATACAACGTTTCATCTCACATTCAGCAACGCTCCAGACTATCTTTCTGAAGGGCCATGGGAAACAAAATCCTCCAACAAACTTAAAAATGGGTTTTAATACTATTTGTGATTGAACACACACACACACACACGCACGCACGCACGCACATACAAAGGCAGACAGATAGACAGACAGGCAGAGACGCACAAAAACACAAACACATTTGTTGATCAGTTTCACAGCAGTTTACACCTTTTTCCTGTCATAATAGAAGGTGAAAGGTTGGGACTTAAACCATAGAAACAGAGAGGTAGGAGGTACAGTAACTAGGGTGTCTGAGATAAGGGGTTTTCTTTCCCACATTCACTCATTAAGCCAACCTTTTAGTGTAACTATCTCAGAGCGGACCGAGTGTCCTGACAAACACAAATAGCAGACAGCCAGATAACGCATTGAAGAGAATCCCTTAGCAGCAAGAACTGCTAATACTATTTGAAATAATTTCTAATTCTTTAGCTGTGCTCGATTGATCTTGCCTGCTGCAATGGAACCAAAATAAGTACAAAACCCACTCACCTGACACTCTAGGCAGGCTAAAGCAAATACTCTATTTCAAATACTATTTGAACCCAGGTATGCTTAGCAGTGTGGGTAAACTGCACACAGGTAGACAGACAGGACAGCAGGAATTACTGCTGGTCGATAATACTGCTGGTCAGCACTTCTGTTGAAAGCTGTCTGGTGGACTGACGGAGGACACCCAACAGCCCAGTGGTTATTATGAGCCGGTTATAAAGGTCTGTTATACTAAAGCCTGACAGAGCAGTCAACACACTGGCTGATACTGTAATGACAGAGGCTTGGACACAGATAGATCCTACTGTAAGCATTGTCACAACTGCAAGCTACAAACTCACAGGAATACCATGTAAATATTTGCAACCCAAACAGTGTTGTATGTGCATTGCTATCTAGTTTCTTTGCTATCTCAATACCTTAGATTCAAATTTAAAAGTTCAGGATTAATTAATCCTCTTAAAAAATGTTTTACATTAAAATGTCCTAAAACATCTACATACTGTATGCGTTAGACCCATGTGCAGCAGTGTCCCAGTCCTGTGATCCCTCTCTCTCTCTCTCTCTCAATTCAATTCAAGGGGCTTTATTGGCATGGGAGACATATGGTTACATTGCCAAAGCAAGTGAAATGAATAAACAAATGTGAAATAAACAATAAAAAGTGAACAGTAAATATTACACTCACACAAGTTCAAAAATAATAAATGTCAATATACAGTGTTGAAGCAATGTGTAAATAGCTAAAGTACAAAAGGGAAAATAAATAAATATGAGTTGTATTTACAATGGTGTTTGTTCTTCACTGGTAGCTCTTTTTTTGTGGCAACAGGTCACACATCTTGCTGCTGTGATTGCACACTGTGGTATTTCACCCAATAGATATGGGAGTTTAATGAAATTGTTTTCGAATTCTTTGTTGGTCTGTGTAATCTGAGGGAAATTTGTGTCTCTAACATGGTCATACATTTGGCAGGAGGTTAGGAAGTTTCCACCTCATTTTGTGGGCAGTGTGCACATAGCCTGTCTTCTCGAGAGCCAGATGCTGTATGCCTACGTCGACCTTTCTCAATAGCAAGGCTATGCTCTGTACATAGTCAAAGATTTCCTTAATTTTGGGTCAGACACAATGGTCAGGTATTCTACCACTGTGTACTCTCTGTTTAGGGCCAAATAGCATTCTAGTTTGCTCAGTTTTTTTTGTTAATTCTTTCCAATGTGTCAAGTAATTATCTATTTGTTTTCTCATGATTTGGTTGTGTTGCTGTCCTGGGGCTCTGTGGGGTCGGTTTGTGTTTGTGAACAGAGCCCCAGTACCAGCTTGCTTAGGTGACTCTTCTCCAGGTTAATCTCTCTGTAGATGATGGCTTTGTTATGGAAGATTTGGGAATCGCTTCCTTTTAGGTGGTTGTAGAATTTAACGGCTCTTTTCTGGATTTTGATAATTAGCGGGTATCGGCCTAATTCTGCTCTGCATGCATTATTTGGTGTTTTACATTGTACACAGTTTCAATTCTGTGTTTGTTCCATTTCGTGAATTCTTGGTTGGTGAGCGGACCCCAGACCTCACAACCATAAAGGGCAATGGGTTCTATAACTGATTCAAGTATTTTTAGCCAGATCCTAATTGGTATGTCAAACATTATGTTCCTTTTGATGGTATAGAAGGCCCTTCTTGCCTTGTCTCTCAGATCGTTCACAGCTTTGTGGAAGTTACCTGTGGTGCTGATGTTTAGGCCAAGGTATGTATAGTTTTTTGTGTGCTCTAGGGAAAGATGAATGTAATTTGTATTTGTGGTCCTGGCAACTGGACCTTTTTTGGAACACTATTATTTGTGTCTTACTGAGATTTACTGTCAGGGCCCAAGTCTGGCAGAATCTGTGCAGAAGATCTAGGTGCTTCTGTAGGCCCTCCTTGGTTGGGGACAGAAGCTCTCTCTCTTTCTTTCTCTCTCTCTCTCTCTCTCTCTTTCGTTTACATTTCTCTCCCCCTCTAATTCATCTCTAAGACCCAGGTTCTGGCACACACAAGTGGGCACGCACTCACACACTAATAGAGGTCACATTAGCTTGGCAGGAAACACAAGGTGATTGTGGAAATTCAGTCAATTACTGCAGACAGAGTAAACACCCTTTCCATCATTTTTGACTCCTATATTTACGTTTTCTTAATAGTTGTACTGTTAATGTATGAAGGCCGTTATTTTCCCAGGGCATCTTGTTTCCCTCTCCTTGTTTCCTCTGTGTGTGTGTGTGTGTGTGTTTGTCAATGTATCTGTTCTATTACTATAATCTAAAATAAGGGCAATTCCACAGTAACAGAGTAACACTGAGACTCCGATTTATCACTTTCAAAATGTATGTCAAACCAAAACCAATGATTACAAACCATACAACTTTATGCACAAGGACTATTTTGAACAATTTCCACTGAACATGAAAAAAAAAATTATTTACTTGATGCAAAGTTTGGTAACAGAATGACAGATTTTAAAGTAAAAACAGTTGTTTTGTTCTGTACAGTAGGGTGTTGTTCATACTGGTTTAACCATTAGCAAATTGATGCTCCAGCTACTATTTGACGCATATTTCCATATGAGCCTGATAAATAGCTGTACTGACATAAAACCATCATACATAACCAATGCTACACTTTTATATGTGTATCTGCATATTGGCTACAGACTCTCATGTCCACACCGATGCTGACTGACATGAGGGAGGTGCCAGAAAGTGTAGCCAAACTTTAATTAGACTTTTAATTAGGCCTAGATCAGTGGAGGCTGCTGAGGGGAGGACGGCTCATAATAATGTCTGGAATGGCGTGAATGGAATGGTTTCAAACATATGAAAATTATAGCCATTCTCCCATCAGCAGCCTCCACTGGCCTAGATAAATAGGCTAAAAGCCAGTCATGTTTGACAATTATAATGTAGGATTATAATGTATGAACTTTTGAAGGCTTGATTCCAGCCTTTTGAAGGCTTGATTCTTTTGACATACACAAGGCATGGTTCGTTCAGATGAAATGGTCACAAGAGCAGAGAGAAAGGCCAGTGACTGTAGCGCACTGCACACATCAGCCACCCTGCAAGGCAGTCAGCATTTTGGAACTATTTAACCATAAACTTAACTGTTTAAAACCTGGTTTTATTTCATTTTAGGAGGCCAAAATCATACCATATGTTGAAGGAATTATTTTATAAACACTTGTGTCATTGAAACCAGCATTTTCAATTGTTCTATTGATTTTCAAATCGACTTTCTTTCATTGTCCAGCAGGCAAAGACACACTCCTAGTCATATTAGCAACCCATGCTAGTTGTTGCATCTTTAGATCGCCCCTCTTACTACATTTCTGACAGATATTTTCATCTATGTCACATGAAACAGCTCGCATCTGCAGTGCACTTTTTAGAACAGCGTGTTCCCGCTAATTGCATTTTGGAACATTTGCGCATTGCCTACTGCCATGTGCGCATTTGCTGTGCTTATAATGTGAACAAATAATAGTTTATTAATATTCTGAGCTAAACGTTCTGATCTGCTGCCTTAGCGTCATTGCTTTCTAAAAAAAAATGTATGTACAGTAGCTGAAGGAATTTTGGATCTATCGTTCCAGAACTGTCCCAGAGTCAAATCAAATTTTATTTTATTTGTCACATACAGATGGTTAGCAGATGTTAGCAGAGTGTAGCGAAATGCTTCTAGTTCCGACCATGCAGTAGTATCTAACAAGTTCTCTAAACAATTTCACAACAACTACCTTATACACACAAGTGTAAAGGAATGAATACGAGTATGTACATATAAATACAGTGGGGCAAAAAAGTATTTAGTCAGCCACCAATTGTGCAAGTTCTCCAACTTAAAAAGATGAGAGAGGCCTGTAATTTTCATCATAGGTACACTTCAACTATGACAGACGAAATGAGAAAAAGAAATCCAGAAAATCACATTGTAGGATTTTTAATTTATTTATTTGCAAATTATGGTGGAAAATAAGTA
>QNTS01001778.1:99547-120923 GCA_003317085.1 Hucho hucho
TACTTATTTTCCACCATAATTTGCAAATAAATTCATAAAAAATCCTACAATGTGATTTTCTGGATTTTTTTTCCTCATTTTGTCTGTCATAGTTGAAGTGTACCTATGATGAAAATTACAGGCCTCTCTCATCTTTTTAAGTGAGAGAACTTGCACAATTGGTGGCTGACTAAATACTTTTTTGCCCCACTGTATATGGATAAGTGATGGCTGACCGGCATAGGCAAGATTCAGTAGATGGTATAGAGTACAGTGTATACATATGAGATGAGTAATGTTGGATATGTAAACATTATATAAAAAATTGTTTAAAGTGGCTAGTGATACATTTGTTACATCCAATTTTCAATTATTTAAAGTGGCTAGAGATTTAAATCAGTTTGTTGGCAGCAGCCAGCCACTCAATGTTAGTGATGGCTGTTTAACAGTCTGATGGCCTTGAGATAGAAGCTGTTTTTCAGTCTCTCGGTCCCAGCTTTGATGCACCTGTACTGACCTCGAATTCTAGATGATAGCGGGGTGAACGGGCAGTGGCTCGGGTGGTTGTTGTCCTTGATGATCTTTTTGGCCTTCCTGTGACATCGGGTGGTGTAGGTGTCCTGGAGGGCAGGTAGTTTACCCCCGGTGATGCGTTGTGCGGACCTCACTACCCTCTGGAGAGCCTTGCGGGTGTGGGCGGAGCAGTTGCCGTACCAGGCGGTGATACAGCCCGACAGGATGCTCTCCATTGTGCATCTGTAGAAGTTTGTGAGTGTTTTTGGTGACAAGCCAAATTTCTTCAGCCTCCTAAGGTTGAAGAGGCGCTGTTGTTGCGCCTTCTTCACCACGTTGTCTGTGTGGGTGGACCATTTCAGTTTGTCCGTGATGTGTACGCCGAGGAACTTAAAACGTTCCACCTTCTCCACTACTGTCCCGTCGATGTGGATAGGGGTGTACTCCCTCTGCTGTTTCCTGAAGTCTACAATCATCTCCTTTGTTTTGTTGACGTTGAGTGAGAGGTTATTTTCCTGACACCACACTCCGAGGGCCCTCACCTCCTCCCTGTAGGCCATCTCGTCGTTGTTGGTAATCAAGCCAACCACTGTAGTGTCGTCAGCAAACTGTTGGAGGCGTGCATGTCCACGCAGTCATGGGTGAACAGGGAGTACAGGAGAGGGCTGAGAATGCACCCTTGTGGGGCCCCAGTGTTGAGGATCAGCGGGGTGGAGATGTTGTTTCCTACGCTCACCACCTGGGGCCGGCCCTTCAGGAAGTCCAGAACCCAGTTGCACAGGGCTGGGTCGAGACCTAGGGTCTCGAGCTTAATGACAAGTTTGGAGGGTACTATGGTGTTAAATGCTGAGCTGTAGTCGATGAACAGCATTCTTACATAGGTATTCCTCTTGTCCAGATGGGTTAGGGCAGTAAGCAAATTGGAGTGGGTCTAGAGTCTATTTGAACCGTCCCGGGGACAACGGGACGCCCGTAATCTCGAGCCCTGAGTTTCTCTCCCTTGCTGCGTTGGCTCTAGTAATGACTGGTAGGACTGGGGGCAGTCAGGATACAACGAACGAGGCAAACAAGAATGAGGGAGAAGTAAGGAGATAGCTATTGCTAGTTAATTAGTTTGTTGTTCTCACATCACTTGTCATGACTGCCTGCTGCAGCATTCTCTCAACACCCAATGACTGTGCTCAACACACAACCCTCCGGCCATCCCCCTCCCTCCTTCCCTCCTCTCACTGACTCACTCACTCAGCAACAGCCTGCCTCACTGCCTGATAGTCAGCAGTAGCAGGTCAGTGAAATTAATTTATATATTTTTAAAGAGAAATGCCATGGCGTCTGCGGTGCAATTTAGAAGTAGCCCAAAATCCCACAAATCCAGCAACTTTGAAAACAACATCGTTTTCAAAGTAGCCCAATTTGACGGGAAAACCGCGGACATGGCAACCCTGGTAACCAGGGGTCCAAAACAGTGGAGAAGTTGAGCCTCACGCTTCAACACTTTTAAGAGTCTACCTTTAACCTAATAAAAACAGTTCTGTTGGAATGACGTTTGTGCAGCCTTATACATTATCACAGCCTATTGGCTGTTTGGCCTGACAATATTGTTATTCTAACCATAATATATAAAAAACTTGGTGACCACTGGTCTAGGGTTTGTGTTACAGCCAGCCACTATGCCTTTGTCCCAAATGGCACCCTATTCCCTACATGGTGCACTACTTTGGACCAGAGCCCTTTATAGGGAATATGGTGCCATTTGAGATGTATCCTATGACTGTTTTTTTTAACACTTTTTTTCTCCCCAATTTAATGGTATCCAATTGGTAGTTACAGTCTTGTCTCATCACTGCAACTCCCATACGGACTTGGGAGAGGCGAAGGTTGAGAGCTGTGCATCCTCCGAAACACAACCCAGCCAAGCCGCACTGCTTCTTGACACAATGCCCGCAATGCCCTGGAAGCCAGCTGCACCAAGGTGTCAGAGGAAACACCGTCCACCTGGCAACCATGTCAGCATGCATTGCACCCAGCCCGCCACAGGAGTCACTAGAGTGCGATGGGACAAGAACATCCCTGCAGGCCAAACCCTCCACTAACCCGGACGACGCTGGGCCAATTGTGAGCCGCCCCATGGGTCTCCCGGTCGCGGCCAGCTGCGACAGAGCCTGGACTTGAACCAGAATCTCTAGTGGCACAGCTAGCACTGCGATGCAGAGCCTTAGACCACTAAGCCACTCGGGAGGCCTACATCCTATGACTGTTTATTGACAAGTCACTATAATAAGGTTGAAGAATATGTGAGGTCATAAATGTTACTTGAATTACCCCTTCAAATTAAGCTACATGCTTGAGTCGTTTAATAGGTTATAAACTACTATTTGAACACAATCCAATAATGATGTACTGAATTGTGAACCTGTAAAGACACATTTTGAGCATTTACATAACAGCTCTGCTAATCTGGATCATAATACAGGAGTTTTATAGCAATGTGAACATGTCTGCCAAAAGTGGACTTATGTGGACATTTAGCTAGACTCAAAAGCAACAGCAATATAACATGATCTTTTAAAACGCCAAACTATAGTGGCAAATTCTTAAGAATGAAGACACATGAAACTGTATTTAAATAAACCTGCCATGTGTTTTCAGTGAAACAAAAGATGGCAAAGCAATGACAAAATCCTCATTGGGGTCACACAGTGAGCAAAATGAAGGATTTGAAAGCATACTGTGCTAGAAAGCAGATTGATGCATCTTTGAATGCTACAAGGTTGATAGGTCATTCAAAAACAGCATTCTCTATTATTCATCCTCTACGAGCACACAGTGTTGTTTTATTGTGCTAAGTTAATTCACGTTATCCCGGTGAGTGTTATGTTCAGAACAAAGCAACGTCTTCGAGAATGGTTGATGGGCCTTATTCTGAAGGAGACATGACAGCAGCGTCAATGACTGAGCCTACGGTGTTATGAAAAACTATTGTGGGACGCAGTAGGCCTGTTATAAAAGCTACTTTTGGCTCTTTAGGTTTAGAAGAAAAGCTGGCACATAACTGTGCCATTAACAACAGTTGTACAAAACACACAAAAAATGATAATGAATTCACATATTAAAGGGAAATTCCACTACTTTTCAACCTCATATTCATTATCTCAGCGCCATACCAGTGTCTACATAATATTATGTGAAAATGGCGCATTTCTACAATCTGTGGTTAAAAAGCTAAGAAGAAAAGTATTAAAATATCCTTCCCTGTGATTTTTGCAACGAGTTTCTAGCCAGAGGGAGGCTATTTTCTTGCTCCCCGCGTCACCGTGAATCTCATAGTGTTTAAAAATCACAGTTTTTTTTATGTTTTAACTTTTAATGATGTCATCGGGTAGAACATTTTAACTTTATATTTGTTACTATAAAACATAGAAATGTGCCGTTTTCACATGTGGACACCAGATGAGGCTCCTCAGAGGAGGAAGGGGAGGACCATCCTCCTTAGTGAATTTCATAAAAATAAAAATGGTAAAACATTAAAAAAGTTATCCTTTTTAGATAAAAATGTACTAAATATATTCACGTCACCAAATAATTGATTAAAACACACTGTTTTGCAATGAAGGTCCACAGTAGCCTTAACAGCACTCTGTAGGGTAGCGCCATGGGGTAGCCGGTGGACAGATAGCTTCCATCCTCCTCTGGGTACATTGACTTCAATACAAAACCTAGGAAGCTCATGGTTCTTACCACCTTCCATAGACTTACACAGTAATTATGACAACTTCCAGAGGAAGTCCTCCAACCTATCAGAGCTCTTGCAGCATGAACTGACATGTTGTCCAGCCAATCAAAGGATCATAATATTAATCTAGTACTGAAAGCATAGACTGCAGTGCATAAAATGTGGTGAGTTGTTGACTCAAATTGAGAGAAAGACAATAGAGAGAGAGAGAGAGATAGCGAGAGAGATTTGGTCATTGTTTTTCACTTTCAGTTTCATTTACTCAGCTAGCAAATGCAGATACTTTAGCCTACTCAAACACCCAGCTCAAACAGAGGGATGCTAAGTTAGCTAGCTGGCTATGACTATCCAACACAACACTGGAACCCTTCCAAGTCAAGGTAAGCTTTTTTTTAGCTTATTGCCATCTGGGCCAGCCGGTGTAATTGCTAAACTGCTTACTAACTATACACTGTAACATCACTGCATGATTGTAGCGGGTTTACTAATGTGTTAGTTCTATTAGCTATGTTGACTATGACGTTATTTTATCTAATATGGTGACAACAATGTAGGCTGTGTGTAGAGGTTATGATATGGTTTGACTTAAAAACATGTTTTGCCTGATCTTATACAGCTGATGTGTTGTGCATTGAAGTCCACAAACATAGGGAAAAGGTGAGAGGAAAGCGCATAGATGCGAGAAGGAATACAACGTGGCTGTTTTGAAAGTGATCTATGTTTACGTGTGATAAGGGGTGTATTCATTCCACCAATTCTGTTGAAAAACGTTTCTTAAACGAAAGAAAACAGGAACTAAACGGGGATAAACATACCCAAATCTGTCCAATAGAAACTGTTGGACTAATGAATACACCCTAAACCTGTGTGCACCTACGTTGTAAACTTTCATTCATAGGCTAGGTTGTAGCAACCTCATGATAGGTATAGGGACAATTCTAGTATAATGTAGTAGCCTAAACCTATTGATGTTACATTGAACTGGATGAATGGAATATGAATGACAGTCATCCAATATGCTGTAATAGAAATAAGGCCATGCTCATGGAAAAGAAAATGGTCCTCCCTCATCATAAACGGCATCGACCGCCACTGGTGGACACTGGGATGGAGCTGGATATAATGAATGAGGTTGGAAAGTGATTACATTCTCCATTGAGCTTGCTTTTTAGTCCAGGACTAGGCTGAATGTGTGTCCAGGAAACCGCCCCTTAAAGATCAACAGCAAAAAACATTCAAGAATGATTTAAGAATGTGATAGTGCTATTTGTATTTTCCACTAAACAACCCCATAGACAGACAATGTTTTGCATGTCAGCAGTCCAGTTTTCAAGATATAGGATTTTCTAGAAGCAAAGTGTCACTTTGATGTGACAAGTGACACTTTGATTCTTGATTGTTCAATATCTTGAAAACCTGACTGCTGGCATGCAAAACATTATGGGACTGTATTAACTGTGGACTAATGAAGAAAATACACAAATATTGTTTTTGAGTGGATTATTTCTTTAAACACAGCAGGGTCAGACAGACACATGACCACTACAGTATATCTATTACCAGTCCTTGGCGCTCTGATAACGACACGGTTGTTTTTAATTAATTATTCAACTCCTGTCTTTGACCTAGAGTAGGTCTGGATGGGACAGACACCAACAACACAGGCCTACTAGAAGGGCCTTCTCAAGTCATTTCTGTTATTTCAGTCTACTAGTTGTCTGTATCTATGGTTACTTTAAATACATGGTTTATACTCTCTTTCTATGTCTAATGTCATATCACTGACTGATGTCCCTACAGGTTCACAGTTCAACAAAATGTTTTATTCTTCTTAAAAAAAAATGTATACAAATTATTCCAACTGTCTATTGATGCTGTGGAACGTTCTACGGTACTGTATGTAGATTCAGAGTTCAGATCTCTAGACACAGCCAATCATTGGAGTTCAGATCTCTAGACACAGCCAATCATTGGAGTTCAGATCTCTAGACACAGCCAATCATTGGAGTTCAGATCTCTAGACACAGTCAATCATTGGAGTTCAGATCTCTAGACACAGTCAATCATTGGAGTTCAGATCTCTAGACACAGCCAATCATTGGAGTTCAGATCTGTAACTAGGGACACAACCACAGCTGTAGACATAGAGCAGCAGTAGCTCCTGGCAAGGTGGTAGGACACTGTCATTGCAAGTTAGAGACATCAACTCAGTACAGGCTGACTCATTATACAAAATTATATTAAACTGACAGGGACAAACGCTCTTGGGGCTTCCTTCCATCAAATTAATTGTTTGATTTGTTCCAAAAGCATGATTCAATTGGTTGGTGAAGCCATAGAAAGCAGAACTGAAGGCTCTGAGGACGGTTCATTTTGGTTAAGGGATGCGCGATTCATGACCACACGGTTGACGGCCAGCATTACAACATCAACCCATCATGTTACTGCCTGTGATTTATCATGTCAGTTATCTGTCATATTAATCATCAGGTTCACCAAGAGTCTACACAATGTATAGTTAATTATATGCGCCCTTAAAAGGTGGACTCAGTTAGATGACTTTGCATGCACCAAGTAAAGACATAGTGGGTCAATTTCCGCAACAACTAAGAGCGTTGAAGTGCGAGGCTAAACTTCTCTGCTGTTTTAGTCCCATAGGGTGCCATTATAGCCTACATAGTCTGTCTATAGGCAGAGGCCTGGCAGAGACCGAGGGTGAGTGACCGGTACGGGCCGGTCTGGGTGGGGCGGAGTGGCTGTGGGGTCAATGGGACAGGTTTACATTAGTTTAGCTGTGCTTAATCCTCTGTAAGCCACAATCAGTCCCATGATGCCGTTTACTGTGGGCTGTACGTAGTATGTATGTAAAGCTGTTATAAAACCTGTCTGTCTGTCGCAACGCAAGTAACACAAAGCTGGTCATATCTGTATAGAGCTATTGTCTATAGAGCTTGTGGTCATTACTGTATGGTCTGTTGAGATGAGGAATTCAGATGAGTTGAGGGATTGAGTTGAGGGTCAGATGAGTTGAGGGATTCATATGAGTTAAGGGATTAAGTTGCGGGTCAGATGAGTTGAGGGATTGAGTTGAGGGATTCAAATGAGTTGATGGATTGAATTGAGGGATTCAAATGAGTTGATGGATTGAATTGAGGGATTCAGATGAGTTGAGGGATTCAGATGAATTAAGGGATTAAGTTGAGGGTCATATGAGTTGAGGGATTGAGCTGACAAGGTAAAAATCTGTCATTCTGCCTTTGAGCAAGGCAGTTAACCCACTGTTCCCCGGGTGCTGAAGACGTGGATGTCAATTAAGGCAGCCCCCCGCACCTCTCTGATTCAGAGGGGTTGGGTTAAATGTGGAAGACACATTTCAGTTGAATACATTCAGTTGGAGAACTGACTAGGTATCCTCTTTCCCTTAAAAGGTTGTTTCTTCTCTATCACCAAGGTTTTCAAAAACTGAGAAGTGTGTTAGGGGGTTTAAAGCCAGAAGGCCATGAAGCAATAATAAGAGAATGCCTTTCTTGGAAATGTTCTTATCACAGAGAATAAATTAAATGTGCATTTCCTGTAATCAGAACAGAAAGCAACTATGCAGTCACTCTTTTCTTGCTGTTTTAATATGTCTCGCTCCCTATCCCTCTCTGTAAAATTTAACAGCTCTTTTCATTAGGATAAAACACAGCAGCAAGCATCATGACTCAACACTCTGAAAAAGCAGTTAGAAAGTAAATCCTTTAATCTAGCACTTTCAGTGTTTGCAAAAGAGCAGAATCCTAACGCACAGTCAGAAAGTGACCAACATTGGCACAGGGTTGTTGTCTTACCAAATAACATCATAGGGAATTATGCAGACCATTTTAGGGCAAGCACAAGTGCATTGGTAATAAAAACCTCTATAAAAAAAGATGATTGATTGATTGGTTGACTGACTGATTGATGGATGGATTGATTGAAATGTATTTAATGCCCACAGGATTTTACAGTCCAGTGGTTCTCACCCATACACTCAGAGGATCAAAAAGCAGGACAATCCTAAAGCTTCTACGTTTAATCATAGTCTAAGAGTGGAACTGGAGCTGATGATCATTGAATCGTATTACTTGATGTGGTGTGTCTATAAAATCCTGTCTGCAAGGGCGTAGGAGCTGGGGGAGGCCAGGGGGACATGTCCCCTCCAGTGTTAGAAGCAGGAGTGGAAAACAGTGAATGTTTTGAAGCCAAGGATACTTGCTAGCTACAGAATTACTTGCACAAGCACTGTCTTAGTCTTCATCATAGGGTATCAAGTTCACAATGCCACCAGTCAAAAAGAGAGCAAAGATAGGCCATAAGAGTTTTTTTTTTCAAAGATGTGTAAAGGACTGTAAGTAAGAATCTTGGCAACAGCACACACCACCCCTGGCTGGCTGGCCAATGTGAGTGCTTTCAGCTTAGATGTCTTTAATTTCATCACAGAGATTATGCGTCATGAAGGTGTGTCCATTTGTTAAGACTTTGTTTGGTGTTATCATGATCATGGCAGGAGAGTGACAACCATGAACAGACAGACAGGCTGAGAGGAAGGGAGAGAGAGGCCACAAACCAACAGGTATGATACAGAGAAGTGGCTCTCCATGCTCATAAAGTTAATAGGCTGATGATCTGTCATAGTGTGAATCAATCTGAATGATCTTATATGATCTCTGATGAAATGATAGCGGCTTAAGTCTAGTGGGTGTATTGGATGTGTTAACTTCTTGGAGGAGCGAGGCAGCCATGATGATATTATATTTTTGATAATTGTGTAGAGTGGCGATTGATTAATTTCAGTTTGACCATTCATGCCTTCTTTCTTTTATTAAAACAGTTTTTAACTGTGTATGTTGCTGGTTATTATTACAGTATAATAAGTAGACAATATGACAAATAGT
Source organism: Hucho hucho (assembly GCA_003317085.1). Lineage (NCBI taxonomy): Eukaryota > Metazoa > Chordata > Actinopteri > Salmoniformes > Salmonidae > Hucho > Hucho hucho. The sequence continues at coordinate 108,689 of QNTS01001778.1, forward strand.
AGAAGTTTCAAACCATACAGAATGTAGAGTAGCAGTAGTAACAACCTAACAGGGGAAGTGAGAAAAATAGAAAATGAATCATATAGTAGCAGAGAGTACAACATGGTAGTTTAATTAAAGATATGCATATTAACAGTCACACTGGTATTCAGTATAGTATGAATGGCCCTGGTCTTTAGACTGATTGGACTGTACCAATGTAAGTGCCCCTCTGCAAGCCCCCCCCTTAGCCTTGTACCTTTTCCCATCTGTAAGTTAAGATTTGTCTGTATCCTTTTCTCAAAAGTCACTAGAAATGTGCATTTAATACCTGTTTTCCCAACAACAAAAAATCCCCGTGGTAGAGTCTCTCCTACGCCCCTGCCTGTTGGTCACGTTAACTGATTGAGGTGATGGATACCTGTGAGCATAAAGTCATGTTTTTGTAGCTCCTATGCTTTCTCTACATGCTTTCAGTTGTTTTTTGACATGTATTCCTGATTCAAATGTCAACTGCTCAAGGTAGTTTTCTCTGCAATAGTGCCTTTAGTGATGATATAGGCCTACTGTTGTCATTTCAGCTCTGAGAAATGAGAATGCTTCCAATTTCATAGACAGGGAGTCAGATAATAATAACCAGTTTTGTACCAGGCAGCGTTCAGTGGGATGCATCCCAAATGGCACCCTATTCCCTATATAGTGCACTACGTTTGGGTAAAAAGGAGAACACTGCATAGGGAATATGATGCCATTTGGGATGCACCCCACTGAGAGTAGGTGTTTTAATCAAGTCTAGCAAGAGCATGCATAATCACAACACATTGACTCGTGACTCAGGATGGAAGGTGTTAGCCCCATACAATTACTTACTCTTATATTATATCAATGTCTGAAATGACTTATCTTGTTTACTCAAACATGATTGGATCTGAACATCTTCCAATTGGAATTGAATTGCATGAGCTGAAGTCAATTATCCATTTGAGGTCAAGAGGAATTGGTTTTAGAGTTGAAGATGCACTATGCAGAAATAGCTCCCCATGTTCTGGTTGCAAAAATTCTAATGGTTCGCCTAATTTTAGTTTATGTGACAAAACAAGCAAATATAGTGGAGAGAATCATTGTATTTTCAGCTGGTGTACAAAACCGAAAGTAAAAGACACAAAAACAAAACTTAAGAAGAGGAAGCATAGAAATAGCGCACATAGAATATATCTACTCTATCCCTCCCCCTCCCTCAGGACCTGAGCACTAGTACCATGCCTCAGGACTACCTGGCCTGATGACTCCTGGCTGTCTCTGTCCCCAGTCCACATTGTCCACTAACCGTAACTCTACAGTGGCAATGTCACGTCCTGGCCATAGAGAGCCCTCTGGGTTCTCTATGGTGGTTAGGTCAGGACGTGACTAGGGGGGGTTTCTATGTTGTTTATGTCTATGTTGGTTTCGTGTGTGGTTCCCAATTAGAGGCAGCTGTTATTCGTTGCCTCTAATTGGGGATCATACTTAGGGTGTTCATTTTCCCACCTGCGTTGTGGGATATTGTTTTTTGTTAGTGCATATGTGACGATCAGTTGTTTTAGTGTTTTGACGTTTCACTTTAAATTAAAATAATGTGGAACTCTATGCACGCTGCGCCTTGGTCCATTTCTGAGAACGATCGTGACAGGCAAATTGATGCGTATCAAGAGTTGCAGTAGTTTGTTGATGGTCTTTGGTTGGGCTACTCAAACTATCTATAGCACGTGTCAAACTCATCCCACTGAGGGCCGAGTGTCTGCGGGTTTCCGCTCCACCCTTTGTCACGACCGTCGGAATGAACAGACCAAATTGCAGCGCGTGTGCCATTCCACATGTTTAATAGAAGATAAGTGGAACGTACAAAAGATGCAATGAACAAAATAAAGAAAACCACAACGATCGATATAAACTGTATGGACCACAACACACTGACGGCGCACAGGGGACCTGATGCGGAGCAGGAACAGGTCGTGCCGGGCTCTGAAGGCGCACAGGGGACCGGATACGTGGAGCAGGAACAGGTCGTGCCGGGCTCTGAAGACGCACGGGGGACCCGGTGCATGGAGCAGGAACAGGACGTGCTGGGCTCTGAAGGCGCACAGGGGACCTGGTGCGTGGAGCAGGAACAGGATGTACCGGACTGGTCTCACGAACCTCTGTGGAAGTGCAAAGGAAAGATGGTCCAGGATGCACCGGACTGGAAGAGCACACTGCACGCATCTCTCCTTTGCACTTCTCCCAAAACTGCATCAAACCTCCCCTCTCCGGCGTAGGTCCCACCGGACTGCTGACACTCCCCTCAAACCTAGTGCGGAGAGCTGGCACTGTACGCACAGGGCTGTGGAGGCGCACTGGAACCTGGGTGCGTGGATCCGGCGTAGCTCTCTCCGGATTTACCACACGCATCTCTGGGCGAGTGTGAGGAGCTGGCTCAAGAAGTATCGGGTTGGAGAAACACACTGCAGGTCTGGTGCGTAATGCCGGCGTATGTCCCACCAGACTGACGACACGCACCTCTGGGCGAGTGCAGGGAGCTGGCGCAGGATGTATCGAGCTGTACAGACGCTCCTCTTGGCGCCTGAGCTGCAGCTCCTTCCTTGCCTTTTCCTCCCTCTCCATATCCTCCTTGGACTCCTGATCATACCTCCATCGGGACTCTGGCTCTCTCCTCTGCTCACCCGATAGCCCCATGTGCCCCCCCCCCAAAAAAATCTTGGGGCTGTCTCTGGGCTGCATGGGTCCGCGGTCCCTGGTGTCGTTGCTGTGGCCCTGGACCCCGATGTCCTGGCTGCTCTTTCTCTCTCCCTTGTGAGTGCTTGGACCTTGGTTGGTGGGTTATTCTGTCACGACCGTCGGAATGAACAGACCAAATTGCAGCGCGTGTGCCATTCCACATGTTTAATAGAAGATAAGTGGAACGTACAAAGATGCAATTAACAAAATAAAGAAAACCACAACGATCGATATAAACTGTATGGACCACAACACACACAGTCAAACGTGCATACAGACATTCAATAACCCACAATTTAAATGGTGAAAAGAACAAACATATATATGGTCCCCAATTAGAGGTAACGACAATCAGCTGCCTCTAATTGGGAACCATCAAAACCAAACATAGAAACACAAAACCTAGAAACAAAAACCCTTCCTGACCTAAACACAAATGATTAGCCAGCCGGCTATACCAGGCCAGGACGTGACACCCTTGTCCTTGATTGAGGAATTAAGGTCACTGATTAGTAATGAACTCCCCTCACCTGGTTGTCTAAGTCTTCATTGAAAGAAAAAAACAAAAACCAGCAGACACTAGGCCCTCCATGGAATGAGTTTGACACCCCTGATCTACAGTTGAAGTCGGAAGTTTACATACACTTAGGTTGGAGTCATTAAAACTCTTTTTTTCAACCACTCCACAAATTTCTTGTTAACAAACTATAGTTTTGGCAAGTCGGTTAGGACATCTACTTTGTGCATGACAAGTAATTTTTGCAACAATTGTTTACAGACAGATTATTTCACTGTATCACAATTCCAGTGGGTCAGAAGTTTACATACACTAAGTTGACTGTGTCTTCAAACAGCTTGGAAAATTCCAGAAAATGATGTCATGACTTTAGAAGCTTCTGATCGGTGAATTGACATCATTTGAGTAAAATTGGAGGTGTACCTGTGGATGTACTTCAAGGCCTACCTTCAAACGCAGTGCCTCTTTGCTTGACATCATGGGAAAATCAAAAGAAATCAGCCAAGACCTCAGAAAAACAATTGTAGACCTCCTCAAGTCTGTTTCATCATTGGGAGCAATTTCCAAACGCCTGAAGGTACCACGTTCATCTGTACAAACAATAGTACGCAAGGATAAACATCATGGGACCACGCAACCGTCATACCGCTCAGGAAGGAGACGCGTTCTGTCTCCTAGAGATGAATGTACTTTGGTGACCCTCGTTATGTTTGGAGGAAAAAGGGGGAGGCTTGCAAGTCGAAGAACACCATCCCAACCGTGAAGCACAGGGGTGGCAGCATCATGTTGTGAGGAGGGACTGGTGCACTTCACAAAATAGACGGCATCATCAGGAAGGAAAATTATATGGATATATTGAAGCAACATCTCAAGACATCAGTCAGGAAGTTGAAGCTTGGTCGCAAATGGGTCTTCCAAATGGACAATGACCCAAAGCATACTTCCAAAGTTGTGGCAAAATGGCTTAAGGACAACAAAGTTAAGGTATTGGAGTGACCATCACAAAGCCCTGACCTCAATCCCATAGAACATTTGTGGGCATAACTGAAAAAGCGTGTGCGAGCAAGGAGGCCTACAAACCTGACTCAGTTACACCAGCTCTGTCAGGAGGAATGGGCAAAAATTCACCCAACGTATTGTGGGAAGCTTGTGGAAGGCTACCCGAAACGTTTGACCCAAGTTTAAAGGCAATGCTACCAAATACTAATTGAGTGTATGTAAACTTCTGACCCACTGGGAATGTGATGAAAGAAATAAAAGCTGAAATAAATCATTCTGTCTACTATTATTCTGACATTTCACATTCTTAAAATAAAGTGGTGATCCTAACTGACCTAAGACAGGGAATTTTTACCTGGATTAAATGTCAGGAATTGTGAAAAACTGAGTTTAAATGTATTTGGCTAAGGTGTATGTAAACTTCCGACTTCAACTGTATAGGGACTATCCAAATGAAGTGTGACTGTGACCAAGGTCTGTCTGCCCTTGTGGTGCTTGTCTTGACCTTGAGTCTTGAGTTCCTTAGTGGAACAGGGGCAATGCCATGGCATGGGGTGCATGTAGAAAATAAATAACCAATGACTGAAAAACACATACTGTACAAGTTCCATGCATGTCACATGTTCAGCTGTTGGCTACCTTGATGCATTATGCAGCCAGGTTGCTGTGGATGGATATTATCTCTTTAAAGAGTGGCAGGCCAGATGGCTATAGTTAGGGCGAATTAGTGTTTAAGACAGACAGACAGTGATGATTAATGTGTATGCAGGCAGGCATCATTCATCCCATTCCCCACGGAATGCTTTCCGTAGATAACTTTCTATCCAGTCTCCCACCATGAATTATTGAACTAACATTGAAACAATGTCTATAGGACTAGGAATAATAGGGGGATTACATCATTGCACATTATGTTACCATTGTAATACAATCACATGTTCACGTGTCACATGTACGTATGTAGTAACATATATCATGGTTTTATTATGTCCCTGTTCCTGTGTCATCCTTTTGACAGCTTATACTTCAAAAACTAGCCTACCTCGAGGCTGCTGGACAATTATATACAGTACTAGTATGGCTACTGTACAGGCTATAGCATAAACTATAATCTCTTCAAAAACAATGACAGCCTCTCTCATCAAACAAGTTGATACCGCGCGCGGCATTCTGAAAAATACACGTACTGAACAGACATTTTTAGTGTACCAAATGTGGTGGTTCAATGTCATTTACTGTTACCGGTCTTTTAATTGGTAATGCAGGTATTTGCGTGCGTGCACTGTTCTGCTGACGAATGGTTTCAGCTGTTTTCTCAAAGCTCTGCGAGGGGTTGTATATAACATGTTTATTAGTGAACAACATGTCAATGCATGAATATACATTAATTGCGGGAATACATATCTTTCCATGTATAAAAGATACCTCTCCAAATATAAACCGGTGCGTGCATCGTTTCATAAACATCACACGCGATAGCCTACGCGTCAGTCCCACAATGAAACAACTAACTCTCGTTGTTACTTACTTTCAGAAGGGAGCTCGTGCAACGACCCGGGTTCAGTTGTTTACAAACATTCTCAGTCAGTGTGAAACAAAATTCAGTCTTCTTAATTACTCTTCAGGCGTGCAGCATCATAGCAGAAAGTAGGTATAGTTGCAGACATGCGGAGTAATTTGATCCTCTCATAATAGAAACTACCATCATGAAGAGGAGGAGCAGGGGAGGATCGGATCAAACCAACACCGACACAACTCTGCTCTATAGCAACAGGAGGGATGCATCGAGGCGTTGGGGGGGAGAGATGTTGCAAATTGGTTGTGACGAAGCGGATTGGATAGGAGGGGAAATTACAACACGTCAGTTGTTCATCATACCAATACAGTAGCGACCTATACATTTATCAGGCTATGAGACAGGAGAGCTGATGTCTGTGTGAAGGGATTTAAAGCAGACAGACAGTGGTGGTCAAGTCAGAGAAGAAACCAGGGGTTATAGTGATGGATGGAGGGAGAGATGGAGGCATGGGGAAAGGGGGCAGGATGACGCATGCCATGGACAGCCAGGCCCCAGTGTGTTGGCAGCTTGGCAGCTTTCCTTATGGGACACAGCAGGGGACTGCTCTGTCACTGTCACTGCCGTAAAGCTGTCTCAAAGACTTCAGTGAGTTAGTTACTCAGAGCAGCAGCACCACAACATTGCTGTGTCACTTGGCTACCGGCTGTCTGTCTGTTGCTGTCATTAATATTGTAGACAACCAGAAGTGTATACCATATAATTTAACATAAGAGTATAGGAATATCCATCCAGGACCTCTATACCAGGTGGTGTCAGAGGAAGGCCCTCAAAAGACTCCAGCTACCTAAGTCATAGACTCTTCTCTCTGCTACTGCATGGCAAGGGGTACCAATGCACCAAGTCTGGAACCAACAGGACCCTGAACAGCTTCTACCCCCAAGCCATAAGACTGCTAAATAGTTAACAAATAGCTACCGAGACTATCTGCATTGACCCCTTTGCACTAACTCTTTGGACTCATCACATACGCTGCTGCTACTGTTTATTATCTATCCTGTTGCCTAGTCACTTTACCCCTACCTATACAGTATGTCCATATCTAGAGTACCTCGTACCCCTGCACATCGACTCAGTACTGGGACCCTGTGTATATAACCAAGTTATCGTTACTCATTGTGATTCATTCCTCATGTTATTATCTTTCTATTATTTGTTTCCATTTTTCTCTCTGCATTGTTGGGAAGGGCCAGTAAGTAAGCATTTCCCTGTTAGTCTCCACCTGTTGGTTACGAAGCATGTGACAAATACATTTTGATTTGATATCATATGACACAGTCGTAGGAGAGAATATGAATATTGTCAGTAGGGCTATTAATATTTGTCTGAGCTGAGTAACCCATGATAATAGTTCCAAGACGATACTTGACAGACATGTAGGCAGACTGTAGTATGTGTTGTCCATTACATGAAGGGGACATGTTTATTGCCCTGGAGCTGCTGCTTATCATCAATAGTAAGGCATGCAATTAATACCAACTACACTTTGAAAAACATACACAACACATTACATTACACATGCAGACACGTAAACAGACGCTAATCCACATCACAATCAATGATTCAATTCATCTAATCGAAAAACAATTGACATTTCAGTCATACAATCTCAGTCAGCTCTTAGCTCTACTAGCACCCTGTAATTGACTGTGCTGGATCTAATGAGAATGGCAGCCAGGCAGGGTGTTAGCATGCGGTATCCACAGTCAGCCAGGACCAAGGGAATGATAAGGGTTTAATTAATACAAATTACACTGAGATGTTGTTGAATAAATCATATTAATCAACTGGCCTTGGCTGGATGGACATGAAATAATATAGAATAGAAAGTAATACAATAGTTTATTGTCCTCTGAGGAGGAAATTATTTTCTACAACCTTATACATAACACACAAACAAACCAACATTACCATCACTCAGACGTTTTCAGTTTCATGTACAGCTCATTGTTGTGAGATACGGGAAAAGAGATTGCACTGCACATTGAATAGCCTGGATGACAACACATTTTACAACATACTTTTTATGTTGTGTGGTGCTAGGTAAAAATGTACTAGAATATTATGACTTATCTGGTTAAATAAAGGAAAAACATTAAAGTACATGTCAGAGAGAGAGAGCGCACTATTGACAGGAGTACTCAACACATGTAAGGTATGGAAATAATGGCACATTTGACTTAATTCTTTAAAAAATATATTCATGTTTATTGAGCAGTGTTCATTTAATTTAAATACTCAGATTGACTTGAAATAGGATGTACAGCATACTGTATTATGTATGTCAAATCTGCTATTTGTAGTGTGACTCTGAGGTCACATATCTTCTGACAGCATCAGAAGTTTTGGGCCCAGTGAGCTGGAAACAATGCATTTCTCAAGTATAAATGAAGACTTGTTACCGTATTGATTGATGGAGCGTGTCGATGGCGAGGGGCAAAAATCGATGAGCGCGGTGTGGAGGCTGAGGGAGGGCTGAAGACTGATGCCCAGCCATGAACACCCCGGTCCAGACCCTGTCGCCATGCTCTCATAAATAAGCAAAGAAGACGGCAGGTTTCTTAAGAGAGGGAGAGAGAGGTGGGGGTGGTGGTGTCAGGGGACAGATTGTGTGAGAGGGACAGACGCACACACACGCACACACTATCGCACCACTGTCAGCGTTAATTCTGTCACAGCTCCCACCCAGATGGCATTTGCACATAAAGTCACAGGAACAACTGTGCTGCCCTTATCCTTCCATCTTATCTCACACTGGTTCCTTCCACCTTATTACCTGAGAGATCCTCGTTATCCGCTGTGTAACTGACAGCGACAGAGAACATTCAAAGCAACGGGTCAGAGATGATAGAGAGAAAGAGAGAGAGAGGCGTTAGGAGTTTAGAAATTACCTTCAAGAAGAAGGAACAGCCTTGCTGCTGTTGTGGAAGCATCTGCTTGACATGACTGTCTGTCTGGCAGTTGGTTCCCTCATTGTACATTCCCCTCACACCTCCCTTTCAGATACAACATCATATTTGATAGCAACAGAAACCATCACCAGCTCTAGCAAATGAAAATGTCATAGATGATTAGGAAAAGGTATTGCTTTGAAAAGTGACTCCTGACCTCTGCCCCTTACACCTCTGAAGATGATTCAGTCTCAAAGGTACAACACAGGCACTAAATAATAGCCAATCCTCTTTGGCCTTGACTCCCTCATATCATGGGGACCAGAATAAGACAAATCACAAAAGATTTACTAAATCAATGTGTTGTGGATGCAAACACTGAAGCATTGGAACATTTAATTCACATTTCGTCCTAGGAAAAGTTCGAGATCAGACTCCCTTCTGCCTATTTTGAATCTCCAGTATGACACTGTGAGCCAATGTATCAGACTGAGGTGAATACAGGATCAAATGAATAAAGTCAAGCCAGTGGGGTGGGAGATAAGAACACCTGCCCATCCATCCCTGGGAAAGCCCTACAGACAGACAGATGTTGGTGCCCTGCGATGGCCTCTGTGATATAAACATGCTGCTGGCAGCGGATATGTTTCCCTGCTAACCGGCTTCATCTACCCAATACAGAACAGATAAGGACAACAGGAAATGGGTTTTCATGGTTGTTCCCATGCTATCTCAATTACCGCCTGACTTCATGGAGCTGCCCTGTGGATGTGCAGAAATGTAATGTAATGTTAGGGCTTCATTTGCCCATTCACCTCACATTTTAATTAGAAATCCCTTATCAATGTTCAAGAGTGAGTTTAATCAAATATTTTGACTACAGAGTGTGTGTCCCAGCTAGCCCATTTGGTTCCTTGGAAGTTGTGGGAACGTACATTTTTGGTTTCCCATTGGTATTTTCCTGATCAGTAAAAGTTTTTTAAACGTTCTTAGAACGGAAGTGAACATTTCACCTGTTCTGGGAACATTCATTTTTAGGTTGCAGTGAGGGTCTGAGAATGTTCTATTATAGTTCCCTGAAAGTTTTCCGGGGAGGTTTTATTAACGTTCTGAGAATGAAAATGATACATTATTTAGAGGTTTTTGAATAACATCCTTAAATCCTTTACTAAATGTTTCAATAAGACTGATAGCTTAGGTTAACTGTTTTGAACTCCAAGTACAGATAGGACACAGAAATGTATTTGCTTAGGCATTAATCATGCCAACACATTTCTTTTTTATTGTGGCATGGCGTCAGTGAGATTTTAACCTATGATAATTTCTTCTCTATCCATGGAATTAATCCACTGCGCCACCAGGATGGAGTTAGCATGCAATGTTTTTTAACTCATTCCAAGCTGTTACTTTTAGTCTATTTAAAAAGACCGCATTTCAAAGGAAACAAGCACTCATTAAGATCAGGTGTGGCCAATTAGTGGGCATGGCCAACACACCTGAACACACTTAACAAGATAGAGGATAGAGAGAGTTTTGTTGCTGCTGAGAACGGAATGTATGTTTTTAAATAATCATTGAACATTACTAATGTTTTCTTGTGGTTTTTATGGAAAGTTTTCGTAATGTTCTTAGGACATGACTATAAATATAACCATGAGGAAACTTGGAGAAAACGTTATGCTGAAGTATTGACATTTCCACAGAAGAATGTTATTTCTTAACATTCTCTGAACTATTTAAGAACATTCCCAATGTCAAACCAGTTGAAGGACGTTCCTAGAACATTACCAAAAATTACATGAAATGTAACCATGTTTGAACTTTTAGGAAACGTTCTGCTAAAGTAATGAAATACCAAGAAAATAACTTAAATGTACTGATAATGTTCCAAAGCCAAGCAACTATCCTGCACCATTCCCAGACGTTGTGGGAAGGTTGTATGCAAAATAACCATAGGACAACCACGCTCTCACCAAGCTCAAGAAACATATGGTTCTCAGAATGTTATGTGCTGGCTGGGATATGTGTGTGCAATATGCTATAATTTTGTTTTGTATTTCTATTATAAAGCTGTAGGTCAACTGATCTCTGCTAGAAGTGGCTTTGAGCAATGCCCTATAGAAGAGGCTGAACTACACTCTTAGAAAAAAAGCTCCTATCTAGAACCTAAAAAGGTTCTTTGTCTGTCCCCATAGGAGAACCCTTTAAAGAACCCTTTTTGGTTCCAGATAGAACCCTTTTGGTTCCATGTAGAACCTTTTACACAGAGGGTTCTAAATGGAATCCAAAAGAGTTCTACCTGGATCCAAAAATGTGGACAAACGAAGAACCCTTTTGTAAACCTTTTTTTCTAAGTGTATAGAACCACTTGTACCACACTTTATGAGATTATATTTAATGTCAGGGGAGGAAGCGATCAACCCGGTAAAAATGGATGCTTCCTGAAGACAGAACAGATATGTCAATGATGGTGTCAAGGAGAGCTGGCACAGTAGAAAGAGCTCATCAACATACCACTGAATGACTCTGCTGAAGCGTTCTGCCAGGTAGGCATAGATAGAGCAATGGTTCAGACAAACTTTATGTGAAAACAAGTGCAAAACGTGTCTCTCATGAGCAGAAATGTCATATCTGATCTCTTATGTGAGCACTAAATTGCAGGGAGATTGCATTTCATTAAAAAAATACATTACCAGCCAAGCTTCCAGGGATCAAGAGCGTATAGTATTTCAAGACATCAAATGAAAGCAATCATATCACCGTGATGCTACAATGTATGACACGACCGTCTCAGCTCTGCAGCCCTGCACCCCCCTCAGTAACTCGCCAAAACCTCCCCCATTTCTCCTTCTCCCAAATCCAGTTAGCTGATGTTCTGAAAGAGCTGCAAAATCTGGACCCCTACAAATTAGCCGGGCTAGACAATCTGGACCCTTTCTTTCTAAAATTATCTGCCGAAATTGTTGCAACCCCTATTACTAGCCTGTTCAACCTCTCTTTCGTGTCGTCTGAGATTCCCAAAGACTGGAAAGCAGCTGCGGTCATCCCCCTCTTCAAAGGGGGAGACACTCTTGACCCAAACTGCTATAGACCTATATCTATCCTACCCTGCCTTTCTAAGGTCTTTGAAAGCCAAGTTAACAAACAGATTACCGACCATTTCGAATCCCACCGTACCTTCTCCGCTATGCAATCTGGTTTCAGAGCTGGTCATGGGTGCACCTCAGCCACGCTCAAGGTCCTAAATGACATCATAACCGCCATCGATAAGAGACATTACTGTGCAGACGTATTCATTGATCTGGCCAAGGCTCACCACATCGTTATCGGCAGACTCGACAACCTTGGTTTCTCTAATTATTGCCTCGCATGGTTCACCAATACTTCTCCGATAGAGTTCAGTGTCAAATCAGAGGGCCTGTTGTCCGGGCCTCTGGCAGTCTCTATGGGGGTGCCACAGGGTTCAATTCTTGGGCCGACTCTCTTCTCTGTATACATCAATGATGTCGCTCTTGCTGC